>JAXCLO010000101.1:6886853-6899607 GCA_035583995.1 Arremon aurantiirostris | reverse complement strand
CCCTTCCCAACCTACCCCGAAAAACCCTTCCCCTCTCACCCCCAAAATCCCTTCCCGTCCCACCCCGAAAAACCCTTCCCCTCTCACCCCCACCCTCCCAAGCCCGGCAAAGGATCCGCTCATGACCAAAAGCAGCAGAACGAGAAATAAATCCACAAATTGTGGGCGAGGGGAGGGCTCTGAGAGGGGCCGGGGCTGGTCCTTCATCCCAGGAATGACTCCAGGAACGATCCCAGGAACAATCCCAGGATTGAACCGAGGAACGATCCAGGAATGACCCCAGGAATGATCCCAGGAACGATCCAGGAATGATTCAGGAACGATCCCAGGAACAATCCAGGACTGATCCCAGGATTGATCCAGGAACGACCCCAGGAATGATCCCAGGAGCGATCCCAGCCCAGTGATTCCCTCTGGATCCGATCCCTGCTTGCAATTCCCATAGATTCTGCTTTGCTGTGAATTTGCCCGAATTTCCTTGGAATTCTCTCTGAATTCCTCTGGAATTCCTTGTGGTGTTGCTGTCACGGGATGAATCCCATTGCTTGGCCCCAATAAAATCCCTTCTGCATCATGATTTGGAGTTTTCTGTTGGGGTGGGATGAGCTCTTGGAGCAGTTCTGGAGTGGATACATAAATTTTTCATGGAATTTTTTTGTCCCACTTGGTTCGCTGGGAAGGTGAAATGGGAATTTTTTGATGGGTGAATCCATAAAAGCATTCCCTGGAGGAGCCAAACCCTCCTCCCAAGATCTCCAGGATGGTTTGGTCTCATGGGTTTGTGGAGGTTTTATAAAAAAGAGAAGAAATCCAAGAGATTTGAATGCAAACACAGAAGTTTATTGGGATAAAAGTGGGCAAAGAATTCGGGGTTGGAGGGAAGAGGCAAATTCGGAGAAAAGTGACATTAAAAACAGGAAGGGGGGGAGGAAGAGCAGCTCCCAGGGGTGCTGAGGAGATCCCAGGGGTGCTGAGGGGTTTGCATGGATGTTGAGCTGTTCCCATGGATTCTGAACATTTTCCATGGATTCTGAACATTTCCCATGGATTCTGAGCAGTTTCCATGGATTCTGAGCAGTTCCCATGGATCCCGAGCAGTTTCCATGGATCCTGAGCAGTTTCCACAGGTTCTGAGCAGCTCCCATGGGTCCTGAACAATTCCCATGGATCCTGAACATTTTCTATGGATCCTGACAATTTTCCATGGATTCTGAGCAGTTCCCAAAGGTTCTGAGCAGCTCCCATGGATCCTGAACTTTTCCCATGAATTCACAGCATCTCCCAGCCCCACAGAGCCCCGTACACCCGCTCAGCCCCTGCCCCAGCTCCTGCTGCCTCTCCCCCAGGTTTCCCCATCCCTCTCCCGGCTCAGCAGGGCCCGCAGCCCCCGGAGCGCTGGCCCCAGGCGCTCCTGGAGGAGGAGAAAAATCCTCCATAGACCAGGGAACCCTGCAGGCCCCCGGGGCGCTCCATCCCCGCCGGGAGCGCCGAGCCCACGATGCTCTCCTGGGGGCAGGAGCTGAGGATGGGCCCTGGGAAGGTGATGACCACGGGCGGGGGGTGGATGATGGCCCGGGAGTCCCCGCAGGAGGTGACACAGGGCTGGTTCCAGGTGTCGGCGCAGGGCTGGGGGCAGGACACGGCGCAGGGCGCGGAGCAGCGGGAGCTGAGCTGGCTGGAGAAGGACATGGTGGCAGGAGAGAGCTGGAACTGCTGGGGAAAGGGAGGGAGAGGAGGAGACAGGGTTGGAAATCAGCACAGCCAAGCCCCTGCTCGTATTTTTCTCTCTTTCCTTTCTCCCTGTCCCTCTCCTCCTCCCTCCTTCTCTCCTTCCTTCCCTCCTTCCAAAAACTCTCAAAAATCTCAGAAGATTTTTGTCTTTCTCTCTTCTCCCTGTCCCTCTCTCTTCCTCCCTCCATCCCTCCCTCCCCAAGCACCTGGTCTGTTAAAACTCAGATTTTTCTCTCTTTTTCCCCTTCTACCTGTCCTTCTCTCCTTCTCCCTCCATCCCTCCCTCCCATGTGGCTCCTCTGTTCAAAATTAGATATTCCTCTCTTTTCCCCCATGCCTCTCCCTCTCTCTCTTCCCCTGCCTCCTTCCCTCCCTTCCAGGCATCTCCTCTCCAAAAGCTCAGATTTTCCCTCTTTTCCCCTTAGTCCTGTCCTTTCCTTTTCCCTTATCCCTGTCCTTCTCTCCTCCCTCCCTCCCAAGCACCTGCTCTGGAAAAACTCAGATTTTTCTCCCTATTTCCCTTATCCCTCTCCTTCTCCTTCTCCTTTCATTCCTCCTTCCCAAACACTTCCTGTCCAAAATCTCAGATTTTTCCCTCTTTTTCCCTTCTCCCTGTTCCTCCCTCCCTCCTTCCCAAGTAACCCCCTCTCCAAAATCTCAGATTTTTCTCTCTTTTCCCTCTCCCTTTCCCTCCTTTCCTCCTCAGGGCTCTCCCAGTCTCCCCAAGGAGTGACTCCCACCCCGACCACCCCCAAAGGGTCCCCCAGACTCACTCAGAACCCGAACAGGAGAAGCCCGAGGAGCTGAAATTTCAGGTATCCGGAGCTGGGATGGGAGGAATTGGGAGCCGGGAGCTTTTTATCCCATCCCGGGATTGCCCGAGGGGGTTGAGCCATCCCTGGAGTTTCCCAACCCTCGGGAGGCGATCCCTGCCGGGCTCGGGTTGTTTTATCCACCTCAAAGCAATTATCAGTTTCTCCCAACACCCTTCCAGTTTCTTCCTTGAGTTTTTTTGGAAGCAGTTTCACTTCCTGCAGCGTTTTTGCTGATTTTGCAAAGTTGGGAAAATTGTTGAGGAATTAATTTTTTGTGGTGGAATTGCTCCATAGACCGGAGCAGCTTCCATAGACCAGTCTGGTCTTGGACACTTCCAGGGGTGGGAAATCCATGGAATTACCTGGGACCCTCACAGGGAACAATTCCAACCCAAAATCCAACCCAAATTCCCCCTGCCCCATTCCCTGTGTCCTGTCCCTGCAGTTCCTGAGGAAAAGTCCCTCTCCAGCTTCCCTGGAACCCCTGAAAATCCTGGAGAGGTTCTGGGGTCTCAACATTCCAAACATTCCCAACCTGGATCCATCAGGGAGAGGCTACAGACCCCTGAACAACTTCATTGCTTGGGGACACCAGAACCAGGCACAGAATTCCTGGTGGGATCTCACCAGAGCCATCCCACCAGAGCCGAGGGGAAGAATCAAACACCAGGACCCAAAAGGAAGAATTTTAGGGTTCATTTGGGTTGATCCCACTGGGTTTCTCATTTTGCCCTTTTAGGAGGATGGGGAGGTTCAGACAGGGATTTCCAGCAGCTACCAGGGGTTGTGGCCCCACAATTTCTCCTTCCCTGCTTTTTCCTAATCCTGGTTTTGGTTTGGGTGAATCCTCTTAACTGTAAATTCCAAGGGTTAGGGAAACTCAGGGAAGCCCCAGGAAAGGCTCCCTCAAGCTTTCTATCCTAACAGTTACCAATGAAAAAAAATGGAATAAAATGGACATTTTGGGACAGAATTCTCCGGGCCACTCAAATCCCCACTGTTCAGTTTATAATTTCATAAAGAGGAGGGATTTTTGGGGGGGAAAGCTCATTCCCTGAGGAAATTTGGGAATAATGTTGAATATGGAAAATGGAGACACAGCAGGAAATGTAATCCGTGAATGACTGGGGAGGGGGAAATCTGAAGAACAAATCTGCTGAAGTTGCAGCCGGACCTCTGCCTCAGCTGCACCTGGACATTCCCAGGTTTTCCAGGGGTGATGCAGGATCCCTTCCCTGACCTGGCTCACCCCAATCCATGAATCCTCCTCCCTCAGCAGTGCTGATCCCACAGGTTCCCTAAAAAGTGGACATGGATTTCTCCTGGAAAACTCCCGGGGTACTCCCCCTGGACATTTCATGAATCTGGGAGCGTTCCTTGACCAGGAGGATGGGAAGGAGCTCTTCCCATTCCCAAATTCCGTAGGAAGGTGTCTGTGGATGAACATGCCTCGAGTCGGAGTCACCAGAGTCACTGTGGGTCAATAATGGCAGAAATTGCACAATTTTTCCTCGGAAAAAGCGGGGTGGGATCCGAGCTATGTCAGCACCTCGTGTTGATGGATCAAGCTCTGAGCAATAGTGAGGCAATCCCAGAAGTAGGAAAAAAGCAACAAGGAAAATTAAGAAAAATAAATCATTACTGTGCCTGAGTAATGCCATGGATGTAACAACAACAGTAATAATTGCTGAGCGAAATAATCGCTTTATCTGGGCCATGAGAGGTGGAGGGAATTTTTCTTGGATCATTCATCAGCCGTGGTTGTTTCAGCTCCAGCTGATTGCCCAAGAAAAGGTATAAAAACCCTCTCAGCTCTGAGCTGCTCCAGCAAACCCTCCCGACTCGCTCCGAGCTCCACAGGGGTAAGTCCGAGCCTGGAATTGTTCCTGGAACCGTCGGGATCTGAACTGAGCTTTGCTTGGATCCAGAATTGTGGGGCCAGCAGGGCCAGGGCAGGGATTGGGGTTTAGTGCTCATTTTGGGGTTTACTGGTCGTTTTGGGATTTACTGGTCATTTTGGGGGTTACTCTTCATTTTGGGCGTTACTGTTAATTTGGGATTTACTGTTCATTTTGGGGTTTGCTGTTCATTTTGGGATTTACTGTTCATTTTGGGGGGTATTTTCATGTCAAATTGACTCCATAATTAAGAGTCAGGAGGCACAGGAGACAAGGACATGAGAAGATGGAAAACGCCAAATTTTGAACCTCTTTGTGACCTTTTTCATCCATTCTTTCTCCTCCCAGCCCAACCTCCACTAAATCGGTCTCTGACCTTCCTGCTGCCTCGGCTTTGTGCTTCCAGACCCACCTCCAATCCCAGAAGATGTTTTCCTACAGACAGAACTCCAGCTCCCGCTGCCTGATGCCCTGCGGGATCTCCTGTCCCCAGCCCTGCGCTGACACCTGGAACCAGCCCTGTGTCACCTCCTGTGGGGACTCCCGGGCCGTCATCCACCCTCCACCCGTGGTCATCACCTTCCCGGGGCCCATCCTCAGCTCCTGCCCCCAGGAGAGCATCGTGGGCTCCTCAGCACCCTCAAACTTCCTGGGATCCGGAAACTTCCTGGGATCCGGAAACTTCCTGGGATCCGGGGGTTCCTACGGCTCCTACAATTACGGGAGGTCCTACTCTTCATACGGATCCTCTGGGAGCTGCAGACCCTGCTGAACATCCCAGGAATGAGCAGGAAGGAGCCAAGAGTCACCACGGAGCATCCACAAATCCTGGAAGATCCCAGAGCATCCTCAGCCCCAAATCCCGGCAGTTCCCGGAGCATCCTCAGCCCTGTGCTTTTACGTAAATTCCCTTTTCTTTTTCTTTTTCTTTCTTTTTTTTTCCCCGACCTCGGAATGGTCCCATCCATGATCCCTGCCTGGCTGAAAGTGGGATGAGGTCGTGTCACTTTCCCACACCCAAAATCCCAGGAGTCATCCCTGTGGAATGTCCAGCCCTGGAGCGATTCTTTCCTTCATTTCTCCCCGGGTTTTCCATCCCAACCGTGATATTTCGCTTCCTCCTTTCTCATTAAACCATTGAGCATCAAAATCCAGAGTTTTCCTGTGGTTTTCATCCATAATTTTGGGGGATTTCTGCCAATCTGGGTAAGAGCGGCAACTTCAGGTGCATTTCCACACCCGGAAGGTGCCCAGGTCCTTTCAGCGGTGACACAAAGTCATTCTGAGAGGGATAAAGAGGTTTTGGAACTCTCCCAATTCCGTTCGGATCTTCCCTCGGGGCAGGCGTGGCTGTTCCCTGTTCCCAAAGAAAGCCGAACATGGGTGACTCGGATTATTTGTGTCTCAATGCCTGCCCCGGGCTCCAATGTAATTACATCCCCACACGGTAATTTCACAGTTTTTAAAATTGTTTAAAAACAGCCTGGGGGAAAAAACTTTCCTTGGAAAACTTCCCTTGAGAATTCCCACAGGAATTTTTTTACCTGAAAGGCAAATTTTTGGTGGAATTCTTTGAGTTCCTTGAACTTTCCCATAAATAAATTAAAATAAATTGAAGAGTTGTTAAAGTGTACCCTGGGAGGGTGGGGAAATTCTCTTTTCCAGGGAATTTCTGGCTGCCCCATCCCTGGAATTTTCCAAGAAGGAGTTGGAGAAACATGGGATGGGGGAAGGAGTCCCTGCCCATAAATCAAAGATCTTCACGGTCCCTTCCAACCCAAACCATTTTCTGGTTCTATGAAACCCCAAAGGACAGTTCTTTAATCTTTAATTCCTTCATTCTCCCTGGGCTTGGAAGGAAAAGAAAGAAACACAGGGAAAATATCTGAAAATGGCTCAAATTTTAGGGGGTTTTCTCCTCCTTTTCCATCTCTGTTTTGGAGCAGCCTCTGGTCCTGTGACCCTATTTGACACAAAAATCATCATTTTCTGGCCACCACAACACTGAGATGTGTCCGTGGCAATTCCTGAAGTTATCGGGCGCAATTTGAAGAAAAACAGAACAGAAAAATTCTGATGGCAGCAACTGAGGCTCCTGATACCCCTGCCGCCCAAAAAGGGAATTCCTGGGAGCGGGGAGAAAACTCCGAGGATCAGAAAAACTCTGCTCTGAACCCCAGAGGTCACTGCACCCTTGTCTTACCCCGTGCTCAGTCCCGGGACAAGGGCAGAGCTGTTAATTGAGATGCAATCAGCAGCTGACTCATTAAAGGCGTTGCAAACATCGAATCCCAGCTCGGGGCAGATACCGATGGCAATTAAAACTCTTGTGTTTGATTTCCAGACTTTATTTAATGGGTAAAATGTTTATTTAGTGGTTTTGAGGTGCTTCGAGCTGGCAAAATCTTTATTTAATGGGTTTTTAGGTGCTCCAGGCTGGCAAAATTTTTATTTAATGGGTTTTTAGGTGCTCTGGGATGGAAATTTCCCTGCAGGCACAAAGGCCCAGGGATGTCGTGGGATTGGCAAAGGGAGGATTTGCCATTTTTCTCATTTTGCATTTGGAGGAGCTGCATTTCCATTTGTTCAAGTGTTTAAAATGAAATTCTCTCTCAGGCACACTCCTAAAGAAAATATTTTTTAGCTCATTCCCTCCTTTTTATATTTTTTTACTTAATTAAATAGGAATGTCTGGAATCTTTGATTTTTGGAGTGTTCAAGGGGCTTTGAGCAACCTGATCTAGTGAGAGAAAACCAGAGGGGTTGGACTGGATGACCTTTGGACCTGCCTGTGACCAGATCAGTGGGTGAAGGGAAAAAACGGGAGAAAAGAGGAAAAAGGGGAAAAAAGGAAAACCCAGGAGGCTGCCGTGTGATGCAACAAAGTTTTTTATTGAGCAAGAAATGCCCCTTTGCAAAGCCAGAGATCACAGAAGGTGGAAAATCAATTCCTGCACAATTTAGGATAAAATCCATTCTCAGACAATTTTGGGGAAAATCCATTCCTAGAATATTTTGGGGAAAATCCATTCACAAATAATTTTGGGGACAGTCCAACAAAAGTCCTGCTCCAAGATGTCCTCAGCTGGCTTCTCCTGGCTCTTGTCTGAGGATATTGATCATTGTGGGTGAAATCCATAGGGAATGGGATGTCCCATGCTGGTCCAATAAATTGGGAATGCTGGAACAAGGAATGGGCTGTCTCACACTGGTCCAATGCATCGGGAATGGGCTCTCCCACATCAGTCTGATAAATTGGGAATGCCGGAACAGGCAGCGAGAGCAAACAATGAGGAGGCGCCGAACAAGAAGTAGGAGAAAGATTGGGAATGTGAAGAGGGTCACGGAAATGCTGACCCCTCACACTCGTGGCCATGGATTTGGGCATTCCTGGGATTCCCTGGAGACTCCCATGTCCTCAGCAGGGCCCACAGGAGCCGCGGAAGAGGCGGCTGAAGCGACGTGACGTGGATGGGCCGCAGGAGCCTCTGGCCAGCGCTGAGATCCCGTATCCAGAGCGGGCGCCGTATCCTGGGAAAGCCACGGAGCCATAGAGACTCCCAAAACCCTGGGAGCCCCCAAAAACCGGGGCTCCAGCAGATCCCACCACGGCCTGCTGTGGGAAGGAGCTGAGGATGGGGCCGGGGAAGGTGACCACCACTGGGGGAGGCTGGATGAGGGCGGTGGAGTCCGGACACTGCCGGACGCACGGCTCGTTGCAGCTGTTGGCCACGGGCTGTGGGCAGGAGATGCCGCTGGTGGTGGGGCAGAGGTCGTAGCAGGACATTTCCTGGCTGGGGTGGAGGGTCCTGGAAGGCAGAGAAGGAGATGCTGAAAACTGAGGAGCTGTGGAAGGGGTAGGTGGGGGTTTGGGGGAGCTGGGAAATGGGGGAAGACATCCCCAGGGGAAAAATTGGGGTGGGATAGGAGCAGGTTTGGGTTTGGGATGGGAGATGGAAATGGGATGGAGATGGAAGTGGGATGGGATGAGATGGAGATGGAGATGGAGATGGGATGAAGCAGAATGAAACAGGATGGAGATAGGATAGGAAAGAAAGGGGTGGGATGGACATGGGATAGGATGGAGATGGGATGGGATGAAGTTGGGGTGGGATGGGATGGGATGGGATGGGATGGGATGGGATGGGATGGGATGGGATGGAAGGAGCGCAATTCCTTCATCAGATAAAAATATGGATTTAAAACATTTTTCCACCTGGATATTGGGGCATAAAAGCCTTTATTTTAATGGTTTTTTCCCATTAAAAATTAGAAATATTATTTTATTCACTGGGTCAGAACACAAGTCTACTCTTCTCCTTTTTGACTGTGGTGAAAATAACAAAATATTTTTATATTTTTATTTATATAAATGACTGGAATTGAAATAGAATGCTTTCTTCAGCTGGATAGCTCAGGACATGGACAAATTTCCCTGATTCAGTCGTGGACTGAAATCCAGGAAAATTCAGCATTTTAAAGCTTATGCCATCCTGAATTTTCATTCTGCTGTCAGTCCAAGGATGGTCAAATACAAATAACAGGGGGAAAAGAATTCCTAAATAAAAAATGCCTCAAATGGATTTGGCTCCTGAAGCCTTGCAGTAAAATACTTGTCAGGATACTGCAAAAATGATAATTTAAAGAATTAAAAGAAGAACACAGGAAAAATAAAGCCCTGAAAATTAATGTAATAGCTGCAAACAGCAACTGGAATAAAAAAAATCACCAAGCAAAGGCATTCTGGAGCTGGGAGAGCAATGAAAAGGTATTGGACTTACCTGATGGAGGGGAGAAAAGCAAGAGAACGATGGAAAAGCTTGGCAGAGCTGCTGCTTTTATACAAACCCTGGGATGCCCTGGGGCTGAATACGCCGAGCCCGGGAGTCGCCACCTCGGACGAGCCCAAATCACTCCCCAATGTGACGAAACTCTCCTGGCTTTGCAAAACCACCCTGAATCTTTGCCCAGCACATTCCAGCTGCCGGCTCCCTTTCATCTCGGATCCTGACGGAGCAGCTCCATCCCTCCCAGCGGGAATTAAATCCCATTTGCTGAGCCCTTCCTTCATTATCTTCATTAATGACTTTTAATCAGAGTCAGAACCTGCTGCCGTGCACAGGTTTGGGATTTGCGGCTCCGGATCTTGGCTCTCATCACTTCTGCTCCCAGATTTTGCAATGGAATGGTTGGAGAGGTGCAAGGAGCCTCCCGGTGGGTTTTGCACCCTCAGCCACAAACCTCAGGTCATTGTGGGAATCATGGATTTGCTCGCTGAGATAGGGAATTCCCAATTTTCCTCAATGAAGAAAACACAATATTTTACTACCTAAAACAGGGCTTAAATCAAAGTTTAGTTGGTTTAGTTTTGGGTTTTTTTTTCTGGAGGGATATCAGTGTTTTTTTCACAAATGAACATCGCCAGGTCCCACCTCAAAAGCCCTCATTTGCTGTGGATGAGTTATTAAATAAACACATTCCCATCAAAGTTACACTGAAATTGGGAGGTTCTTTCTTCCAAACTTCAGGATGTCCCCAGGGGATTACAGGAATAATTTTCCCCAAAAGGTGTCCAAATATTTTTGGGGTGTGTTTTTAAGCAATTCCCAAACCCTCCTTAATAGTTTATGCATGAAATGGGGTGTGATAATTGCAATATAAATATGTGGTTGTGTTCTAACAGCCCAGCATTTTGAAATGTAATTAAAATTAGTCTTAAAATTATTATTAAAAATAAAAAATAAAAATTTAAAAAAATTGTCCGAGTGAACTCTTTCTGTTCCCTTCACCAGCTCACAGCTTCTCACCTCAGTGGATTTTCTCATCTAATTTAAGTTTTCATTTATTTGGGTGAGTTTCTTCTTCAGTGCTGATGTTTTAACTCACATTTTCTCTGTAGCCTGAACATCTGCGAGACAAAACACAGATTTGGATGGTTTAAAAAATATCTGTAATTTCCTTGGAAAAGTTCTGAATGGTTTTGTCCAAATCCAAATTCCAACAACACATAAAAGCTGCTGATTTCACAAGGAAGGCACCCAGGTTTTCATCAATTTTTTATCTACCATGGGCGAAGAAGAAAGGAAAAAATCTTGCACCTTCAAGCAGATGAAAATGATGATTAACACCTGAGCCAGCATCATTATGCCAGCTAATGAGAGGCGAATAAATGAAGCAGCAGAATCTGCGCTGTCATTCTGAATGTATTTCATGGAACGTTACCAGGCGTGAATCTCGGCCAATTAAAGTGCTGAGATGAAAGAAATCTTTGGGTTGTAATTTGTATTTCGTGCAGCGTCAGAATTTGAATCAACTCATAAACAGAAATATTGAGCAAAATCCTTTCGTCACCGCGAGGTGACCCAGGTGTGATAAATGCGCTAATGGGAGCCTCGCGGTCTCCAGCAGCTCACAGGACGTATCAAAAGCCCCTCCTCGAAACCGCCTGGAGTTTCACAGAATCCCAGAGTTATTTTAGTTGGGAAAGAGCTCCGAGGTCACCGAGTCCAGCTGGGACCACCCTCACCTGGTCATCCAGACCAATGTGCAGGAATTCCTTGGACACCTCCAGGGGTGGCAACTCCAGCCCTCCCTGGGTAGCCCCTTCCAAAGCCTTTTCAGAAGGAATTTCCTCAAATTTCCAGCTCAAGGCCCTTCCTTCTTGTCCTGGCCCTGTTCCCTGGGATCAGATCCCAAATGCCCTCTGGCAGATCCCAAATTCCCCCTGGATCCCCCTTTTCTCCAGTCTTTGCACCCCCCCAGCTCCCTCAGGATTCTCCATTCCCTTCTCCAGCTGCTCCAGCCCCCTTCCCATCCCGGGACATTCTCCAGCCCCTCAATGTTCCCCTTGCCACAAGGGGCCCAGAACTGGACATCGGATTTTCCCATTTCCATGAGATTTCCAAGCTTTTCCCCTTGTCCTTCAGAGGATTCTGCCAGGTGATAGCCACGCTCGTGTCACCTGATGACCGTCACATTTCCTGATGACCAACTCTAGGATTGCCCTGACCTGAGGGTGGTGGCTCAGCCATCACACAGAGTCATCACACGGATCCTTTGTCCCTTCCCTCTGGAAGCACCGCGGGATCTCTGTTAAACCCTGCTTAAGGGCTCCTTTTGTAACCTGAGCTTTTCTTACTCTGCTCTTCACCAGCACAGGTTTTCTGGCACATTTTTCAGGTCCTGGCAGGAGGTAGACAGATTTTTCTGACTGATTTATCAGGTCCTGGCAGGAGGCAGACAGATTTTTCAGACTTATTTTTCAGGTCCTGGCAGGACATAGAACATCGACTCCGCCTGTCATTTGGGGAAGCTCTGGGTTCTGCTGGCAGTCATTCAATTTTGCAGCAGGTTTTGCCTTTTTAAATTCATGTTTTCCCTTCGGTTTTCTGGTCAGAAGTTCTCTAAATGTGGTTGTGTTCAACAAATCATTTTGCTACGGGAAAATGTGTACCCTGAGATCTTTTGGCAGCTGAACCAGATGAGGAAAACTCCCTGTGAGATAAAGATCTGCCTGAATCAGGAGGTGGCTTTGTGCTTTGCTGATGACATAAGAAGATAATGACATTTATGGTGCAGTGCTTTTGTTGGGTTTTAGGCTACTTATAAAATATGGACAAAATTCCATTTTTATTGAATATATAAATAAATTAAACACATGGTCTTGACAATCTTCAAGGCTCTTCCAACCCAATTCAGTGATTCTATGACCACTCATGATGTCCTTGATGTGGATTTAAAGAAGTTCCCTCTGCACACAGGGATCAACATGTAGAGGAAACTTCTGATCACCGTTGGCCACCATGCAGTGACCACATTGTAGTTCCATAAATGTAAATTTACTGAAATTGAAAACTCATGGGTAAAAACGACCCCATGGAGACTTTCCCCTCTGGGCAGGGTTTGCTCAATGTTTTTGCAGTCTCATGCAGAGCTGGGACCTTTACCCAGCAGAGGTTGGCAAACTCAGGGTGGGTGAGGACACAAAAGCCCAACACAAGGATTTTCAGTGATGCAACAGTTTTAATGAGAATGAAAAGAACACAAACAACATGGTAACACCAGGACTGTAAATACAGGCAGAGCTTGAAAGACACTTCAGTCTGTCACTGCATTCAGCCACAGGGGTGATAAAGAAGATAACAAGGAATTGAACTTATGGAGGTATCAGGACAGAATTTAAAGGGAAGAAAAATCTGCATTTCGCTTTGCCCTTCTACATCATCCAGAGAGTTTTCCGTAGGGTTTAGCAGGAGCCCCAGTAGCCACGGCCGTAGCGGCCGTACCAGGAGGAGTAGGGGCTGCAATAGC
>JAXCLO010000101.1:6835705-6855357 GCA_035583995.1 Arremon aurantiirostris | reverse complement strand
TTGCAGCCTCCCAGCACAGAAGGATGTCCTACTCCAACGAGTCCTGCGGCATCAGCTGCCCCCAGCCCATCGCCGAGAGCTCCAACGAGCCGTGTGTGCAGCAGTGCCCCGACTCCAGAGCCCTGATCCTGCCCCCGCCGGTGGTGGTCACCATCCCGGGCCCCGTGCTCAGCACCTTCCCCCAGGAGAGCGTTGTGGGATCATCAGGCCCAGCCTTGCCGGGACGTTCCTTCAGTTCCCGCAGCTCCCAGGGCTACGGGGGCTCCTTTGGGCTGGGAGGTTCTGGGGGTTATGGGGGCCCCCTGGCCTTGGGGAGCTCCTCTGGGTATGGGGGCTCCTTTGGGTCTGGAGGTTATGGGAGCTCCCAGGGTTATGGGGGCTATGGGAGCTCCCGGGGCTATGGGGGTTTCTCAGGCTATGGGGGCTCCCTTGGATATGGGGGCTCCCGGGGCTATGGGGGCTCCTTTGGCCTGGGAAGCTGTGGGGGCTATGGGGGCTCCCTGGGATATGGGGGCTCCCTTGGCTACAGCCGTTCCCTGGGTTATGGAGGTGACACCGGCTATGGGGGCTCCTTTGGCCTGGGAAGCTATGGGGGCTCCTTTGGGGGCTATGGAGGCTCCCTTGGGGGCTATGGAGGCTCTCTTGGGGGCTATGGGGGCTCCCTTGGGGGCTATGGGGGCTCCTTTGGCAATTGCGGGAGGTCCTACAGCTCCGGCTTCTCCTCGCGGGGCCTGGGCTATTCCCTGCCTGGCTCCCGGAGATGGAGCAGGTCCCGCCGCGGGAGCTGTGGGGTTTTCTAAAGCTCCCCTGGCAGTGCCAGCCTCCAGAGGCAGTGCCAGCCCTGGAGGCCGGCCCGGACCATGGGGACACCGGGCAGGAGGCGCTGGCAGTGGCAGCTGAGTGTGCCCAGCTGCTCTGAGTTTGCCCTGAGCCCTGCATCCCCTCTTTTTGCCCTGAGCCCTTCATTACCTCGGGATTCCCTGAGCCCTCCATCCCCTCGGGATTCCCTGAGCCCTCCATCCCCTCTCTGTGCCCAGACCCCTCCATCCCTGGCTTATCCTTGTCCTGATCAGGTCCTGGCTCCCAGAGCCCAAGTTCTGCATCCCCTGCTGCCCCTGAGACCTCCTGGATTCCCTGCCCTCGGCTGTTGCTCTTCTCTCTGACATTAAATCCCTGTTGGTGTTGCACAAATGCCTCTCTGGTTTTTATTTGTCATTTATTTTTTCCTCCGGGATCAGAACTCCCCAGCGTGCTGAGGTTTCCTTATCACAGGATCTGCCCTGCTCCCCGCGTTTGAAATGTGGAATGGGAGTTTAATTGGGGTACTTAACACGATGTTGAGGAATGTTTGTTTAGCAATTTGCCCGTCATTAACTTCCCCGAGGTTCTGAGTAATTGTTCTTGCTCTGAGGATTCCTGGTGACACCCCAGGCCCCTCAGTCACCACATCGCTTAGCAAACAATTAAGACATAATTGCAGCGTTTCTAAGCTAGCAGGACGACAAGGGAAGGACGAGACCTAAGTTTTCATTCTGTCTGTTGGGTTTTGAAAGTTCTGCCTGGGTTTGTTCAGCCTGAGGAAGAGAAGATCCGGGGTGATCTCATTTCACCTTCCTGTGTCTTAAGGAGCCGAAAAGAAATAATTTCCAAAGGCCTGGAGGGACAGGACAAGGGGGAAAGTGTTCGAATTTATGGAGAGGAAGTTTAAATGGGATACTGGGAATAAATTAAATAAAGTTTTGCCTCTAAAGCTGCTTTAGATTTCCCACCACTTTTTCCCCATTTGTTGCTAACCAGGAGTGACTATTTCATATTGATCTTCCAGAAATGAGAAAAAGGGAAAATATTCCCAAAAGAAAGGATATTACTCATTGTTTATATTTCTCTAAGTCCTCAGTGATTAGCGTGGTGTAACTTAAATGCGGATCTGCTTGGTACTCACAATTTATGCACGGGCAAATTTCTGCCAGAGAAGGCTCCAAAGAGGAAGAGAGAGAAGGAACATTGCAAACCACAAACTGTGATGCGCCATCTATTTAATGAGCAAGAAGTGGAATTTAAAAAAAATACAGCAAAAGAAAGCAGAAGGGTTCAATACAGAAGGATTGAATACGAATTAAAATTCATCACCGATTTCCAGGCAGTGCTTTACAGCTGGACACCCAGCGACAATCGAGTGACATTTTTCACCTCCCTGATTGCACAGAAAGGCATCAAATGGGGAAAGCCAAGCTCCTGCAGCGCCGGGAGCTCGGGGCAAAGCTGCGGGGGTCAGCAAGCGGGTGGGCACGGGCTCAGTCCTGCATCCGATCGCGCTTTCCTGCATCCGATTGCGCTTTCCGGCATCCCATCGCGTTTCCATCTCCTGCTCATCCCTTCCCGCGGCTCCCTCAGGGCCCGCAGCGGTTGGAGCGCCTGTAGGACCTCCCATAGAGCCCCCCCAAACCCGAGTAGCCCAAACTGCCGAGCCCCGAGGAGCTGCCCGAGTTGATGGGGACTCCCCCGGCGCTCAGAGCATCCCCGACGGCCGCGGATGCCGAGGATCCCACGGCGGTGTTCTGGGGGAAGGAGCTGAGGATGGGTCCGGGCAGGGTCACCACCACAGGAGAGGGTTGGATCACGTAGGTGGAGTCCTGACATTGCCGCACACAGGGCTCGTTGCAGCTGTTGGCCAGCGGCGTGGGGCCGCAGGAGGTTGGGGCGCAGAGGTCGTAGCAGGACATGGCTGTGGGGTGAGAGTCTGGAAGGCAGCGAGTTCTGGAATGCAAGGAACGAAGTGTAATTAGCCGCGTAATTAAGCTGTTGTGGTGATGGGGAGCGCGAGGAGTGCGTGGGGAGTGGAAGGAAGGGTTGGTCTGGGGTTGAAAGGGGATTTCGGTGAAGCTCAGAGCTCTCCACACCACAAAGGGCAGGTTCATCTCCTCCTGAGCAGCTCTGTGCGCTCCTTTCCCTCCTGCAGCCCTGAAATAAGCGGGGAGGTGAGGGAGCAGGCAGCCAGGCAAGCATAGAAAAACTGCACCTCAAAACAGAGGGAAAAATAAAAAATAAAAATATAAGATTTAAAAATAAAAAGGCCCAAAACAATTTAAAAAAAAAAAAAAACAAACAAAAAAACAGAAAACCAAACCAAAAAAAAAAAAAAGAGGAGCAGAAATTTCACCGTGAGGCCTTGGCACAGGTAGCTCTGAGAAAGGGAGTTCAGGGACTCTCCCTCTGGACACATTCAGACCCTCGTGCCCAGGAGTTTCCCTCTCCAGAGTCGTTCCAAACCCTCCTGGAGGCTTTCCTGTGTCACCTGCCCCAGGAGACCTCCAGAGGTCCCTTACAAGCCCGAATATTTTGTGATTCCATCCCGAAAGCCAAAAGCTCTGCGCAAATTCCTCACATCCGCTCCCAGGTGTGAGCAGCGCTCAGGCAGAGCTCGGGACTTCTTGGGATGGAAAGATTTGGGAGGCTCAAATGAAAAAATCCGGGCTCAGCATAGGAACGACCTCCACCTCCACAGAATGTCCCTCCCTGGAGAAAAAGCTGCTTCCAGGTCTCCCCAGCAATTTTAAAGAGCGCAAACCTCGAAAAATAAAACACAAAGACAGCAACAATCCAAAGAAAATGGGAAGCAGATCAGACTTACCCTTTCCTCCAAGGAGAAGAAGGCCAGGAGTGGTTGTAGCTGCTCAGACCGGGCTGTTTTTATACCCTGGCCCAGAGAGCCCGAGGACCTGGGACACAAATTGTGCGTGTAGCTCATTAGCAGCCAATTGCTAACGATTCCTCATATGCAAAGTACCCCTGGCTGGGGATTTACTTTTCCTCTCTGTTTGTGTTTCTTGCCTGGATTTCGTTTCCTCCCTGTAATGTATGCATTCCTCCGGTGAGGTTTCTTTTATCCTCAAATCTTACGAGCCCGGTTAACTCCTGATCAGAGGCTGATTCATCTGGGTTACTCAGGAAATTGTTTTGCATCCCAAGGAACCATGACAAGGATGCATGAAACCATCGGGAAAGGTGCAGTGGCCTTCCCTGTGAAATCCCTTTCCCTCTGCATGGAGGGCACAAGCTTTTGGCACACCTCCTTCTGAGAAGGGCAGAAATTCCTATTTCTGCCTCAGTGTTTCACCAAATTCCTCTCAAACAGAAGGAGATACACAAAAATAAAGGAAATAAAATAATTAGAAAGCATTTAGAGCTGATTAAACTTGCCCTCTCTCAAAGGTACTGAGAAATGGATTATTTGAGGGAACAGATTTTATTTTCTTGACTCAGCAGAAAGCATGAAAGAAGAGCATCATCTGATCTATTCCTTTATTATTAAACCACCACGCTCCCATGATGGAATCTGAGACACAATTTGGGAACTGAGTGTCCAAGTCCTTCATCTCAGGAGTCTCCAGGTTGGGTTTTCTCCCTACATTAAGCCAGGGCAGCGATTGAGGTCATCTGGAGGATGCTGGGAATTTGGGGCTGCTCAAAGCCTTGCCCAAGCTCATCTTTGGGGTCATCAAAGACGCCAAAGCCTTTTACATCTGCCACTAAATTATTACTTTCCCCTGCTGGGCTTGGCACCATTATGCAAAATTGTTCCCCAAATGAATAGCAGTTATTTAGAGACGTTTGTAATGTTCCTGTTCCTTTTTTCCTTCTTTGAAAGGCAATTCTGGCTTTCACTTTGCACGTCTCACAGATCACCTCAGCGTGCAGCAATTCCAGTTCCTTTTCAAAGGCAATTTCCAGATTAAAAAGTAATCGCAGACAATGCCGGAGCAGCCTGGAGGGCAGGGCCGAGCATTCCAAGCTCTCGTGGTGTTTAATCTCCGAGGCAGAGACAGGCAAATCAGCCCCGAACTGGGAGTATCTGCCCCAACATCTCCTGGGAAATAAACGCTGGTTGGAGACTTCTGAAGAGTAGAAGTCTTCAAAGTTCCCCAAACATTTCCCTGGACCACTCAGACATGCAAATGGGGGACGATCAGCAAATGGGCAGGGAAGGACTCTTTGAACATGACCAGGGGTTCAAAGGGGTGGCCAAGATTCCTGATGGATTCCACAAAACTTCCCCACCAGCTCCAATCCTTCCACCTTGTCCTTGAAATACAAATCAGAATTTGTATCCACTCAGTCGCTGGATGTCCCCAGTTTGGGATGACCCAAAATGATGACACCATGGATGGAAACTCTCCTGTCCCTCAAGATTGACCAGACTTTCCCAAAGTTCTTGCTGCATGCACAGAAATGTTAAAAATATTGGTTGTCCAGAGAAGCTGTGGCTGCCCCATCCCTGGAAGTGTCCAAGGCCAGGTTGGACAGGACTTGGAGCACCCTGGGATAGTGGAAGGTGTCCCTGCCCATGGTTTAGATTATTTTTAAGGCCCCTTCCCACCCAAACCATTCCATGATTCCCTGACTTTCCTTTATAACAATAATTATCTATCGATTCCAAGAGCAGCTTGTGGTTTGAAAACCAACTCATCCAAAGCTACAGAGAAGATAAAAAGAGCCCAAATTCCACTTCTGAAGGTGATCCTAAGTCCAGCTTGTCTGGATGGCTCCATCTTCTCCTCCCAGGAGCCGAGAGCTTTTGGGATGTTGCTCCTGGGAAGATTACAAGGAGCAGTGATCTGAAATCTCCTGGACACTTATCACGGCTGGAATTGCACAATCAGGAATCCAATTAAAACCCGCTGCCACACCAGGGGCTGCTCCCAGGTGTGTGTCCAAAATGCCAGAAGTCCTAAACAAATGTGATTTTGACTCATCCCCACTTTGGGAGGTGGAGTTGGCACGATGGAGCCGGGAATATTTAATGGATGCAAAGCAGGGAGATGAAAGCGGCCTCGCGGGTCGTGGGTTTCATCTGCGGCCAGGAAAAACCATCATAAACAGTAAACAAACCAATTTCCCTACTGGGAACCCGGCCAAATGCAAAGCAAACCCACAGCTCCTGCGGGGAATGGGTAATAAAAGGTGCAGGAATGTCTGGGATCCTCCAGGCAGCCCCAGAAAGCCATAAAAGCTCTGAAGAGCCTTCCTGCCTCTTCCCTTTCTCCCCATAAACCCAGGAGATGCTGCAGCTCTGGCCTCAGCTCCGCAGAATTTGGTGCTGAAAGGGATTTTTGCTGACAAAAAATATTTCTGAAAAAATATTGGCATTTTTTATTTCTGTGGGACCAAGATCTTCAGGAGAAATACTTCCCTGTGGAAAACATTCTAACAGGATATTTCCACTCATTTTCTGCAGCAGTGAATAAACCGCTTTCTAAGTGACTACAAACCCACCCAGATTTCCCTTTTTCCCTCAGAATTGTGCTATACTGGTTGCCACACCAAGTTTTAACCCAAAAGGTCGTTTGGGA
Organism: Arremon aurantiirostris; assembly: GCA_035583995.1. Classification (NCBI taxonomy): domain Eukaryota; kingdom Metazoa; phylum Chordata; class Aves; order Passeriformes; family Passerellidae; genus Arremon; species Arremon aurantiirostris. The sequence goes on along the minus strand of JAXCLO010000101.1, from coordinate 6,849,007 downwards.
CAGGCATGAAGGGGAAACTGGTGCTTGAGGGTCATATTTTATTCTGATGTGATTTCTGAATGTTTGGAGGAAATATCCCAACTTTGATGGGAGTTTTTTTGCAATCTGGGAAGGGATTTGGTTCAATTAATGAGAAGGGAGTTGCAAGGGTAAGGAAATTAATTTTGTTATGAGAAATATCCACCTGAACCTGTCCAAGCCACCTTCTCAGCAATGTCTCAGTCACAGCCCTTTGGAGCCATTGGACTTTTTGGAATTCATCACCTTTGATCAGGGAATAGCTTCAGATGAGATGACAAAAAATATTAAATTAAACATTTCATCCAGACCAAGCTCGTCCTGTAATAGAACATCAAACTGCCAGGTTTCCACTGTCTTCTGGTGTTCATTAAAAAAACCTCCTCCTTAAAATTATTAATTCTTTCATTTAGCTCCTTTAATTTCATTCTGCTAATGACTGCAGTGGGCAGAAGCTCATCAGCATCTTTAATTACAGCCTCATTCTGGACAGGCAGACAAAGACTCCAAGCGAGACTTTTCAGAGATATCAGGAGTTTTGAGGGGTGACAGGAGGTTGAGTCATCTGGAGCCCTCAGGTGATGCTTTCCAAACCTTCTTCCTTCAGGGTGTCTAAACCACACCTTTGTCCCAATCCAGGAGGAGCAAAACCACGCCTGATAAAGCTCAGCTCTGTCTTAAAAAACACTAAGAGAGGATTGGAACTAACAATTCTTTAAATTTTAGTCCTTTAATCTCTCTGTCCCAGGCTTGCTTCCCAACCCAGCAAATTCCAAAGGGAGAAATGCTCCCCATCCTTCTGCGCCTCCCCTCCCAAACTCACTGGGGGCTGAGCTCAGCTGCCAGGAGATGCTGCATCCAAAAACAGGATGCCCCAATTGCTGCTTCTTTCCCTCCACATTTCCCCGAGGAACCTCAGCTGAGCTCCCTTCTTTTAAAACACTTTTCCCAAATAAAACATCTTTAAAAATTCCCTGTTTATGTCCCAGCAGGAGGCACCCATTGCAGGGTCCCTTTCTGCCTTTAGGCTTGGGTTTAAAAGTTTTTCACCACTGGAATCTGACTTGTTCTCCTTTGAAATTATTTGTATGGTGTTTTCTGGAATTGGGGACTTCCAAAGGCACTGGAAAAGGGGCTGGGAGAGCAAAGAAGGCCAGGCAGACTCGGAGGGTGATGCAGCACAAATTTAATGGGTTGAGGAAGGGAAGGAAGCAACAAAAAAGTCAGGAATACATTTCCATGGTTCAGTAAGCACAGAACCCACTCAGACACACTCAGCAAGTGGAAATCTTCCTTCTTCATTGATGAACGACCTGCGCTAATCCAGCCATGCACAACAATTGCCAACAATTAATATTTTGCCTATTATCAAATACAAAAAAAAAACAAAACAAAAAAGCGGGACAAGACATTTGATCAGAAACACAAAGTAAAGCAAAACAAAAGACAAGCAAAGGCCTGGTTTGGGGAGATGCCAAACTCCCACAGCTCCTTTAACTCCAGGCTGGGGGGCATCTCACGTGGCATCCAAAAACCGGGCTGTGAGCTCAGTCCTGCTCCAGGGACGGGTTGGGGTTCAGCATTCCTGGTCTTCTCCTCGCACCTTAGCAGGGCCCGTAGAAGCCACTGCGGGAGGCGTTGTAGCGCCGGTAGGGCCGGCTGTAACCACTGCCCAGCCCGGGGTAGCCAAAGCCCCCAAAACCCCCAAAACCCAAGGAGCTGCCCCCCGAGTTGATGGGGACGCCCCCAGTGCTCAGAGCGCTCCCGACGGCCGCGGATGCTGAGGATCCCACGGTGGTGTTCTGGGGGAAGGAGCTGAGGATGGGCCCAGGCAGGGTGACCACCACGGGGGACGGCTGGATGACCACGGTGGAGTCCTGGCACTGCCGCACACAGGGCTCGTTGCAGCTGTTGGCCAGCGGGGTGGGGCCGCAGGAGGTTGGGGCACAGAGGTCGTAGCAGGACATGGCTGTGGCCAGAGGGAATTCTGGAATACAGGAGCTGAGTTACACCCATGTTTATCAGCAGCTTTCCAGGGGTTCTTCCAGGGTTGGGAATTGGGAAGGAAATTGGATTTTTAATGCTGTTGGTGTTCTGGCCTTAGGTGAATTCTCTTCTTGGGCTGCGGTGGGACGCGGTCACGCAACTGAACAGGCCCAAGAATTCACTGCTGATATTAAAGTGCAGCTTCACAACCTTAAAACTGCCTTGGATCCCCAAACTGAATAAACAACCCTTTAATAAGTAACCCATTTAATAAATAACCCATAGCCATTTAGCTAACGTGGCTAATTAATGATTTTTATAACTCGCCACCAACACAAAATTCCCTCTCTGGTATAAAACCCCTTCCTCCCTCTGAGAAGAAACTGCGGCAAGAGGAGTGAGGGAAAAGCTACAAAATCAAGGCTTTAGAAAGAGAATAAAAGATTCAAACTCACCTTACTCACGAAGGCAAAGGAGGCAAGAGAAGTGGCTGGGAGAGCCGGGAGTTGCTCAGGTTTTTATACCGAGTTTTGAGTTGCCCAACGACTTGGGCCACTCTTTGTGCAAGAAGTGATTTAAGGGCCACGACTGATTACAGGGATTTTTGCCTCAGTATTTGTGTTTTTTACTGCTTCACTTCCTTATCTTGTGGTTTGTCTATCTGACCACAGGGTGCTTTCATCTTAAAGTATTCCAGACTGGGTTAATTTCTGGGAACACTGCAGGGATTAATTCAGCGGGATTTATTCAGCCTTCAAACCCCTTCGTGATCTGCTTGGTGTCATTAAAGGAGATTAGGCCTCATTTGCATAATGCAGCGCCCTCCTCTGCAAGGTAAATCCTGGGGGAATTCATGGAGAATTGCAGGTTATGGAAGGCAAGCCATAAGTGTTTCCAGCTGCTTTCCACAGGATCCATGAGGTTGGAGAAGACCTCCAGGACCATCGAGTCAGAGGTGTTCCCAATGCCAACCTAGTCACCAGCCAAGGTCTGCTCAGTCCTTGGACACCTCTGAGTGTGGAGAGGCTCTCTGGGAATGGAAGAAGGAATTTTTCCATGGAAGAAGGAATTTTTCCATGGAAGAGGCTGCCCAGGGAGGTTTGGAGTCCCCATCCCTGGAAGTGTCCCAGGAAAGAGGGGACATCAAGGGATCCATCACAGGTTGGGATTGATGATCCCGGAGCTCTTTTCCAACCCCAAATCCATGAGCAGTCCTGGATGCAGGGATTAACCCCGAGGTTCTCACTCTGCTGGCACATCCACTCCCTAGACATGCAAATCACATTTAAATTAGGGCTGTCTCTGTGGGGATCCCCTGGGAACAGAAACTTGTTTGGCTTGGGCAGAGCTTCCTGAGGACTTCAAAGTTTATCAGCAGCTTTGTTGGAGTGCCACCATGCAAATGTCCCATCCTGGACACATTTCAGATCCCTGACCTAGATCTGAATTCTTGTATTTTATTTAATAAGATGTTACGAAGATTTGGGCGTGCAGGGCAGTAATTGGGCTGTGAAATTGATGCCATTGTTTCTATCTGCAGGAATTACAGCTGCTTTATTTTAAATCAAAAAGGAAAAGTTCAAGGTTCAGCTCGAGCCATCTCATATTTCAGAAGGATTCTCAAAAAAAATTCCTTGGCTGTTTTTACCTGAGCATTCCTCACTATTTCTCAATATTTTAATGAATTAGCAGCTATTTAAAAATATTTCCTATTATTCTTAATATTTCTAGAAGTTAGTTGAGGAATTAACTTGCATAACGTCATCCACAGTTTCTTTTCATCTTTTAAAAAATTTTCTCCATTCTTTTTATTCCTCCTTCATCCAAGCTTTGCTTGGAAAACAAAGCACATTTCAAATCCAGCTGTGAATTTAAAAACAGATCTGGCAACATTTCAAATTTCTTTGGAGACTTCCTTGTAAACAATTACAATAAATATTGTTCCAACTAAAGCCTTTATTTTATTGTACTCTCAGAATGACTTAATGACCTGATTTTGAGATGAATTAAAGTGAGCAAATTAAGAGTTCACAGAATTTTGTCATCAAGGCCATACCTAAATATTCAGATTATAATTAAGACTTTTTGCATAATGTGAGAACATCCTCCCGAGACACCTGTGAGTGACTGAACATCTGAAAAAAGAGATCTTTAATCAAAATGGAACTGGGAGGTTACTCACAGTCATCCCTGGGTAAAGTCTCCGGGCACAGAGGTGACCCCAAAATCCATGGAGAATCAGAGGGAATTTCCCTGGCAAGAGCGGCATCTGCAATTCATTTTGAATTGTAATTAATTAGCTCGTTATGAAGAATTAGATCCTCAAAGGCTTGGAGCCTCTTGTAAAATTCTTGCAGCTCCTGAGTTTCCTCCTGTGCTGAGTTGTGCTTTTCTCTCAGTAATTCTGGACTGAGCTCGTGAGGACTTTCTGGAGCCATTTGAGGTTCCCACCATAATCCAGGTCAGTTTCAGAACTGGACACGATTCTAGAGCTGGACACGATTCCAGAACTGGACACAGTTCTAGAGCTGGACACGATTCCAGACCTGGACATTATTCCAGAGTTGGACACAGTTCTAGAACTGGACATGATTCCAGAATTGGACACAATTCCAGAGCTGGACACAGTTCTAGAACTGTGGACACCATTCCAGAACTGGACATAATTCCAGAACTGGACACGATTCCAGAACTGGACGCTATTCCAGAATTTGACATGATTCTGGAGCTGGACACGATTGCAGAGCTGGACACAGGTCCAGAGCTGTACATGATTCCAAAGCTGGACAGAATTCCAGGTGGAATCTCCCCGGAGCAGAGCAGAGCAGAGGGACAGAATCCCCTCCCCGGATTCTTGGTGTTGCCCCGACGTGGATTTGGGACTTTGCCCTTGGACTTGGCCCAGTCCCACCTCTCCAGCCTGTCCAGCTCCCCCTGGATTGGGAATTGTTTGAACCCCAAGGTGTTCCTGTGGTTTAAGGTGTTTAATTCAGCCCCTCTGGCCATGTCTACCTGGAATTCGGAGGTTTTGCAACCACCCCCTGTTCCTGGCTGGAATGTGCTGCCCAACCCAGGCAGATGAAGCTGTGGATGTGTGATCTGAGATGGTTTTTGGGGTAGGCAGAGCCTGCGACCTCACCTCTCCTCAAAAACCCCCCTGAAGGCACAGGGAGATGTGAAATCCTTCATTTTCACACCCAACTGGAGCTCATTTCCTTGTTAATTTTATTCAGATTCTGTCACGAAACAACTTTAAAATCACTCAGGTTTGAGGTTTGCTTTGGCATCTTAGTCTGGGCTAATAAACTTACACAATTTCTGTTATGATTTCTGGTTTTGTCCAAAAATTAATGTCACTCACTCCTGGATGGATCTGCAGAGAATTCCTGCAGGGGGCTGGGGTAGTGTGGAATTCCCAGCTGGAATTCTGCTGGGAACAGCAGAAAAGAGCTCCAGAAATTAATTCACACTCGAGGGGAGAAATTATTTACTCACCAGAACCTCGGCAAAACAACACACCCAAAACAGGAGGGTTTTGTTTGTTTTTCAGACCTGTTTTTCGCGAGCTTTCAAATGCAGATTTTAATTACATTTCAAATTGGATGAATGTAATTAGTGCTGCCCTGGGTTCCAGCTCCACCTTCCTCACAGAACAAGGTTTGGTGCCACCCAGGCTGGTGCATTTGGGGTTCTGATCCATCCCCTGGGAGCCAGGATTTGACAGTATTTATTGTGATAAACCCCATGCACAAAGTGGGTTTTTTCCATCTAAACCCCCTCTCTGTCATTCCAGACCCATCCCTCTTGTCCTGTCACCCCCTGCCCTTGTGCCCTTGCCAAGGTCCCTCTCCAAGCCACAGTCAACCCAAACGCCCACAATTCTGCATTTGTCTACCCAAACATGAATTTTAATATCATTTCCATGCCTGAACCACCCCCATTCCTGCCCGAAATCCCAGGAAGTCGCCAGGATGTGCAGCAATTTTCACAACAAATTAAACACGAAGCTGGATGTTGGAGATTAATTCAAATTTTGGGGGTTAGAGGCTGTGTGGTGTCAGGAGAAGTTGCACTCATCTCTTCATCCCATTTATCACAGCTCGATTTGTCCCTGCTGGAAATTCCTGCATGGAAAGGATGCAAAAAACTGGGATGGGGAAAACTCAGCAAAAGGTAGGAATTAACTCCAAATGAGGAGGATTTGTACAATGACTGGGCTTGGACTTCAGAGGAATAAAGGACTTCAAAGTTGCCATTTCTCGCTAATGGCTCAAATATGCAAAGTTTTGACTCCCCAAGGTTATGGGCAATCTGGGTACCTGCAACCCCTGGGTAAAAACTTCAATCGAAATTGGTGAGTCAAGACAACTCAAAGGACTTCACCTAATACTAGGTAAACACCTTAAAAAACTTTAATTATTTTATTAAACTTTTCTATCACTTATATTTAAAAAAATAAAATTAGGCCAAATCTTCATCTCCTTAAAATCCTTTAACTCCTCCCGTTTTCTCCACAAGAAGATTCTCTTCTTTTTTGGAGTCTGTTCTACAGAAAGGTTTTTCTATGAAAGGAGAAAAGGAGAAAAGGAGGAAAGGAGAGTATTTCTCCTCCCTCTCCTCAAACTCTCCACAACCCAACAGCCCAGAATCTTTTTTGATATGTTACAAAATCCATTCCTTGTAGTAGGGATCTTTTCCAAGGAAAATTCGCTTCCTTTTCATGGGTAAAACTGAGATAACCCAGGAATGCTTCTTCCTCTTCATCCTCCCCTCCAGGCACAGAAACTTCTGCTCTTGGAGGGGAGATCCCATTTTGGGAACGGCCTCATTAACAGCCTGGCAGGGATTCCAGCTCCCTAATTAACCCCCGGAGTTCATCCAAGAGGTTGGGAGCCCTTGGACGGAGAACCAGGACACACCAACCCTGGCTCGTGGAGTTTGGCACTCCCCACACTCAATTAATGCCTTTGGAGCTCCCGGGACAGGTGAGGCACCAAAGACTTGACAAATTACTGCATGAATTGAAATTTGTTGTGTTGTGTTGGCTCCAGAGCCCTGGGTGTGATGGAACAAAGGGTTGAAATAAACGCTGGGTCCCAGAGATGAAAGAAGCTCTTTGAGGGAGGTTTCTCATCTCATGCCAGGCTGGGACATAAACCATGAGCAGTTTAACTCCTGGGGACAGCTCAACCTGCTGCAGACATTATTTGTATAACTGGTTTATTGGAATGCCCCAAACCTTCCCAACAAGAGAATTTCTTCCCCTTTTTTCCCCCCACAATGGACTGGTTTAGTGCCTTTGGTGACTGTTGTAAATCTAAATCAGATCCTGGAGGTGCTAGGAGTTCTCCACACTCTGAGCTGAAGATTCCGGACATTCCCAACCTTCCCAACTCCCCCAGACTATTGCTGATCTACTCTGATAAATTTCACCTAAAAAATGAAACTGAAAAAGTTTCAAATAAGAGCAGGAGGGGAGGGAAAAAACCATCAGGAGACTCAGGAGATTATGATAAAAGCATCATTTTATTAATCCCAACAAGAGGATTAAAGCCCTGCAAAGCACCAGTGGTTGGTGTGGGGGGAAAGACTCAGCTTAGGGGGACATGTTCCCAAGGCAGAGCTCTTCTTCCAGCCCGCCCTGAGAACCACGTCCTGCCTCCAACCTAAATTTAAAACTTTACACCAGGTAGTACCAAATACACCGAGCAACAGAGCTACAGAGAGGACCAGGAACACCCAGGAGTAAAACAGGTGCAGTGGCCTCATTCCAGGGCCTGATGGACTCCGTTCAGGCGGAGCTGTGGGGATCTGACCCCGCTTTGGACACCGTGAGCTCAGTCCTGCTCCAGGGACGGGTTGGGGTTCAGCATTCCTGGTCTTCTCCTCGCACCTTAGCAGGGCCCGTAGAAGCCACTGCGGGAGGCGTTGTAGCGCCGGTAGGGCCGGCTGTAACCACTGCCCAGCCCGGGGTAGCCAAAGCCCCCAAAACCCCCAAAACCCAAGGAGCTGCCCCCCGAGTTGATGGGGACGCCCCCAGTGCTCAGAGCGCTCCCGACGGCCGCAGATGCCGAGGATCCCACGGTGGTGTTCTGGGGGAAGGAGCTGAGGATGGGCCCGGGCAGGGTGACCACCACGGGGGACGGCTGGATGACCACGGTGGAGTCCTGGCACTGTCGCACACAGGGCTCGTTGCAGCTGTTGGCCAGCGGGGTGGGGCCGCAGGACGTGGGGGGACATCGCTCGTAGCAGGACATGGCTGTGGATGAGGTCTGGAATAGAGGAACACACCTGAGGGCAAGGCAGGAGCTGTGTCGCACCTGCATTTATTCAGCTCAGCTCATTTACTCATTTTAGTTCAGTTATCAGGACAGTGACTTTCCAAGGAGCCTTTTAGGAACTGAGCCAGGAGCTGAGGAGGAAACCAAACTTTAAACTAGAGACAGAGGCTGAAATGTCCTCTGGGCTGTCGGTGATCCGGGCAAGAACTGGCAGCAGAACAAAAGAAACTAACCTGTGTCATTAATTTAATTGTAGGATTTTGATTGCACGTCTGGAGAGACCCAGCTGTGTGCACCCAGAGTGTTGGGGGAGCAGCAATTAGGAGTGAAACCCAACCACAAATGTACCTGTGGAGAGAGGTCCACGGGCAGCTGGAAAAATGAAAGGGAGGATTTGTTTCAAGGCTCCAACTTAGCCTACAAAGAGGTACAAATTTCAATGACAAATTTCAACGTCATTAAGCAGTCTTGAAGAAGAGGTCTTTGGAATTTTTCCCAGGCAACTCGTCCATGGATGTGAGAAGAAGCAGGAATTTCATGGGTTCTATCTGCACCACAGCAATAAAACCAAAATTTCCTGATTTCTATGGGGTGCTCAGCTCTGCTCCAGTTTTTCCCCTTCTTTCCCTTCAACCCACAATCCCTGATCCCACTTCACAACATTCCAGGAGATGTCTTTGCACTCTGGAACAAAATTTCCACACTTGGTGACCCAGCTGACATTGCAGGATGGAAAAGACCCTCCAAGATATAAAATGCTGCTGGAATACAACTGAGCTCCTGGATTTTCTATTTTAATAAATAGTTGGAGTTTTAAAGGACCTTTAAAGATCCCAGAGTTCCAACCCCTTGCAGAGTTATTCCACCCATGCAATTTGTTAATCTTTATTAGTTCTAATATTTTCTATGTCATTTAACATGTCTGAAATCCCATGTTTGTATAAATTTCTATCACCAGTTCAAGGATCTCTATAGCCTAGTTAGGACTCCAGAAATTCCACGATTCCTACATCAAACCACAACTTTTTAAACAGAAAAAGTCTCCCCCACCCAGAAAAAAAGAATCCAACAAGCAGCAGAACACTGTGGGGAAAAAACACAGATTATTAAAAGGCAAGAACTCAACAAACAGAGAAAGAGAAGTGGATTTGAACTAACCTTGCTCACAAAAGAGGAAAGAGAAGTGGTAGGAAGGAATTGGGCTGAGCTGGTTTTTATACCTCAGTCCTGATGGCCTGGGGACCACAGACAGCCTTTGTACCTGGAATTAATTCCCAACGAGTATGTCCTGAATGTCAAATGTTCCACCTGATTAAATGTTCTTTTCCTCACTGCTTATTTACTTTGTTTTTATTTCCTCCTTATCTTCTGACAGACAGATTCCATCCCGCAGGTTTCTCTCATCTGGGGAATTAGGGACCAAATTTATTCCAGGGCCACCTTTCAGTCACAACAAAATCCAGACTCTGGCGTATGTTTGATTTTAGTCATAAAGAAAAATACTAAGAATGTCTATAATACATAATTCATCGTTCCAAGGCATTCTTTTATTAAGGGTATGAGTGTAAATCCTTAATAAATTCCTGTCTCCAGCGATGCTCACCAGGCTCTGCCTCCAGCCCGGCGTCAGAACAGTCTCAATTCTGGGTTTGGGCAAGGCCCTGCCTCAAGAGCACATCCAGCCCTGAAATCCCACAGAAGGAAGAAAGTGTCAGAATTGTGGAATTCAGAGACAAATTACCACTTTATCACATCAATTTCAGATGGTTTTATGGCGCTAAATCTGGGTTACGCAGTTTGAGGCGCAGCTAGAAGAACAAGGGGACGTTTAATCCTGATTTATCAGTTCTTTTACAAAGGGGACCTCTAAACCCCTCCTGTTCCCCCTCAGCTCACAAAAAACCAGACAGAATCGTGGAATCATGGAATGGTTTGGGTGCGAAGGGACCTCAAAGTTCATCCTGTGCCAATCCGTGTGCAGGGACACCTCCCATGATCCCAGGTTCCTCCAAGCCTCGTCCAACCTGTCCTGGGACACTTCCAGAGGTGGGGAATCCATGGAACCACCTGTGCCAGGGGCTCACCACGCCCACAGGGAAGAATTCCTTCCCAAATCCAACCTAAATTTCCCCTCTTTCTGTTTTACCCCTTTTTCCCGTTGTCCTGTCACTCCAGACCCTTTCTTGTTTCTTGTTGGACCCTTCAGGTCCTGGAAGGCCACAATGAGGTCACCCCAAAGCTTCTCCAAGCTTGGAAAGGTCCTCAGAGGTTTTTTTTTGAGATGTGAACATTTTAATTGACAATTGTTTGGTAAGTGGGTCAGACTGGGAATGGCACACAAAGAGTTTTGGCTCCTCTTGGATTTGATCTCAAATCCCAAGGCAGCCACAAGTGAACAAATTGCTAAGGAGCTGGGAGAAAATTGTCTTTATTAGACTGTGCTTGAAGTAATTTCAGGTTGACATTATTAGAGTCTGTCTAAAAGTACCAGAAATTAAAAGTACCCATAAGTTGAGAAGATGAAAGAATTTTTTAATGAGTGGATGATGCTTCTCACGCAATGCCAGCCTAAACATAGACTGGGAAACAAAAGCAGGACAATTCCTTTATCACGAAAAGGTTCCACTTGCAAAAATATGTGTGGGAACTAATTAATGAAAAAAAAAAAAAGAAGATGCTTCAAAAACCCCATAAAGTCAAAAATATCTACGGAGTTATTGCACTCATTTTTCCATCTGAACATCCAAGGGGGACGTGGCTTCCAAACCTCGTTCACATTCTTCAGAAATTATCTCTCCAGTGGTTTCAGGTATTACAGGTGACAGATCAGACCCTCAAGGGTACAAAATTCTGCTTGAAATTGAACTGAGCGCCCGCATTTAATAAAAACTTCAACATCCTGCACAACCCCCCTGCCATGCTGGGCTGGGAAGGTTCTGGAATGTGGTTTTTTCCCCTTTTTTTCCCTTTAGTCCAGAAGGGGAAATTTTGGGGTTTATATCCCAGATTATTCACTCTCCCAAATTCACTTTCTCCACCCCTTGTGCTCTGTGTCCATTTGCATCGAGGGATTAATAGATAAAATAGATAGAATAGATAAAATAGATTGAATAGATTAAATTGATTAAATTGATTAAATGGATTAAATAGATTGAATAGATTAAATAGATTACATAGTCTGTGGATGGTAGATACAGAATACAAATCCCTTACATGTATTTCAATAAAAACAGATTTAAACTGGCTTTTAAAAATGTTTTTATTCGAACATATGTAAGGCATCTGAAAAATACTTTTTAATTGATATTGCACTAATTTCACACCATAATAAAATTGTGATAGCACAGAAACCTTATGCGCAACATTTTTATCAGCAAGTGCCCTATCTCGGCCGTCACTTAAGTTGACCACAAGGTCATTTTTATATTTAAAAAACTAGAAAAATTAGTCTGATCATACATACAACTGCAGCAGTTCTGCCACGTGGAAACGCCGCTCTTGAGTTTCTCGCAGATCCCAGGGAACAACTTATCCCACCAGTCCCTCTGACTAATTGTTTGGAAAATTTGCCCATGGAAACCTTTTTTCCAGCCCAGGCTCCTCTCAGTCTGAGACATTTTCATTCCCCAGCTTTCATTTTTTGGCATTTCTGCCTCAAGCCGCAGGCGGAAAGAGGGCCCAGCGGAATTCCTCTGCTCCCTGTGACCAGGGAATGGCTGGAGCCTTGCCAGGGAGGTTTGGGCTGGATTCTTCTGGAAAATTCTTCCCCCCAAGGGTGCTGGGCACTGCCCCGGCTCCCCAGGGAATGGACACGGCACCAGGGCTGATCCAGGATGTTTGGGATGCCGGGATTTTGTCATTTTGTTTGGGGTGCAGGACCAGGAGCTGGATTGGATGACCGTTGAGGTTTTCTTCCACTGAAGATATTTTAGGATTCTATTCCATCTTTTTGCTGAACTCTTCTCCTCCCAAATTTGTAAATTTGCAAGTAAATAATTTTTAATAAACTTTAAACAAAGCACAAAACTTTTGCATATAAAACCCCATCTCTTTTGCCTGTTCTGTGGACATTTGGACCGGCTCCACACCTGAATGTCAGAAGATTTCCCCCAGATATTTATATCTCAGCTGCAGAATGATTTAATTTTCAAATAGATTTTATTTCATGGCTTTATGTTTCTTGGACCTTTTTTGGTTGCCACAATGGCAAGTGTTGCTTCTGCCATATTAATATTCATTCAGATTCTCAACTGTTTCAAAGATTCCAAATAGGGAACAAGATCTAAAATCTGTCACGCTTAAATACCACAATTGCGCTTTTAAATATCCACAGAGGTGAGATAAAAAAACTGGGGGAAAACATCCTAGAAAGAGAAATAGATTTGAGAACCTGTTCAGTGCTTCTCAAGAGTGTAAAAACCAATGAAGTTATTTATATCAGATAAGTTGTGGTGACTTTTGGATGCACGTTTTCCTCTGTGAAATCCTTGCATGGATTTGCACATAATTCTGCCCCAAGGGGAGGTAAAAAGGAGAGAAAAACCACAATGAAACACGAAATCAGATGCAACATCAGTTTAATGATAAACAGACAAGTAGCATTCAGCAAAAACAAAGGGAAAATATATATTTATGAAGGGAAAAGAAACCATTCCAACTGAGAGACAGAAAGCAAGACTCCACCTTTCCTTAATTCCTCAATAAAACCCCTCCACTGACTGCTGGCACTCACAGCATCAAACCGCCATGAAATGCAAAATCAGAGACAAGGAAACTCATTCAAAAGCAGGATTTTCAAGGCAGAAACAGGCTGGCCATGAGACCAGACAGCACCTCCCTCCTTCCCTCCTTGGCAGGAGGGCTGGAGGAGGCCAAAACCACTGGAAAGGCTGGCCAGCAGCTCCAGGGGACACTTGGCCTGGCGAGGCACTCGCTGGATGTGCGGCCCGGCTCTAGCAGGGCAGGCACCTGCGGCCGCAGTAGCGGCCACCGAGGCCGGAGAGCCCCGAGAGCCCAA
>JAXCLO010000101.1:6803179-6824988 GCA_035583995.1 Arremon aurantiirostris | reverse complement strand
GGAGGATCCCACGGCGGTGTTCTGGGGGAAGGAGCTGAGGATGGGCCCGGGCAGGGTGACCACCACGGGCGAGGGCTCGATGATGACCCGCGAGTCCTGGCACTGCCGCACACAGGGCTCGTTGCAGCTGTTGGCCAGTGGGGTGGGGCCGCAGGGCCGGCACAGGTCGTAGCAGGACATGGCTGGGGCTGCAGGAGAACCTGGAGAAGGCACAGGCAGAAGGTGAGGCACGGCCTCAGCAGGAGAAGGAGCAGAGGCCAAGGGAAGGGGCAGGGAACAGGGAGGATGAAAGGATCAGGAACCCCATCCCCATGGCATCCTGCAAAGAGCCCAAGAGCTTCTCCCAACTCCTCACAGTGAGCAGGGGCTGGGAGAAGGATCTGGGAGCAAAGTTCTCAGCAGGAGCTGAACAGCAGCAAGGCCAGGGATGAAGGCAAGGACAAAGGGAAGAAGGAGAAGGAGAAGGAGAAGGAGAAGGAGAAGGAGAAGGAGAAGGAGAAGGAGAAGGAGAAGGAGACAGCAAAAGTCGTTTCAGCTCACCTGTGTCACCGAGGAGGAGAAGGCAGGAGAGGTGGATGAGGGATCCTGTGCTCAGAGTGGGTTTTATACTGTCCCACACGGCCCCAGGGCCAGCCTTTGCTCATGGGATGTGTTTCCCAAGCTCATCCTGCATGGAAAACACTCCCTTCCTCCAGCAGCAACCTTTGATTTGGGACTGCAACGCTCCTTCCCCGTTTCCTGGCTGCTGGCATCCCCATTCCATGCTGGAACCTCGTTTTGTGTGACTTAATTAGAGATCAAAGGCCTCTCCTGGCCAGCACTGTTGATTCAGGTAATTCAGGCCTTTGTGGTCATCTCCTTGGAAAGCAAAGTGTTTTTCCTTCTCTGTCTGGCAGTTTAGTCACTGCCTCGTCTGTCTCGTGGCCATTTCCAAATTAAAACCATGCCAGACTCATCCCAGATAGCTCCAGATTCACACAGCATTTGCATGTTTTGCATAAATGTAATTGCAGCTATTTTTCCGTGTGTTTTCAGATTGTGCCACATGTCTGGTTTGAATCTCTCATGGAGAATGAAGCCCTGCTTTAGGTGAGAGCCTAATTAGGTCACAAACCTGGCTTGGCACCAATTTTTTTTTAGTTTTTCAGTCAACATTCAGTATTTTATTCCAGAAACCACCTCATGATTTATAGTTTATTGTGTCACCACCTTCAGCTTGTGTAGAACCTCCAAGCGCATTGAATAACCAAAATCTGAATTTTTTAAAATAGTTTTTTTTCCAAGTCAGCTTCACACTTTAAGGGGGATTAATTCCCCCTTGACCCTCAGAGCAACTTCTGCAAAGTCTCCAGGAATGGTTTTTCTTTCTCTTTTTCCAGCGGGGAGCTGAATTCTGTTTTTCAGTGGAAATAAAACATTCAGCAGCTGGTATTGGCTGTGGGCTACTGGGCAAGTTACTTCCCTGGCCTAATTAGGGCTGGAACGAGCTCAGGTTTTGTGTCCTGGCACCACAGTTTGGAGGCCAGGATGGCCACTGGTGACATCCTGACAGCCCTGCTGTAGGACAGGAATGGGAGCAATCGGGAACACAGGGCTGGTGGCATCCCTGCAATTGCTGAGACACCTAATTTTGGTTTATTTATGGCCATCCCCAAAGCCAGAACCCCAAATGCTTCATTCAGGTGGTGCAGCCAACAATCATTCCTGCTCAACTCGGATAATTTGAGCGGGTAATTTTGGCTAACCAAGGGGAGGAAGACTCCAGCTTCAATTTTTCCACCCCAAAATATTTCTGTGGAGAGAAATGTTTCATTTTATTCATTAAATCAGAACTTAGCACATCGTGACTGCAGCAAAACAAGAATTAAACTGACCATGAAGGGATAAAATGATTCAATCCTGAGACTGGGGGTTTTATTTTTAGAATTATTTGAAGATTTCAGTTCAGAGAAGGACCAAATTAATTGGGAATGCTTCCTGTGGTGATTGAGGCTGAAGAAATGATCAGTTCCAGGATGTGATCCATCCCAGACCAAGCTGGATGGGATATTGAGCAACCTGACCCTGTGGGAGGTGGCCCTGCCCATGGAAGGGGTTGGGACAAGGTGATCTTTGAAGTCCCTTCCACCCCAAACCATTCCGTGACTTCTCAACTGATGGAAATTTTTTTAAATAAGTATTTTTTTAATTAAAAAAATTAATTCTTTTAGGAAGTATTTTTTAATTTAAAAAAAGGACATTTCACTCAAAGTGTAATTATTAGGAAGTATCTTTTAATTTAAAAAAACACATTTCAATACTTCAAAAGGAAGTATTTTTTTAATTTAAAAAAAGGAATTTTTTAGGAAGTATTTTTTTAATTAAATAAAAACAAAAGAACATTTCACTGGAAGCTCCCTCCCAGCAGTATCAGAACCTCCATCTCTCATTTAGCTTCACCCCACATCCCGAAGCCTCGGAGGTGTCTGTCTGCAGAACAACCGAAGCTCTTCAGCTTCTTGAAAGGGAAGAACTTCAAAGCCAATCCCAAATATTCATTAAATGGTTGAGACACACAGAGTGCATCAGCCATGGAAATATTGCAGCTACAATGCAAAATTGGGATGGTTTTGTCACTTGGGCAACAACATCACCCGAAATTTGGTTACTCCCAGGGCAGGCAGCATTTGACAGCGTCAGAACCCAGGGTTATTAATTTTTTCATTAAAAAGTCGTTTTGTGTGTCATAATAACCTCCCACAGAGCCTCTGGAGCGGATCCAAGGCTGCTTGGGATTCTTGTGACAATTTCAGGCAGCAGCACTGGGAACAAAACGAGGTGGGGATGGGGAAAGGGGGAGTCCAGCAGGGCCCTGCTCAGGTGAGACCTCACCTGCAGAGCTGGAGCTGCTGGAGAGAGCCCAGAGGAGGCTCCAGGATGGGATCAGAGGGATGGAGCAGCTCTGTTGGGAGAACTGGGAATGTTCAGCCTGGAGAAGTTTTGGGGTGACCCAATTGTGGCCTTGGAGGACCTGAAAGGGCAACGAGGAACAGGGAGAAAGACAATTCCCAAGGGATGGGGTGCCAGGACAAGGGGGAATGGGTTCAGACTGACAGGGAGGAAATTTTGGTGGGATTTTGGGAAGGTTCACACCAACAGGAAGAAAATTTAGATGGGATTTTGGGAAGGTTCAGACTGACAGAAAGGAAATTTAAATGAGATTTTCGGAAGGTTCAGACTGACAGGGAAGGGGTTTAGATGGGATTTTGGGAAGGTTCAGACTAAAGGAAAGGAAATTTAGGTGGGATTTTGGGAAGGAATCCTCCCTGGGAGGGTGGGGATGTTCCAGCAGGGGTTATCCCATGGATGCTCCATCCTTGGAAGTGTCCAAAGCCAGTCTGGAGCACCTAGGGATGGTGGGAGTGTTCCTGTCCATGGCAGGGGGGGAATGAGATGAGTTTCACAGCCCCTTCCATCCCAAACATTCCATGATTTCCTGGGAGACCGACAGGAAATCACAGCACAAAGCCAGGGAATGGATTTGTGAAACACCAGGAAAGGAGTTTATTTGCTTCTCCCTGGATGGAGGTTATTCCATTAATTATAATGGAATTTATTCCATTGAATTTATTCCATTCCTGGGATTTAATTTATTCCATTCTTGGGATTTCATTTATACCTCTATTGGGATTTCATTTATTCCATTATTGGGATTTCATTTACTCCACTATTGGGATTTAATTTCGTCGACTATTGGGATTTAATTTGTTCCATTATTGGGCTTCAAAATGTACGCAGCATAGGAAATAATAAAATTTAAAAACGCCTTACAAGGCCAAGAATCCTGACCTGATTAGGAGCTGATTACTGAATGACAACTGAGCTCTGATCTGTTTATCTTTGAGGGCTTTTATTGCTCAACCCATGGGTGGCTGAAGCCAATTCCACGCTGGGGATAATGACACAGGGATGTGCAAACCATTAATGAGCACCTGGGAGGGCACTTTTGGGATCAGAGTCGCTGCCTCGGGGTTCTCCCTGTCCCAACTCGTCATTTAAGAGGGATTTAAAGAGGGGAAAAAAATAAAAATTGTGCTGGATTAAAGGAGCAAACAAGGAGCAGGTAAAAAACAAATCTGGCTGTAGGGAAGGGCAGAGCTCAGGGACACCGGGCACTTTCCCTGCCTCATCCCCTAGGCTGAAAGATGTAGGTTTTGGTAAAATGACCCCAAAATGAGGTCGGGAATGAGGTTTTTGTCAATCCCGGGCAGCTCTCGGACCCTGAATGGGGGGTGATGCTCAAAGAGTCCCAGAGCATGACGAGGGTGCCCAGAAATGTCCTTTATTAAAGAAAAAGGAATAAAATCCCAATTTCTGTGTGGGCAGAACGATTCTGTCAACCTTTCCTCCATCCTCTCGGGGATTTATATTTTATATTTATATTTGTATTTATATTTGTATTTAGATTTAGATTTAGATTTAGATTTAGATTTAGATTTAGGTATGCATATGTTTTATATATACGAGTATATATTTTATAATATTATAAAATATATATAAATTGTATATAAAATTAAATATGTAATTATATGTATGTGAAAAATTTATATATATCTATATCTTATAATATATAAAATGTATATCTGAAATAATCAGGATATTGGGAGATTTCAGAAAGAAAAGGGCTCATGCTCCACCCCTTTCCCCGAAAATCATTGAATTGCCCATTTTTATTCCTATTTCCCCTTTTTTAAATAATTCATCCCATTTCTCTCCGGAATTATTCCTGCAAAAATGGGTGACTCTGCAAAGTTCCCAAGGCAACGCCAGTCCCCGGGAACAGCCCCGGGAAGTTTCAGATTAAAGGATTTCAAAGACCTTTGCAAACTCTCATGAATGATTTATTCATGTAAAACACTCATTAGCAGCTCTTGGGGATGCAGCAGGATTGCAGGAGCACAAAGAGAGTCACAAAGTCACCCCGAAGGACGTGGCAGGGTTGGTAATGGATGTTCTCTGGTCATAGAGAGATATTTTTAAAATGCATAATCAAATAAATAAATAATATGAAATAAAATAATATATTAAATATATTGTATAAATATATAATATAAAAATCTATAATAAAATATAAAATAAAAATACAACCATTAAATATATTTTTATGTTTATATAAATATATTTAAATATTTGTATATTCATACAAAATATAAATATATGAATAAACATTGAATCTATTGTATATTTATAATTAATAATATAATGCTATGAATATAATACAGTATAAATATTCATTATATTTATAATAAATATTACTCTATTATAAATACATTTATTAATAAATAATCATATATCTTATTATAATGATCATATTAATAAATATAAATATTTTATCTTGTTTAATTTTGATTTGAAAACTTTGGGGTTTTGCTTCCGTCAGATTTCCCAGAACAGGCAAATGCTGGAATTTGTTACAGAGAAAACCTGGACATTGGACAACATTGATTCCTCAGGAATTAAACAAGCAGGGAATAATTGTCAAATCAAAATGTGGAGATCATTCCTGGTTAATTTTGGATTTAGGGGGAGGGGCTCAGAGCTGAATTTTTCATATTGATAAAGGAATAACAAATAAAGAACTTTGATTAATATTTAATAAAAATTTGGGGCTTTCAGGGGAAGGAATTGAGAAAAAAATTGATTTTTTAGTTCTGAGCCTCGGAGTCTCAGAAAAAAAACCAAAAAAACAAAAAAAAACCACAAAAAAAAAAACACCAAAAAAAACCCCAAATCTTCTGGAATTCTGGGATGAAAAACAGCCCTGAGGAAGGAACAGGAAGGTCAGAAATGCAAGCGGGGCCAGTGTGACCCACAAGGAGAGAATGCAGAACTCTGTCCTGAAAAATTAACCTGGAATTAATTAACACCTCACACACACACAAAAGGCTTCATTAATATTTCAATTAATTGAAGAAAATTTCAACAGCTTTACCCTCCTGTTTTTTTTATTATTATTATTATTTATTTGCATGGTTTCCCCACTCTTTAACTGCTAAAAGCTGATAAACCCGCGCTGATACGATAATTCCTTGGCAGCGCGGCCTTTCCTAAGGGGTGATTTTTGAGGCGGGATTTTCATTAAAAAGGAATTATTTTCTGCCTGGGGATCATTACCCCATCCACGGCAGCAATTTGGAGGCCCCACTAATTGCAGATTTCTTAAGTGGCAGCTTCAGGTTTCGAAAGACATAAACAAAGGCTGGGATTTTAATTAGGGATGGGGCCTTGAAGGCCTCACGCAGCTTCGGGAAACTCAGCATTTTTTTTGAGGGGAAAATGGAAAGAAAACAAAGTTTGCTGCTCATTCTGAGGGACAAATTCAGGATAAAAATGTTCTTTGGGAGGGTGGGGAGGTTTTGCAGGGAATTGTGGATTCTCCATCCCTGGAAGCGTGCGATGCCTGGCTGAATGCGGCCTGTGCTCCTGGGAGGGCTTGGAATTAAATAATTTTTAAAGATCCTTCTTTAAACCATTCCAGGACTGCACAAAACACACCAGGAGAACGTGACTACACAGAACACTTTGCAAACTGAATAATTTATTAAAATAAAACCCAGGGCTGTGTTTATTGGAGGAGATTTCCAGGCCCCAACTGGAAAAGCCACTTCAGGACACATCCAAAAGTGCTCCCAGCCCTTCCCTAAAATCCCTTCCAGGGCTTGGAACTCCCACTCCTTCATTCCCAGCTGATCCCGGAATTTGGGGGTTCTTCCCACTACGGATCCGTGGAACCGCAGCCGAGGCCTGCAGGAGCCGCTGGAATTCAAATCTGGAATTGAAATAAATTGAAATAAATGGCAGCCCGGTTCACTGCAGGTTCCTCCGGCTGCTCCCGGGGTGACCTCAGAGGATTCATTTGCCTCCTGTGCTTCCCTACACCCAGATAATAACTGGAATTAAAATCTGCCAAAGGCGACGGAAAATCCGCCTGCCAGAGAAGGGCCCAGGAGATTTTTTACAGAGGGATCAAAAATGCAGAGGGAGCAGAAATCCCCACGAGTTCCAGAATGTTCTGAAGCACAAGGGGCTGGGAAAAGGGGAGTGCTCACAGAACCCCTGCTCCAAGTTCATCAAATCCAACCTCTGATGGATAAACCTTCAGGTTCAAGGTTTATCTGCCCTTGGCAGCACACTGTGTGAATTTTATATAAATACAATTAATTATTGTCTTTAAAAAGAGTGTTAAGTGGTTAAACAGCAAGAAAAGTGGGTTCTGAAAGGAAATAAAGTGTAAAAATATAAGAAGCAAAAATGTAGAAACACAGAAATAAATGTATAGAAATATAAATATATAGATATATAAAAATATGTGTAAATATATTTATATATAAATATATACATAAAATATAAACTGTAAATATAGAGAAATACAGGAATATAAAAATTTTAAAAAATTAAACATTTTAAAATATAAAAAAATGAAAATATAAAAACATGTATTAGGGTCCTTTTATATCTTCATAAATGACATTTCAGCTGAATTAATCCTGTGGAACAGCTTTCTTATAACCTGATGCTGGTTAATTACAGTTAAATCTTGGGACATTCCCACCTGCTTTGGACACTTCCAGGGATGGGATATCCACAATTCTCATTCCTCTTTCCCAGGATTCACATCCCAAGCGAGGTGCCAGGAAGTTGAGCTGCCTCCCTTTGTTCCTAATTATTATTTACTCTCCATTTTCCCTCCCAGCATAAATTATCTGCAGCCTGAGAGGGGTCCTAAGGCAAAAGCATTTGTGGGCACTTGGGAACAAAAGGCTTCGGGCTGATCCCAAGGGATTTATGCAGATTTGGGCATCAGGGATGAAACAGGGAGGTGGAATTGTGCTTTTAAGGGTGTCCCTGAATATTTAAATGATCCCCATCCCAGTATTCCAATAGGATTTCAATAAAGGACAGTTTTTATCTAGTAAATAAATGAAATTGTCTGGGTGCTGTTATCCCAAAATATTCCTGGCTACACAACCGGTGGCTCCCTCAGAAATCTCTTTTTGAGGGAATCCTGATTTGTGTCTTTATCATGATTTTTCTGACATTGATTTCCTCTTTAAAATCTCAATTAAAACATTTTAAATCTATGTCTGGCACACTCAAAATGTTGATAAACTACCCACCATCATTTTTTCCAGTATTTAAAGGTTTAATATTAAACTAACATCCCTAATTTGTGTTAAACTAAGTTTTCATCAGGACAGAACAATTTCTTGTCTACTTTACCCCCACCCCTTAATTCTGCCCCAGAAAACCTGGATGGTTCCAACTTTCCTTTTCCCACAATTTTATTCTTTCCAACCCAAAAACTGGGGGTAAAGGGAGAAAAAAAACCCAAAAAACAAAATCAAGGCCGTGTGAGGCTGTGATTTCACCTTGAGTCAAGAGCCAGAACCGTGGGTGGGATTTGGACGCCTTTAATTGCACTGGGGTCAAACCCTGCAAAGCCCAGGAGCAAATCCACCTGCTCCACTCAAACCCCATCCCAAGATTTGTAAGAAGAGGATGGGAGATAAGGCTGAGCTTTCTCCATGAGGTCACTGACACCATGAAATTAAAGATTTATTGAGAATTTGTGGGATTTATTGAGAATTCGTGAGTTTTCTTGAGAATTCTGGAATGGTGAATTTATTTTTTCTCCTTATCCATAGATGTAGGGGTACAATTGATGCCCCTTGGGAGTGGTTTTGGGAATAAAAAAATTCCATCTACACTGGGAAATTATAAAAATAATTCAGCTCCCTGCTAGGAGATGATGCCGCTTCATCTCCCTTTCACAGAACGTGAGAGGGAAAACCCAATGCCAATAAAAGAACCCTTGATCAGGCCCCGAAATAACTGAAATGTGGTTAATTAGCAGCAGATCGAGCCCTATTTTTGGCCCTTGAAAGGGCAAAGTGAATCCTGCCCGGAGGGCGTAGCACGCTCTGGGAAGCTCCGGGAGGGAGCAAACACAAACAGGGAGCAAAACAGTTTCATTACTCGCAGAAGTTATGCAGGCAGCAAAGTTTGTTTTGCAACTAATTAAGACTTCATGCAAAGAGGGTGTCACATCCTCCAGGCGCTTCGGGGACGTGTATAAAAGCATTTGCTACGTAGAAGCCTCCCTAATCACTTTTCTTTTCCTCTCCTCCTTGGGTGATCCTGGTAAGTCAATTTTGAATCAATTATTGAATTTTAAATCAATTATTATTTTATTATTGCTATTGTTCTTATTGCTATCTGAATATCAAATGACAGGCCGAGCTCCTGAAGGGACAAGGGGGTGTTTTAGCAGAAAAAGCCTTTTTATTATCCTTTAGTTTGGAGTTAATTGAAGTTTTACACTTCAGAGGGGAGAGCTCAGGAAAGCAGGGAGGGCACAGAAAACTCCCTCTGAATCCTGAAGAGCTCAGTAATTCCATGGTGCTCTTTTCATATTCTAAAGAGTCAGTGTCATTAAAGAAATTATCATTTAAAATTTAATTTCTACGATGTTCGCAGCCTCAGCTGTCTTCCAGGAGGCTCCCGTGTCTTTTAAGTTGGAGAACTCGCCCTAAATATTTTCCCAATCCTGCAGAGAGAAGAACGCAGATTTTCCTTACTCAAAATCCAGTTTACTGCTGGCTTCGGTTAAAATATATTTTTATTTTGAATTCCAAATGTAGCAGGAACATCCCAGTGCTCCTTTTTCACCTCCTTTCAGGATTTTTGGGATGAGCTTTTACAAATCATGTGGAACCACTGGAAGACCCCAACCTCCAGACCAATCTTCTTTTCCCCAAGCCAAAATCAACCATTCCAGATCCAGCTTTTCAGCTGGAAAAATACCCCGTGGTTGCCTTCTCCTCACCTTGACGTCCAAGGAGATTGGACTTGAATTAATTGGAAAAAAACTCAGAATTTTTAACTCGGGAAGGTTAAAATGGGATGTTCAGGTGGAGACGTGAGAAATCCCCCCTGGATTTTGTCTCCCCCACAGATTCCTGGGGTGAAGTGGAGATTTATTTAGGAAATCACTTCAAGTCCCCCTTTGCTAGTCCTTAATTTCTCCCCCAGCAGGTCCACAGAGCTAAAATGAGGAAAATTATCCCTTCTCCCTCCGTGTTTTCCTTGCCCAATCCGTGTGGGCACAATCCAGGGCAAGCACGGCCTTCAATCCATAATTAAACCATGCCCAGGCAAAATCTGGCCTCGATATCAGGCTGGGTTTAAAGTGCTCTGGGATTTCAAATATTCAGCTGATCCCTAATGAGACCCATAAAAAATGGGTGGATCTCCATCCTGGATCTCACTGTTCCACTTGGAACAGGGTGGGAGGAGGACACGAGCTCCAACCTCCACGCTGGGGATTTAAATGAGGATTAAAACCTGAGTTGAATATCTGGGATTGAGTTGGGAGTCGTGGTTTTCCACTGGCAATAGGGCTGGGACGGACGCAGCGAAAATCCCGGGAAGAGAAACAATGGGATAAAAGATTTTTGGGGTTAAAATGGTGATGGTCTGAAAAATATTATTATGTTGAGAAGCAGGAAGTTCAACCAGGAAGGAAAAGAGTTCCTGGTTGGAAAACTAAACTGGACAAATTCAGCTCCGATCTGAGATCTTTGGAATTCCCAATTCCCCATAACCATGTTACCAAAACCCCGCTATTCATCCCAGATATTTCCTGCCACACCAAGGATGTTTTTCCCTCATTTTTCCATTTTTTTCCTGCTCTATTCCAGGCCAAATTCAACTCCCACCTGAGCTCCCAATTTCCCATAAATCCCCATAACTGTGTTACCAAAACCTCGCTATTTATCCCAGATATTTCCTGCCACACTGAGGATGTTTTTTTCTCATTTTTTCCTATTTCCCTGCTCCTTTCCAGCTCTGCCCTGCTAAATTCAACTCCCACCTGAGCTCTCTGTAATTCCCAATTTCCCGTAAATCCCCATAACCGCGTTACCAAAAACCCGCTATTTTTCCCAGCTATCTCCCGCCACACCGAGGAGGATTTTTCTCATTTTTCCCTCTTTTGCTGCTCCTTTCCAGGTCTGCCCTGCCAAATTCAGCTCCCACCTGAGCTCCCAATTTGCCATAAACCCCCATAACCACGTTACCGAAACCCGCTATTTATCCCAGCTATCTCCCGCCACACCTAGGATGATTTTTCTCATTTTTCCCTCTTTCCCTGCTCCTTTCCAGCTCTGCCCTGCCCCATGTCTCCCTTCCACGAGTGCTGCCTGCCCCCAGGCCTGGCGTGCCCCAAGCCCTTCGCCGTGACCCACAACGACACCTGCGTCATCAAGTACCCCGACACCGTGGTGGACATCGTGGAGCCTGACTTTCCCCCCTACTCCGTCATCTACCCCGGGCCCACGCTGACCACCTTCCCCCAGCAGACCCTGGTGGGCTCCACCGCCCTGCTGGACATCAGGAACTTCCTGGGCTCCCAGGGATTCCTTGGGTTTGGGGGTAGGTGCGCTTTGGGCTCAGGTGTGGACGCCTCTTTTCGGGGCGCTTTGGGGATTTTTAATCCTTTTCCTCCTCACTCATCCCAGTTTTGTTGTGGAACTTGCAGGCCAACCTAAACCCTGCCTGGATATCTGTGGATAGACTGAAAAAGCACAACTGAGCAGTCAGACAGAGCCCGACCAAAGTTTATCGATAATGGATTGTAGAAGTGCCGAGCTCCCGAGGTTCCCATGGAGTCCATAAATCCAGGGATTCCTGGCTTTAGACCTGCCTGAGGACTAGAATTTCCAAACCACGAAAAAACTGAAATTTCTCTATTTACCTCATTCCAAATTAGGACAAACCAAAGCCCACAATTTTCCAAGAAACCAGATTTTAAAAATACATATATATCCTTTTTTTTCTTTTTTTTTTTCTTTTTTTTTTTTTGGTTTGCTAAAAGCTGTGTGTCAATAAATTCGTTTTTATGCCAACACGGACGTTTTATTATCAATTTCTCTCAAAATAAAAAATTACAAAATCCACCCAAACGATATGACTGAAAATCTTGGGTTCCAAAATGAAAATTTTCCCAAATTCCTCTTCATTTGAAAATTTTGCTGAACCAGCATTTAAAAAAAAAAAGAAATAAATCTGCTCTACTTGGCATTTCTGAAAATTAGGAATTTGTAGTTCCTTGCTGTGCTTTATTTCTGCTTAGCCTCAACATGTAACGCTCTCCCAGCTTCTTTTCCTGCCTTTATCTGATTTAATGCAAGGGGGAAAAAAAAGCCAAAATCAAAATATTTACAGCAATTGTAAGAGCAAATCTCTTTGCAAAATCCTTCTGCTAAAATCTATGAAAATCATGGGGGTGGGGATTTGTTGTGGACCCTCCTGGAATTCTTTGATTTTATCCTTTCCAGTGAGTTTTGCATTTGTGAATTGAGTTTCTCGTTCCCATTAAATGCTGTCATGCAGATGCACTTTTGGGTTTTGGTTTTTTAGGATGGTTTCGGGGTGGAAGGGACGCAAAAAAATCATCCAGTGCCACCCCTTGCCATGGGCAGGGACATTCCCCCATCCCAGGTGGATCCAACCTGGCCTTGGGCACTTCCAGGGATGGAGATTCCATGGAATCACCTGGGCCAGGGAAGGATTTATCCCTAAAATCCCATCCAAACTGGCCCATTCTGGAATTCTGGAATGATTTGGGATGGAAAGGAACCTTAAATCCCAAAAAATCCCACCCCAATTACATGGGCAAGGACCTTTCCCTATCCCAGGTGGGTCCAACCTGGCCTTAAGCACTTCCAGGGATGGAGAATCGATGGAATAACCTGGGACCCTCACAGGGAACAATTCCAACCCAAATCCAACCCAAATTTCCCCTGTTTCAGTCTGAACCCAAGTCCTGTCCAGTCACTCCAGTTCTGGTGGAAAACTTTCTCCTCTACATTTAATTTTGACCCTTTTTGGTCCAGAAGTGACTTTGGGACTTTTCCTGAGGCTCAGCCCCTCCCACATCAGCATTAACCAAACCACCACGCAAAATTGAGGAGATTTTCCCTTTTCCCAGAGTTCATCTAGTCTGGATTTTGGGGTGAAATTCTGCTGCCTCTGGGAGCTGGGCCCAGCACAAAAATCCAGATTTTTTTTTGTTTAATTAATTGAAGCCCTGGATTGAATTTTCCAACTGACTCGTGAGGTTGTTCCCCAAAAATAGGACAAAAATCCTGGGCCAAGCGTGTTCAGGCAGGAGCTGTCACCCTCCCTGGGGCACCAGGCTAGGACAAGTTGGGCAAGGATGATCTGCAATGTGTGAGAGAAATAAATATAAATATTATATATTATGGGGAAGGACAATCTGCAATGTGTGAGAGAAATAAATATGAATATATATTGTGGGCAAGGACAATCTGCAAGGTGTGAAAGAAATAAATATAAATATTATATAAATAATATATAAGTATTATATATTATGAGCAAGGACAATCTGCAATGTGTTAAAGAAATAAATATAAATATTATGTAAATATTATATATTATGGGCAAGGACGATCTGCAACATGTGAGAGATATAAATATAAATATTACATAAATATTATATATTATGAGCAAGGACAATCTGCAATATGTGAAAGAAAGAAATAGATATAGATATAGATATAGATATAGATATAGATATAGATATGATTATAAATATAAATATAAATATAAATATAAATATAAATATAAATATAGATATAATAGGCAAGGATGATCTGCAGGGATGTGCAGCTTAAAATGTGAAAGAAACAAATATAAATATTAAATATTATGCATAAATTAGCCGATATTTGGTAATAGCTAGAAGTAATGAGTGATCAAGCTGGGAATTAAGGAGCTGGAATTTCCGGGGAATCACATTCCCAAAATCCTCCCCCATCCCCCTGCTGGGGGTTTTCTGTCCACACCAATCCACTTAATTTCGTCTAATCCGCAAAGGAAATCTGCAAATCTGCTTTTTCCACAAATCAGCTCCTGGATGTTCCTTCCCCTAATGACAGGCGTTGGGAACGCTCCACAAACATTAATTATCTTTGTACACAAACCTTGCGACACCAAGATTTGGATTTGGACATCCAGATGTTGGGCAACAGCTGCACTTTAGCAACACGAGGCTGGGAGTTGGGAGCAGCATTTTTCGGGATCATTATTTTGTATTTTTTGGGGCAGGAGCTGGTTTGGATTTTTGGTGAATCAGCTCCTGCACGCCTCGGGCGTATTAATCCCAAGGTGAATATTTGGGATATTTGGGAATTTTGAGTGCCTTGGACTGACTCAAGGAACCTCCTGGCAAGGACATTTACAGGTATTTAGAATAAACAAATCCCAAATCCTCATCTTTAAGCTATTTTTGCTTTTCCTACACTAAACATCGGAACTAAAAACCAGGATGAATCAAATCACATCTTATCAGCTTTCAAATATTCGAATATCCGGTGATAACATCACTCAGTTAAGCACAAAACTTCATTAATGACGCTTCGTTAATACTCCAGCCCCCCCGAGGGATTGAATTGCATTAAATTCAGCCCCCGGGGCAGGTTGGTGGCAGCTGAGGCCGGTGCTGGCCGGAATTTGTCACCCTGGAGCCACCCCGGGAGGACCAAGGTGACTCCGAGCATCTGCCACACCCAGAGGTTGCTAAAAATACCCGGCTCCTCCTCCTCCCGCGTGTTTACATTCCTGTGGTTTACTCCCATTAAACAATTCCCTGCCCTAAACCCTCCTGAAAATGTGGGATTTTCCTCCCGGGGGGAGGGATCCATCCTGCTGGGAGGCGGGTGGGAAAAAATCCCAAATCTAGTGGGAATAATCCCAAAATGGAGTGGGAAAAATTCCAAAATCGAGTGGGAATAATCCCATAAATGGAGAAGGAAAAATCCAAAATGGAGTGGGAAAAATTCCAAAATCAAGTGGGAATAATCCCAAAATGGAGTGGGTAAAATTCCAAAATGCAGTGAGAATAATCCCAAAATCAAGTGGGAATAATCCCAAAATCGAGTGGGAGTAATTCTAAAGTCGAGCAGAAAAATCCCAGGCTTCATGGGGAAACTGAGGCAGGTTGTGCAATACCACCCCTGACAAGCAGAGGGAGACACGAAGTCACCGAGGGAACTCGGATCTGGGGCTCCACCCAGACACCAAAAACCCGGATTAATTTAAAAATAAAAACAAAACACCAAAACACAGCATGCTGTGGGTTCCACCAAGCCCAGAACCCTTCCCTGAGTGTTCTTCGGGTTCCACCAATCCCAGAACCCTTCCCTGAGTCTACTCTAGGTTCCTCCAACCTCAGAACCCCTTCTCTGAGTGTTCTCCGGGTCCCACCAACCCCAGAACCCTTCCCCAAGCGTGCTCTGGGTTCCGCCAACCCCAGAACTCCTCCCTAAGTGTGCTCTGGGTTCCACCAACCCCAGAACTCTTCCCTAAGTGTGTTCTGGGTTCCATCAACCCCAAAACTCCTTCCTTGGGCATGCTCTGGGTTCCACCAACTCCAGAACCCTTCCCTGAGTGTTCTATAGGTTTCACCAACCCCAGAACCCTTCCCTGAGTTCTCCAGGTCCCACCAACCCCAAAACCCCTTCTCTGAGTGTTCTCTGGGTTCCACTAACCCCAGAACCCTTCCCTGGGCGTTCTCCGGGTTCCACCAACCCCAGAACCCCTTCCTAAGCATGATCCAACCCCAGAACCCTTCCCTGATTTTTCTTCGGGTCCCACCAACCCCACAACCCTTCCCTGAGCGGGTTTGGGGATTTTTCCCCACCCGGGAGCTGCCGCCTCTTGGGCAACCACCCAAGACCAACCGAGGTCACTCCTTGCCCTGAGCAAGCCAGGGGTCACGGCCTGGATTTCGGGGTTTCTCCGACTTTCCCTGCGAAATCAGAACTCCTGATAGAGCAGAACGCGCGGGGAGCGAGGCGTTAATTGCCGTTAATTACCCGATGGGCGGAATTGTTGCTGATGATGCGAGCTTGGTGCCGCTGATGTCAGCGGGCAGAGACGCTTTGAAGCGGGGGCAGCGAGGGCTGCGAAGCTCCGGCAGCGCCGCTCCCACCCCAAATCCTCTCTTTGATGATTCCTCCGTCAGGCAGAGCTCCTGACTCAGCCTCGGCAGCGAACCCCGCGGCTCTGCAGCCCCGCCGAACCGGTTCGGGCACAAAAACCGAACGAACCGGTATTAAAGCTGCCCCTGCCCTGCTCAAGGATGTAATTTTCTACAATAATTTAGGATTAATGGTTATTAAGGCTCTGTGTTGTGGGATTTGCAGTCTGCGCTCGCTCTTTGTTGCCTTTGTTACTCACGGGATGGTTTTGGGCTGGAAGGGGACTTAAAACTCGCCCAGTTCCACCCCTGCCGCGATCCCGGCTCCTTCCAGCCTGGTCTCGGACACTTTTCTTCGTTTTGGTGGATTTCTCCTTAAAATCGGGGCTGAACCCTGCTTAAATATTCCGGTTCTGAGAGATTTAGGAGTGCTTTCCTGCTCTGCTTTCTGTGTCGGGTAAAGGGTGCAAAAATCAAAGCGGGGGCTTTTCCAAAGCTTTTGAATTTATGGGAGAATGAGGGATTTCAGTCTCTTAATTCTGAAAAAAAATATTTGGTAAAGTTTTGAGAATGGATTTTCCCAGAAATTCCCTGGGGAAGCTGTGCCAGAGCCCCCCCACCCTCAAAGGGAACGATTTCTTCCCCAAATCCCCCCTAAACCTCCTCTCCTTCAGTCTGGATCCATCCCCACAATTCCTGACGAACCAACTGCAGGCACGGGAGCAAAACACAAAACGGGGGTTGAAAAGAGAAAATTCCAAGCCAAATTTCTGTATTTAAGGGGATTTTGGGAGGAGTTGATCCCGTTGTGCTCCAGGGACTGATTTTTCCAGCCCGGATTCAGTTCCTGGGTTGGGAATTCCCGAAGTAATCAGTTGAGGAGAGCTGAAATCCTTTCCGAGGGGTGAATTTCACATTTTCTCCGCGTACTTTAACCCCTTTTTCCCCTTTTTTCCCTTTTTTCCCTTTTCAATCCCTCTTCCCTCCGGGGGGAACTTTTCCGCCTGGAAATGCCCACCTCGAGACGAGGTAAAACTATCCTGGGGTTTGTGGCATCCCAAGAAATATTCTGATTTTATGAGGCACCTCCAGATATCCTGCAGGGCTTTGGAGCTTATCAGGAATATTCCGGAGACATCAGAAAATGAGATTTCAAAGAGGATCTCAAAACCTCTGCGAGTTTGTCATCCAGGGGAATCATTTCGTGGTAATCACGGTAATGACATCCTAGAGGATCCGGGCTGCTGTGACCTCACAAAGAATAAATTATGGAAAGTGTCTCATCAAGCTCCTCATTTTAAACTTCACAATTGGCATAATTCATGAACGGCTTCGTTTTTATTCCAAAGATAACCCCGAGCTTTGCTCTTCAGCTTTGCAGCAGCTTCTTCCCCTGATTTAGGAGTACACCCGTAAATCCCATCAATATTATGGGAAAGAATCCCAGATTTGATAAACAAGGCATGGCCACGATTCCCTGTGTCAGGTTTTGCTTCCATAATGAAAATCACCCTGGCTCTCCAAGATTCCCTGCGCGCTCCAGCTTTTAGCCATGATAATCTAAAAAACCTCATTAATTCTCGCTGCATTTTCACCTCTTAATGAAACCGGGAAAAGCAGGAAATTCCGAGATGAAAAGACCTGGCCAGTTGCCACCTGCATTTTTGGGGTTATTGCCCAACGCGGCTTTAGATAATCATAAACAGCGAGCAAAACAATTCCTGCGGCTCCAGCAGCGATCCCTGCACCGGGCTCGGCTCCCGAGTCATTAAAGCGCTTTAGCAAAGGGTGGCTCAGCCGCCCCCGGCCATCGGGGCAGGGTATAAATCCCCTCTCCGCCCTGGCATCTCCTCACTGCCTCTTCCGACTCCTCCTCTCCGCCTCTCTGAGTAAGTTCGGCTCTAAAAACCTCGATTTTCCTTCTGCTTTTGGCGTGGATTTCTCCTCAAAATCGGGGCTGAGCTTTGCATGAATGTTCTGGTTCTGATTTAGGAGCGCTTTTCGTGCTGGGCAAAGGGGGCGAAAGTCAAAGCGGGGCTTTTGGGGTTTACGGGACAATGAGGATTTCAGTCTTTTAACTCTGGAAAAAATGTTTGGGAAAGTTTCCGGGATGGATTTAACTTCGCGTTTGGTTTCGTGGCACGATCGGGGAGAGGGTTCAGGGTGGAATTAATGGAAAACTGTGGAAAATCCTGCTTGGAACTGAGCTCGGTGCAGCTCTGCTGCTGCTTGGATCAGCTCATCCATAATTTAATTGGAGCCACCAAGTGATTATTATGGATTATTAACGTAACTGTGCCAATAACTTTCATTTCTAACTCTTAAAAGTGATTTACAATGCTAAAGCGCTTTTACAGAGATTAAATTCAGCATTTCTGTAGGTCAGTGCTGCGTTCTCACTTCAGGGAATTCGGAGGAAAATGCCCTGCATGGGTATTTTTTAAATTTTTTTTAAATTATCAAAAGGATAAATTTAATTTACAAGTTTAAAAAAATATTCTGATGCTACACCAGGCTTTTATGTGAGGATTCAACCTGAAGAAATAAACATTATTGAACTAATTTCCCCTAGGTGAAAATGCAATTTTCTTATTTGGCTTGATTATATCACCATAGAAATAATTTAACATATATATTATATTATATTATATTATATTATATTATATTATATTATATTATATTAATAGTTTAATTATATGTTTCGCTTATTAAACGAGCACTTAACACTCCCACTTATCCTCAGCCTTTTGCTTTTTTCCCCTGTGTTTTAGCAGAATATTTTCGTGCTAAAACACAGAGGGAAAAAAAACCCACGGGAATCTGCAAGGAAAATAATACAAAAACTAAGCAGGGTGCAAAGCTGATTATTCCACGCTGAAATACGTGGAAAATCCGGATTTTTTTCCTCCAAGTGTGGGAGGAACAGAGGCGCTGTGGGAACAAGTTCCAGCGCGTCCTCAGGAATTC
Organism: Arremon aurantiirostris; assembly: GCA_035583995.1. NCBI lineage: Eukaryota > Metazoa > Chordata > Aves > Passeriformes > Passerellidae > Arremon > Arremon aurantiirostris. The sequence goes on along the minus strand of JAXCLO010000101.1, from coordinate 6,805,979 downwards.
CTCCAAAGGGCCGGGGCTGGGAGGTGGCACGGGAGGAAAAGAGGAGGAGTTCTGCTCCAGGGGGAGGAGGAGAAAAGGGAGAAATTAACAGGAATTCAGAACAAATCGGGCCGGGAAAGTTAAAGGTGGGAGATAAAACTGCATCCAAATTAACTCCGAGGATCCCCTAAAGACAAATCTGAATAATCAAGAGAGCAATTATTGGTTTTACCTCAATTATCCCTAACAAGATCTTAAAAGGAAATTATAGCCTAGAGAGCAATTCTTGTTTTTGCCTCAGGTTATCCCTAAAAAGATCTCAAAACGAAATGTCAATAATCAAGAGAGCAATTCTTGTTTTTATCTGAATTATCTCTAAAAACCACTTAGAGCCAAATGTCAACAAACAAGCGATCAGCTTTTGCTCTTACCTGAATTATCTCCTACAATGTCAATAGCCGAGTGCTCAACTCTCGTCCTTTTCCGAGTTTAGGAGTACAAAATCCTTTTAGAGATATTTCGATTACCTCTAAAAGCCACTTAGAGCCAAATAAACCAGCTCTCGACCGTGTCTTTATCTCGATTATCTCTGAAAACCACTTAAAGCCAAGTGTCAACAAACAAGAGCTCCAGTTCTGTCTCTATCTCAATTATCTCTGACGATCTTTTGGAGACAAATGTCAATAAACCAGCGCTTAAATTTTGTCTCTATCCCAAATTTCTCTGACGATTTTTTAAAGCCAAATGTCAATAAACCAGCCCTTGGCTCGTGTCTTTATTTCGATTATCTCTAAAAACCACTTGGAGCCAAATTTCAATAAACCATTGCTCAAATTTTGTCTCTATCCCAATTTCCTTTGATGATCTTTTAGAGCCAAATGTCAATAAACCAACGCTCAAATTTTGACTCTATCCCAATTTCCTCTAACCATCTCTTAGATCCAGATGTCCATAAACCAGCCCTCAAATTTTGTCTCTATCCAAATTTGCTCTGACAATCTTTTAGATCCAAATGTCAATAAACCAGCCCTCAAATTTTGTCTCTGTTCCAATTTCCTCCGACGATCTTTTAGAGCCAAATTTCAATAAACCAGCCCTCAAATTTTGTCTCTATCCCAATTTCCTCGGACGATCTCTTAGACCCAAATGGCAACATCCAAGAGCTGCCAGGAGTCCTTTGCTTCGCTTTTGGACCTTTCTTTATGTTTTTTGAACCCCGCAGGCTCTCGCCCAGGCGATGGCTTCCACCCAGCTGGCCTGTGCCACCCCCTGCGAGCCCAAGTGCCCCCAGCCTCTGGCCAGCAGCACCAACGAGCCCTGCGTGGTGACCTGCGGCGACTCTCGGGTCATCATCTACCCGCCGCCCGTGGTTGTCACCTTCCCGGGGCCCATCCTCACCACGTACCCCCAGCAAACCGTCGTGGGAGCCTCGGAACCCACGGAGGTGACCCTGAGCGAGCCCCAGGCCGCGGTGGCCGCCGAGGTGACAGCGGGGGACAAAGTGGCAGCGCCAGTGGTGCCCCGCGCGGAGCCGCGCTGCGCCCCCAAATATTCCTACAGCTACTCGTCGCAATGGACTCATCCCTGCAATTCCTACCGCTCCGGGAAGCGCTGGACGTGCTGAGCCCGGGGAAAGGGAAATGCCGGGTGAAATCCCAGCGGGTTTTTTCCCTTAGTTTAGAGCTGTTCTCCCGCAGCTTTGCGGCGCAGCCGTCTGCTCCTGCCGCGCTTTGGCTTATCGCGGATTTTTTTTTACTGGCACTGAGCTTAGAGAGGTGACTTGAAATGCTCGGAATTGCACACGGCAACGCTGCCAAAAAAAGGGAAATTCCCCTTTTTTGACCGGCGGCATCACTTGGATGCTGGTGATTTGCCAGAGCCTCGCTGAACCCCCTGGAATGATGGTCTTTGTATCCTGTGCAGTTTTATTCCACAATTGTAGGAAAACTTCTCTTTCCAAATAAATTTTCTCGACCAAAATACTTTTTTTGTTTTCCTTTATAAATTTTTATTTTTTAAAGGGGGAGGTTTGGGTGGGACATCAGGGAAATTCATCCCCCAGAGGGTGCTGGGCACTGCCCAGGTTCCACAGGGAATGGGCACATTCCTGAGGCTGCCAGAGCTCCAGGAGCATTTGGAAAATGCTCTCAGGGAGAGGAGAGAGCCCAGAGGAGGCTCCAGGATGGGATCAGAGGGATGGAGCAGCTCTGCTGGGAGAGCTGGGATGGTTCAGCCTGGAGAAGCTTTGGGGTGACCCAGTTGTGGTCTTTCAGGACCTAAAGGGGTTACAAGAAACACGGGGAGAGAAAATTCCCAAGGGATGGGGTGCCAGGACAAAGGACAATGGGTTCAGACTGATGAAGAGGAGGTTTAGGTGGGACGTTGGCCAGGCATTGCTCCCTGTGAGGGTGGAGAGGCCCTGGGATGGATTTCCCAGAGAAACTGGGGCTGCCCCATCCCTGGCAGAGTCCAAGACCACGTTGGACAGGGCTTGGAGCAGCGCGTGACCGTGTAAGGTTCCCTGTACACAGCAAGGGTCAGAACAGGATGAATTTCAAGGTCCCTTCCAACCCAAACCCTCCTGTGATTCCATGATCAGACATCCCACACCATCCCTGTTAGAGACTCATTTACAGCCAGGATGAAGAAATCCATTACAAAAAAGATATTTTGTGCTATGCAGATTCTTTATTGTGAATGAAAAATCCACAGGCGGTGTCAGCGAGAGACAAACCAGCAACAACGCGATGGAAACACGAAAATCCCAAGGCAGCAGCAGCAGCGAGGCACAGCCCAGGGCTGCACCCCAGAGATTGCCCCT
>JAXCLO010000101.1:6744536-6778219 GCA_035583995.1 Arremon aurantiirostris | reverse complement strand
CTCTTCCATGATGTTACTCTGATTAATTTGCTTTTTTTTGCTGTTCCTTCTCTTTTGGGATGAGCTTTTTGTGTGTCTTGAGGAGCGGGAGCCTTGTCTGACTGTGTCGACAGCTCCGCTTCTCTGCTACACCAGCTTTACTCCCCAAAGCTCTGCCCTGGGGTGTAGCTACTCCTCGGTGTATGATGGCGTGAACCTCCTGTGCTACAACGAGCTGTAACTTCTTACTCTCATTAAAAGATCTTGCATCACACCGCTGCCTTCTGTTGTGTTTTAATGTTCTTTTTAATACTATATTTGGTTTTGCTAATTATTCATTTGGCACACATAGAAAAAAAAATTAAATTTGGCACCAGTTTTCAGATCTGAGGATTTTAGCACGACTTGAGGGAACTGAGGGCTCAATCAGCACCTCGATTTCTGCTCCAAAATTCACATTTGCCATGTCCCAACTCTGCCCCTCTTCCACCAAAACCATTCCTGTTTCCAAAGCACCAGTTGAAAAAAAAGTGAAGATTTAGGAAAAATTAATCAGGACATTTCCAATCCAAGTTCTGCCCCACAGGAAGATCCAGTTTTGGATGGGATTTCCAGCAGGAATTGTCTCACCACAGCCCCGGAGTGCAGGTGGGAGGTGGAATTCCCTCGCCAAACCCCCAAACCCCAAACCCCCAAATCTCCAAATCTCCAAACCTCCAAATCCCCAAATCCCTGATCGGAACTTGGGCTCTGCTCCATCTCAAGCTGTACCAGGGTGGGAAATTTGGGAAAATTCCTCCTGGAAAGGGAGTCCAGGCTTTGGAAAGGGACTAAGGGAGGGTCGGATCCCCATCCCTGGAGGTGTCTGAGGAATTCCAGGAATACAGCTTGGATTTGATCTTGGAGGCTTCTCCAACCTCCAGGATCCAGGAATTTCGGCTTTTCCTTTTTCTGCGGGAGTTCAGATCTGATAAAACCAGCTAAAAATGCAAACCAACGTTTCCCTCCTCTGGTCAGGACGTGCAAATTCAGCAGCTGAAGGGATTCATTTCTTATTTAAACATGTTCTGGTTTAGCCATGAATTTGGTTTAAAAGTTTAAAAAGAGTGGAGTAGAAAATAAACTTTCCTGTTGCAGAGTCTGAAAGCAATTGGAATTGATTTGTATTTTCAGAATGTATTTTTTCAAAATGTTCAGACTTAAATTTTGTATAGAATATTAAAAAAAAAAAGGAAAAGCACTGAATGGGGATGAGCAGGTTTTAACCCGTCCAATGAATCAGAGCCCTTCATTAAATGCCTCTATTTATTATTCCCCAGGAATTTAAATCCATCTTTCTCTAATCAACTAAAGGTTCTATAAATTAGATCTCCACCTAATGACCAAACTCTTTCTTGAGTTCTTCCCTGTGTTTTTAGGCACAGAAGTGAATTCCTGCTTCTGCAGGAATTTTGCATTTTCAGGGTTCTGGACACCCAAATTTTGCATTGATTTGGAGCATTGAAGGGACTTTGGAAAATGTCCTGAATTTGCTGAACTTTCCAGGATAATTCCTGGCCCTTCAGTGTCCCTCAGCCTTCTGGGAGGTGTTTTGGTCTCTCAGAAATTATCTGACCAATGTAAACATCAACAAAATTAAATTTATTTGCCCATGTCACACCTTCAATTAAAATAATTGGTTTCCTCTCCATCAGCAGTTATTAATCTATTCTCAGCTCAACCTGCCAACACAAAATAACCCACAAATGTATTTTTGTCTTAAAAACCTTTTTGGATCCTCCTCATCTTTAGTGATGAAATCCAGATTTCAGAAGGAATGAGGGAATTTATAGGAGTTATAATTATAAAATTATTTTGTAGCTAACCTTATTAACCCTGATTTTCAGCCTTCCCAGCAAAAATCAAGAGGCTTTTCTAAAAATTCAGCAAATACCTCCCTGTATGACCTTCCCCCGCAGTGAGCCAAGCCTCATTTGCATATTAAATGAGGATAATTACAGGCATTGGGTAAGTGCTGAGCCACATCAGAATTTCTGGTATCAGCGCCCTCCCAAAACAATCATTACTGTTCCTTTGGCAATGTTTGGATTCTTTCAACCCTCCTGGTTTAAATTCCTCGAGTATCACAAGCAGAGCAGCGAAGGGAGCCCTGGGGGGACAAGGGAGGTTTTTTCTTCATTTAAATTATTTATATTTATTTATAATTCCTGCTGTCCCCTGGAGCAGAGTGACAGAGATCTGTCTGGAAAATGCCACCACAGCAGGTTGGGGAGCAATTCCAGCCTCAGGAAAAATCCCTCCGGAGGGGAAGGTCCAGCCCTTTGTGCTCTCCAGCCCACCCGAGGCAGGAAAATAATTTGATTATTTTAACTCCTATGAGTTTTGGAGACCTGGATTTCATTCCTAAAGCTGAGGAGGACCTCAAAAGTTTTTTTTTTAAGGTAGAAGAGAAGATCTTTGGCTCGCTATAATGGATATGGAACCATGGAATGGTTTGTTTGGAAGGACCACACTTCCCACTGTCCTAGGTTGCTCCATGCCCTGTCCAGCCTGGTTTTGGACACTTCCAGGATGGGAAATCCGTGGAATTACCTGCGACCCTCACAGGGAACAATTCCTCCCCAGAATCCCACCCAAATTCCCCCTCTGTCCCCCTGACCCCATTCCCTGTGTACTGTCCCTGCAGTTCCTGTGGAAAAGTCCCTCTCCACCTTCCCTGGAGCTCCTGCAGATCCTGGAGGGGCACTGGGGTCTCAACATTCCCAACATTCCCAACATTCCCAACCTGGATCCATCAGGGAGGCGCTCCAGTCCCTTTATCAAATTCGTGGCCTTCTCTGGACTAGCTCCAACAATTCCGGGTCCCTTTTATTTTGGGGACATCAGAACCTGGCACAGAATTCCCAATGGGATCCCACCAGAGAGAGTAGAAGGGGAGAAGCCCCTTCCTGATCCCCCTGCCCATGGATGCAGCCCAGGACAGGGAGAGATTCTGGCCATCTCATGCCCATGGATCCCATATATAAACCCTACAAATATCAGACACATGAATGATATCACAAGACACCGACTCATGCAAATTTTTCCAATAATTTCATCTGGGAAAAAAAAAGAAAAAAACCGCCCAAAACCCTCATACCATAAAAATTAACCACATTTCTCAGATGCTGCTTTAATTGATCCCATGCCTCGGCCTGCACCTCTCCTAGGACAAATTATAGGCAGGAGAAGGACCTAAAAGAATCAATGGAACGCCTGTCATTAATTGTGACAGAAATCCCGGAGCACTCGGGGTGATTCTCCTCCGCTCCTCTGCTGGTTTACGTCACCCCAAAATGTGCAGTGCCCACCTCCCTTGTGGGGCCACGAGGCAAAGAACCAATCCATGGCTTCCCAGCTGGCCAGGAATTGGGGATGGAGCTGTTCTGTGTAGCCTCCAGACCCATTCCCAGCTGTCCTCCAGGTGCTTCCCCAGAAATCCCTCTGTCCTAGAAAGTCTGGAGATGAAAGGATCTCCCGGGCTGTAATCACAGTGCTCAACCCCAGGAATTCCAAAATTGTCCTAAATGCAGAGGAAAACAATTATAGCAATTGAGCTGCTGATGCACTTCCCAAATTTGTCCCGTGACTAAGGGGAGCTCTCGGGGAACTGCTCCGACCTCCACAATGGGAATATAAAAATGCTCCCAACCCTCGTGCTCCTCACAAGGCTCCTATTGGTTTGCTCTTCCCACTGAACTCGGTAAGTCCAGATCTCGTTCTCCTGGAGAACCCTTGAATTTGGGGGGAAATCCTTTGCTCATGGGTGGTTTTTCCTGGATGCTTTTAATCTAGAGGGGCATTGACCCATGGACATTCCCATGTCTTTGGAAAGACGGGAAGTTAAATTTAATCCGGGGAACATTTCCATGTCTTTGGAAAGATGAGAAGCTGAGCTAGAAGTTCTGGATTTATTTTTTTCCAGTGGCGACACCTGGAATTTTCAGGCCTGGTTGTGCAAGAAGGAAATGGCTCTTTGTGGCGGGATGTTGCAATGGAGAATATGGAAAAGTCCCAGGAATTGTTTTTGTCATTCTGGAGTCCCTGGGGCAGCTCTGAGCATCAGGGTTTAAACCTTCTCCGTCCAGCACAGTGTCCTTGCTAAAACTGGCACTGACAAAGCCAGGAGAAGGAATTGTTTATGTGCCAAGACTGAAAGCAGACAGGGAGGCTGGAGACTTAATGAACTCCTTGAGTTGTGCGTTTCCAAGAACTCTGGAAAACGCCGGGAGGGATTCGAGTCAGACACTGGGACTCCCTCACTGGCAGAGGATTTACCCCAGCCTGTCCCGGGAGCCTGGACACCAAACAAATCCCTTCTTCAGGAAGATTTTGTTTTCTTGGAAAGGGTTTTCAGGATTTGGTAGGGAGTTTTGGAGTCCCCATCCCAAGGAAGGACTGGACGTGGCAGTCAGTGTTCTGGGCTGGGGTTGGACTCTGTCTTGGAGGTCTTTTCTGACCTCGATGATCTTTGAGATCCTGGGGTTCTGGAATCCAGGGATTCTGGGGTCCTGGGATCCTGGGATCCTGGGGTTCTCGAATCCCAGGATTCTGGGGTTCTCGAATCCCAGGATTCTGGGGTTCTGGAATCCCGGGGTTCTGGGGTTCTGGAATTCTGTGGTTCTGGAATCCTGGGATACAGGGATTCTGTAATTCTGGGATCCTGGGGTTCTGGAATCCAGGGTTCCTGGGGTTCTGGAATCCTGGGATACTGGGGTTCTGTAATTCTGGAATCCTGGTATTCTGGAATCCAGGGGTTCTGGGGTCCTGTAATCCCGGGATCCTGAGGTTCTTGAATCCCAGGATTCTGGGATCCTGGGATTCTGGGTTTCTAGAATTCTAGGATCTTGGGTTTCTAGGAAATCTATGACACGAAAATCCCACACAAACCCGAGGGATTCACTCAACATTTCCACCCAACCTCACCTTGCCCACACCACGACCTTGCCCTCACAAATTCTTTTTCTCCCCCATTTTCTCCCTCCCTGTCCCAGGCTCACCTCCACCCCTGCATCACCCCACCATGTCCTGCTGCTACTCCCCGTGCTGCTACAGCCTGTGCTGCTCCCCCTGCTACCGCACCTGCACCCGCACCTACAGCTGCAACCCCTGCATCACCCGCACGCTGAGCTGCTGCCGCCGCTCCTACGGCAGCTGCTGCACCTCCCGGCGCTGCACCGCACGCTACTGCTACCCCTCGTGCTGCACCACGCGCTGCTACTACCCCTCGTGCTGCTCCTACTCCTGTTGCTACCCCTGCTGCTGATCCCACGGAAAAATCCCCATGAACGGACCCATGGAAGACGAACGGATGAGCCCTCTGTTGATGTTTGCACAAGTGCAGAGCCACCACGGTGAAGTCACCACCAGTGGGGGCTTTGCTGTGCTCTGAAAACTCTTGGAATTTCTGGGTTTTGTTGTTGTCTCTGTCTCCTTCTTCTTGCCTTTCTCAACTCTCCTGATGTTCTGCGTTTAAAGCCTCCCACGGCCCCTTCAGCAACAGGAGGGGCGATCTGCAATTCATGTGAAACTTCTCAGAGTTGCTGCAATGGGGCTGGAGGACCTCTGTGAAATTAGATTTGGTGTCATCTGCATTTTCAATAAGCACTTCCAGCACAGCTCTGCAGCCCTGGGTGAGGGAGCGTTACAGCTGTCTCGCCTTTGATCTGCTTTTACGAGGACCTGAAGGATGAACAACACAACTTCAGCAAAAAGGAATGTTCTGGAGAGCAGTGACTCATCTCCCGGGGCTGCCTCCAGCATCCCAAAACTATAATCTTTCTGTATCTGTGCCAGCTCTTTTTCTTGTTCTATTAAATACTTTCTGCATTTGAAAAAAAATCCTCTGGAGATCCAGTTGTTTTCTTGCCTGTGTCCTTGGTTTAGGTGGATATTCTGGGAGATGTGGGATTCTGAAGGAACTTTCTGGACTCGAATCCATGTCCAGCTATGGGTCCCTCATGGCAAGGGGGCATTGAGGGGCTGGAGAATGTCCAGGGATGGGAAAGGGGCTGGAGCAGCTGGAAAAGGGAATGAAGAATCCTGAGAGGGTCTCAGCCTGAAGAAAAGGGGATCCAGGGGGAATTTTGGGCACTTCCAGGGGGGATTTGGGATCTGATCCCAGGGAACAGGGATAGAACAAGGGAAATGGCCTCAAACTGTGCCAGGAGAGGCTCAGGTTGGACATGAGGAGAAATTTCCTCCTGGTCAGGTCTTGGAAGGGGCTGCCCAGGAGGAATGAGGACATTTCAGTCTTTTTTTTGTCTTTAGGAATATTTGCCTTTCCCCCCGCCACTTTCCTCCCCTATTTTCTGGCTTTTAGTGCTTGGATTTAGTGTGTTATTGAAACTGCACCCATAAAAATGGATGTTATTCAGCTCCAATGGATTTTCTTCTGTTTTGTGTGGAAGATCAACGAGGTGGTTTGAATTTTCCAGGCCAACATCCACACAAGCAAAGCCACCACCATTTGCTCTTGTCCTGTCCCTGTTCCCTGGGACCAGATCCCAAAATTCTCCCTGGAAGAGCCCAAAATTCCCCCTGGATTCCCCTTTTCTCCAGGCTGAGCCCCCCCAGCTCCTTCAGGATCCTCCATTCCCTTTTCCAGCTGCTCCAACTCCATTCCCTTATCCAGACATGCTCCTGCTCCTCAATCTCCATCTTGGCATGAGAAGCCCAGAACTGGACACAGGATTGAGTTCATCATTTTCTCTCCCAATACTTTTGCTGTGAAGGATTTCATATTTGTGTGACCTCCACCCAATTTCTGTAGTTAATTTGAATTTAAAATAAGTGTAAAAAAAGAGCAAGCAGGATGCTGAGGCTTCCTCAGGATTTTGGATGCCAAAGACTTCAAGCTCTGTGAGAAACTTAAATAACAAATAAACCCAGAAATGCTGAATTGATGCAGAAAAAACCTTTAATAGGAAAAAACCACAGAGATAACTTTAAAAGGATACAGAATGAAAAGACCACACTCCCAAAGTCACACAACACCCACATCATCCAGTCAGAAGGAACATTTTGTACAGCACTGCCAAAAACACAGAATTCGGTTTGCTTGGAGGATTGAGGAGAAGTTCTGGGTTGAGAGGAGAGCTGGGGCAGCGGGATGAAGGCAAATCACCTCCATCCCTTCAGCAGGAGCGCAGAGCTCTCGGAGCACCCCAGCCATGCCTCTTTTCCCCAAAACTCTGCCCAGCCACGGTCTCCACTGCTGGATTCTCCATCAGTCCCACCAAACCCGGGCTGGGTTTTGAGGTGGCTCTCTCCAGGTTTAGTAGCAGCCCCCAAAGCTGAACCTTCGGCCATAGCGGGAGCCAAAGGGGAACCCGTAGCGGCCAGAGTAGAACCCGGGGTATCCATAGCAGTCCCCAAAGCCATAGAGGCCCCGGTAGCCCCCATAGAACCCCCTGGAGCCGTAGCAGTCCCCGGAGTCAAAGATGCCCCGGTAGCCGTAGAGGCTCCCGTAGCCGTAGCGGTCCCCGAGGCCGTAGAGGCCGCGGGAGCTGTAGAGGCTCCCGTAGCCGCGGTAGCCGCAGGGGCTCCCACAGTCGTAGCCCCGGTAGCCATAGAGACCCCCGTAGTTGCAGGAGGAGTAGCAGTCGTCGTCGCACAGGCCTTGGAGGAAAGTCATCTTTGGGAGATGGAGGTAAAACCTGCAGGGGGGAGGAAAGGATGAGTGGTAAATACTCCACGAGTACAACCTCAGAGCACAAAATCTTCCTCACCAGTCCCGTGAGAACAAGGGCAGAGGAAAAATTATTACCTCAGTTGCTCCTTTAATACCCCGTTTGTATAATCTACTCATCTACCTACTGCCTTTAAATTATTTTATATTCTACATTCATGTAGATTCAATATATTCATATTAAACTATTTCTATTAAACATTTTCATATTAAAGGCATATTCCTGGCATTGGTGGAGCCCCTGATGGAATCAGCGGCCACAGATCAAAACCTTGCTGCTGCTTCAGGGTTTTTCCTGAGGTAATTAGCAACCCTAATTTTCTTTTACCATATCAGCTTTTTATGGAGTTCTGCATTCGTGACACCATCGGGAAAGTCTTCACAGAATTTTCCTGTGATAACACCCCTCAGGTTTGGTTCCATCACCCTAAGACCCATTTCAGCGCTTTCCACCCATTTGAATTTGCACCTGGAAATGCTGAGAGCCCACAGAAAAAACTACACAGCGTGGACACACGTGAGAACATCTGTGTGGCCAGACAGACCCAAAATCCCACATAAAATAGGAGATTTAAGAAAAAACCCACCAAGAGTCGTGGTGGGGAAACCCTTTCCTACCTCTGCTGTCCTGAAAATCCCTTATCAGGGAACCCAGGTACCAACAGGACCAGGAAAGATCCACCTGCAGCTTTAAAGTTGAACCCAGCGAGCCCAGGTAAAAAGAACAGCAAAATCTGACAGTTCAGAGGAGCCACAACCCCAACAGAAATTCTGAAAGGAAAATTCCCAGTGCAGGGGGAGAAAGGAGGAAAAGCTTACCGAGTTCACCAGGAGGAGAAGGCAGAAGAGCTGATGAGGAGCCCTGAGCTCCAAGCCCTTTTTATACTCCAGCTTTGCCCTCCTGGCTTATCTCAGACGCCCTGTGGATTCAAAAGCTTTGGAATCCTACTGGTTGGCAAACAAATCTGCCTGTACGCGTCATATCTTCAATTAATGTAATTTTCCTCATTGTTTGGGATTATTAGTGTGTTCCCGTATGTCCCATGTATTACAGGTTTCTTTCATCTTAACATTTTCTGGGCCAGCAGCATTCCTGATAGCATTTTACTGCCTCCGTTGTCAAATCTGAAATTTTTTGTATTATAAAAATGCTGTTTCTGATTTTTCAAGGTCATTGGGGAGAGAGAAATTTTCAGTAAAAAAAGAAAGCTTTCCAACATGTTTGAAAGCATTTGTGTTCAGTAGGAAGATGCACCATGGGGTTTTATCTAAAGGAAATGTAAATGTAGGGATTTTATATTAAATCTCATCAACTTCAGGAAAAAGGAGCAGAATTATAAATTAATCTCAATTCCAAAGTGCTCCTGAATCAAAGCCATGCTTCTGCAGGAGCAGGAAGAATGTTTTTAACAAAAATTCAACTGCATTTTTTGTAGCGTCATTCACCGGAGGCTTGACCCCAGTTCAGCAGAGCAAAGTGGAGAATTCAAGCCTCAGTTTGATCTGGAAATAAAGAAATTATCAGGATTAGCACTAAAAGAGCATTAAATGAACACTAAAAGAACCTTGCTGGTAATTTTTTCCACAAAGAATCGCCACGTGCAGAAGTTGTGATAGGAAGGAACTGTGGAATTTAGGGCAGGGCTCCTTGGGTGACCTTCACCTAATTTCTGGCATTAATTTGAATATAAAAGAAGCGTAATAATGAGCAAGCAGGATGTTGAGGCTTCCTCCGAATTTTGAATACCAAAGCACTTCATGAACACTCATTGATGTTTTCAATTTGCAAAGTGTTGCTGGATTTAAATATTAATAGTTTGCCACCTCCAGATTTAATAATACGGTCACTCCTCAAGGTCTCTGCTTCCTGAGCCATATTAAGGTGATGCTCTTCCATGAAGGACAAAAATTATTCCCAAAAAAATCGCTTAAAATTGGAAGGAATATTTGGGAACGCCCACAAGGTGGTTGGAAAATGTCTTTGGGTTGTTGTTGGAGAAGCTGGGATACGAACCCCCTGGGAGACTCCACCAGGAAGGTCATGGAGATGCTGAGTGGAGGCTCCTCAATCCTCAGGACACCGAAGCAAAACCTCTCTCTTTGTCCTCCGCCAGCGGCACTGGAGGCGCCAACGCCAAGCCGACGGACCACCTACTAGGCCATTGCCTTAATAATCTGAATATTTCCCCGAATAAATATCTCTCCAAATTAATAAATATCTCCTCAAGTATCTCCCTGGTTTGGCCGCAAGGAATTCAGTGGCAATTCCCCAAGAAATGCTTTAAGATTAAAGAAATTCTAAAGGGTTTACGTAGGCGCCGCGACGCCAAGCACGGAAAATATGAAAATGGTTGTGACGTAGGTTGGAGGAATAAGGGGTGGGATGACCCACTTTGGACAGTATAAGAACCGGACCCCCGACTCCGAAAAGTCATCCGCTCCTCTCGACTTCTCTCAATTTCTCCTCTCAGCGAAGCAGAGGTCTGTATTGGCTCCACTCTCCTGTGAGTATGTTTCTCTAAGTATTTCTTTATAAGTAAAATTATATATAAAATATGAATATGGATATGAACTTGGACATGAATATGAATATATATTAACTTTATAGTGGTTATTTATTTATTTATTTAAAAGGTACTGCTGTGTCTGCATATATTTTACAGCATATAAGTACAAATCTCTGTCTATATGCAGGTACAGACATTCTGTAGGAAATTTCTTGTCGTTTTAGATCCAACGCCAAACCCAAAATTCCCTGCAATCTCAAGGAATTTTGCTCTTCTACTCAAGGCTTTTTGCTCCTCTTTCCTGTGCTTTTTTAAATATTAGGCTCTAAAGAACTTAAAACTGGAAATTTGCTACCACAATCTTGTAGTAAAAAGTAATTTTCAGTTCTGGGTTATATTTATTGCATTTTTCTTTCATTTTTTTACATTTCTCTGATTTCTGGAGCAGGAAAGCTTAGCTCTCAGCTGGCAAAACCCTCATTTGCTACGTTTAGTCAGCAGTTTCCAAAAGTTGACAAGGGAAAAAAAAGCAAAGTTGTTTGGGATTGAAGAGATTACAGAAATAAACTAGTTAATTAAGAGGGTTAAACTGATGCGCAGGAGGGATCGAGTCGGAGCCTTTGCTCTGCCCTCAGTAGCTCATAAATTTTGTTTCTGGGTGTGTGTTCCAGACTCTCCAAATCAACAAGGATGAATTCCTTCAAGGAGTGCTGTGACAACGCTTGCTGCGCCCAGGGTGGCAATGACAACTTTGGTGGCTTTGGCAGCTCCAGCTGCCGTCCCAGGCGCTCCTTCAGCTTCTACCGTGACCAGTGCCAAGATGTGCCCCCATCTGGCTTCAGGAACGTGGGGAACTTCTTCCACCCCTCTGGGAACATCCGTGGGACCATCTACGCCAACCTGAATGGGGACATCGTTGGGAAGCTCTCGGGGAGGATCGAGGGGCTCCCTGGGCTCCTGGGTTGTATGGGTAGCTTTGGTAACTTGGGAAACATGGGATTAAGTTTCCCCTTCTCTGTTCAGTTTGGGGACAGAACCCTCTGAGCTGTTCCCAGCAGGAGTAGCTCCCATGGGACGGAATGCAGGGCACGGATTCATGGCTTTGGTTACGGTACTGAGGAATGCCGAGCGCTCGCGCCTCCGACTCTGGCGGATGTGCGGGGGCCAGGCTGTGTAGGACACTCCATGTAACCCTCTGTAGGATCTCTAGTCTCTCCAGCTGTCACTCTCAAAGGGCTGAGGCATCTTTAGAGCACTTTGGTGGAGTGGAAAGAGACTTTTGGGTGTGAGGAAAGCACTTTTTAAAGTTCATCCACAGCGACTTTGTGTGGGACGTTCTGCAAAAAATCCACTTTGTTCAACTCTGACCAAAAGTGACTTTTAGCAAAGGAGCTCCTGTTCTCAGTCCCTGCTGCGCCTCACCTGACAGTGAACACGAAAAAAGGAAAACATTTGGACTGGTAAACTTCACGATTTCCACCAGGAAAAACATCACCACCATCGGGAGTGCTCTGCTCGCCAAAGCCCCTTCTGTATCTCTGCCAACTTCTTCTTTCTGTTCCTCACTGCTTCTCATTTCCATTAAAATTACTGCAGTCAGAAACTTGAAATGTCTGCTCTGATTCTGTCTGGGTGCTTTAAAGGGACCCCCAGCCACCCTCAGGAGCCCTGCAATGAGAGGGCAGGCCAGGCTCCAGATGTTAGGGACTGTCACCACATCTCCATCTCAATGGCTCCTGCCCTGACTCATTTCCCCCAGCAGAAGGAGAAACCTTAACTAACCCTTGACTTCGCGTTTACCCAAATATTTCACCAGAAAGAGGCATCATTCGGGTGATTTTGCCCCCAGAGAGGCTCCTGGAGCAAAGCCAAGGTTTGTGCTTGGGCGATAAATCACAAAAATGAGAGATTGAGGGGGATCTTGTGGTCATCCAAGGCAGGAGATCGGTGATGCTCGAGGTTAAAGCCACCCAAGACGAAAGAACAAAGGCAGCCAAGCCATGGCCAGCTGCTGGAGGGTTCAGCTCCACTGCAGATGAAGCAGCCAGTTCTTCAGGGAGCTCCTGCCATGCCCCCGCAGGAGCACTGCTTTGGGTTTGGCATGCTAAAGGTGATTTAGGTCCAAAACATTAAAGATTATTTAGACCTAGAAAGCTAAAGATTATTTCCATCTAAAATATTAAAGATTATATAGATTTGGAATAATTAAGACTATTTAGGCTTCAAATACTTAAGCATTATTTAGATTTAGAAGCGTAAAAATTACATAGACTTCAAACACGAAGGATTGTTAGATGTAGAATATTAAAAATTATTCAGGTTTTGAATACTAAATTTAGGTTTAGAATATTAAAGATGATAGGTGTTTCAACAAGCAGAGCCCAGACAGAGCTGCCTGGATCCCCTGTGAGCCCAGTTCCACATCAAAGAGCTCAGCAGGAGTGACTTTGAGGGGTCACCTCTGAGCTGATCTCCCAGAGATAGCCACGGCCACCCCTCCTCTTGCCATGGTGGCCTCCTGCAGAAGCATTTTTGCATTTCCCAGCTCTCAGAGCAAAGTGGAGGAAAGACTTGACAAAATAATTAAGGGAGGAGGTTTGGAGAAGCCATTCCATGGGCAGAAAAAAAGGAGCAGTCAGCAGAAACACTGATCCTCCAGCCCAACATCCATTTCTTTCTATCGTGTCGTTGACTTCCCCAAAACTCTAACCTGGAGACCATTCCAAGGAGCAGAACTGAACTCCAGAGCTCCATTTCCTTGTCTGGGCAGGAGCAACAACAGCCAAGAGCGAGGGCTGGTCAGATTCCTCCGTGCCCCAATTTGAGCAGGACAGCCCCAAATTGGGGTGCCCCAGGATTGGGGGAAGGTCAGGGAGGAGTCTCCCCCCAAGCAGAGCACGGCCCCAGTAAATCAGAGCAGCCCTTTGAACGTGGCAAAGCCTTTAAGAGAGGTTTTGCAACCCTCCTGCTGTCAGCAGAGAAATGGGCTGGGTTCCCCGGGGAAAGCATTAGGAAATGGTGGAGTCTCCCAGCATGGTAAACTCAGTTTATCTCCCTGGGATGCCTCAGGCACAAAAAGCCTTCTCCTGCCTGCACTGAGAGCAGGGAAGGGCTTGGACAGCCTTGAACAGGAGGGGAGATGGAATAAACCCCAGGAAGCCGAAGATTTGGGTGAAATTCTGAGTCCTTTGGTGCCACTTCACCTCCCAATTTTGAATCCTTTGGTCTCTGCCCAAGTTTGCCAGCACAACACCATTTGTGACGTCCTCGCCTCCTGATGTCCCCCTCAGACCTATCCCTGGGGACAGGACCCACAGGTGGTGATTTCCTGCCAGTCCTAGCCCTGTCACCCGATGTCACCTCCCGCCAGCATGCTGACCTGAAGCCACCTGGCTCCCACCTCACTTCCCCTTCCTGCTTTGAATGTGGTGGCTCTGAGGTCGTCCCTCAGCTCCAGGGATCCAGGGCGCCTCCAGGATCTCCTCCTCTGCTGCAGGTCACCCTTCTGGAGGCACTGGAGTGCCAAATTCCTCACCCCAGATGCTCCCATCGCAGGAGTCACCAAGCAGGGATGGGACATTTCCTCACCTGTTCATTTCCTCACCTCCAGCTCATCAGGAGAAGTCAGGAAGTTCCAGATCATCCTGGAATTGCAGTCCAGACCCCTCCCGACACCAAAGCTCATTCTCCATGGATCTGTCCTGATGTCTCAGGAACATTTTTCTCCTACATCTGTTCTGGGTGGGTGAAGAGACCTTAAAGATCATCCCAGCTGGCTCCAAGTTGGCCTGGAGTGCTTCCAGGGGTAGGGAATCCATGGAATATCTTGTGCCAGGGCCTCACAGTATCCAACCTAAATTTCCACTTTTTCAGTCTGAACCAATTTCCCGTTTTTTGAGTTTCCAACCATCAGCTCCTCTGCAGCTCCCTTGATCCCTCCCAGATCCCAAAACCTGAATTATTTTGCATCCTGAGGGATGGGAAATCCATGGAATACCCTGTGCCAGGGTCTCACGTGGAAGAACTGAAGAACTTCCCAAAATCCAACCTAAATTTCCCCCTGAACTGATTCCCCCTTTCTTGTCGCTTCAGTTTCCGACCATCAGCTCCTCCACAACTTCCTTGATCTCTCTGAGATCCCAAAACCTGAATTATTTTGTGTCCTGAGGCTCGGGAAAAGTGGGATGGGGAGAAGAACTTGCAGCCTGACTGCGATATTATCATAACAGGAGACAGCCGGGTGATTTAAATAACTGCAAACCAACTCCTGTAATTCCATTTCGACTCAGGAATGTATTCATGGGGAATTATCCATTTAAATGTTCCCTTGGGAACATTCAATGCCACAGGAGATGCCTCCAGCACCAAGATTCTCTTCAAGGCTCAACACCTCCCTTAAAGACTAAACTCGTCCCAAATTAGAAGTTGGGCACCCCATTATCGCCCAAACTGGACTAAATTTTTAAATTATTTGTTAAAAATTCCAGCCTTTTAGGAGAAGGGAATGTGGGACATGGAACAGGGAAAAAATGGAAACAAGAGAAAAAAAGAAGTTCAAAATTCACTGTATTTAAATGTATATTAACCCATAATTAACATTAAACTGAATAATTAGGCTCAATAATGAACCTAAGAGATATTAGGAAATGCTTCTATCTCAAAAAGGCATTGAATTTTCTCAGTGAGACATATCTTTAGTCCTAGACATTTCACACACAGCTTTTAAAGCAAGAACAATAAAAATGTATAAAAAATAGTTCTATAAAACCCACTGGCAGAATTCCATCATTTCACTGATTTTTCTGGTTTGTGGTGAACACAGATCTCAATTTAGGGTGTGAAAGAGCATCTTGAGAGGTGAAAATAAACTGCTGCTCATTCCTAAATACTCCCAACAACAAAGGCTTTTGAGGTTTGGGGGATTTCTGCCTGGCTTTTGAGGTTTGAGAGATTTCTCTTTTTGTAAGGATTATGTGGTTGGGGAGAATCTGGTTTAATCACTGCTCCAGAGCTCACCAACATTAATTACGCATTATTACAGTGCCTGGGCAGCTTTGCTTTCCTTCCACATAAGGATAATAATTCCCCAAAGAGTGACTACCCTGGAATAATCCCACATTCCCACGTCATCCTGCAATCCTTAAAGACTCTGAGGCTGTTCCTCACACTCTGCATAACATTTCAGAGCTGGAGAAAGGTTTATTACCAATTTATTCCTGAAGAAATCCCCAATTCCATGAGGGAGCATCAGAGTAATGTCCAGGTTATCCTGGTTATTGAAGGGGGAGAGTGTCCAGGGGTGGGAATGGGGTTGGAGCAGTTGGAAAAGGGAATGGAGGATCCTTACGGAGCTCTGGGGGCTCAACCTGGAGAAAATGGGGGTCCAGGGGGAATTTGGGATCTGATCCCAGAGAAAAGGGGAATCCAGGGGGAATTTGGGATCTGCCAGGAGGGATTTGGGATCTGATCCCAAGGAACAGGGACAGGACAAGAGGGCAGGGCTCAGGGTGGGAAATTTGGGAAAATTCCTCCTGGAAAAGGGAAAAGGCCTTGGAAGGGGCTCAGAAAGGTTTGGAGTAGCCATTCCTGAAGGTGTCCAAGGCAGGACTGGTCGCTGATGGGGCTCAAGCACAGCTTGGACTCTGTGATCCTGGAGGGCTTTTCCAACCCTATTCTCTGCTCCTGTCACAGTCAGGATCCCCAGGACACCAGGAAAAGAACCCAGGAAAGCCAAAACTGAGCAAAATTTTCCACAGAAACTGGGAATGTGGGGAAGGACGGGACAGCTGAGGCTGTGCAAAGAGGATCACCCACAGACCTTGGCCAGATCCCTCAGGAATTTCCCTCTCCTGGTGACAGGATGGGGTTGGGGCAGCAGGACAAGGACAGGGGACACACAGAGACACCAACAAGCTGCTGTGACATCTGGTTTAATGAGGAAGAGCAGGTGAGACACAGCACAGGTTACAAACTGCCCACAAGCCGTGGTTTGATGCGGGGTGACTCAGGGAGTGTCTGGGGCTGCTCCTCCTGTGTAGACAGCCAGCCCTGGTCACACAGCAAGGCAGCAGAGATGGGGCTGGGGCACTGCAGAACCGTTTTTATCCATCAGGAGCCATGGGAAGAGCTTAGAAATGGATCTGAAAGGGGTCTCAGACCAGATCCTTGGCATTGCCACAGTCACAGAAGCACAGAATGGTTTGGGTGGGATTTTAAAGATGATCCAGTCCCACCCCTGCCATGGGCAGGGAAAATTTGACTATCCCAGGTTGCTCCAAGTCCCATCCAGCCAGGCCTTGGAAACTTCCAGAAAGATGAGGCAGCAACAGCTTCACTGGGCAACCTGTGCCAGGTCCTCACAAGAAAGAATTCCCTCCTAATTTCTCCCTAAAATCTAAATTTCAAAAATCTAAAATCCTAAATTCTCCCTAATCTAAACCTACGAAGATCCCGACAAGCCCCCAAGGAAGCAAGAACAACCCATAGCTTTGAGAACACCCCAAGGAACCAGGACCAACCCTTAGCTTTGAGAACACCCCAAAGAACCAGGAACAACCCATAGCTTTGAGAAAAGAGTGCTTGGAAAAAGAGGAAATCTTTAGAGAAGGAAAACCAGGAAGGGTAGAAGGGTGGAAACGGATTTTTTGAGGCCTTCAAACATCCATAGATGGTTTTAATGCTCTCCCTGGAGCCACGTCCTGCCGGTCACCCTCGTCCAGCCATGGCCTTAGCAGCAGGGTCTGCAGCTGCCCACTGGGTACCCCCGACCCCACCTGGCCCCGCCATAAACTTGGGAAGCTCCAGGGGTTCGGGCAGCACCGAAACCACCTCCAACAACAGCTCCGACACCGGTTCCGACGCTGCCCCCGGCGCCAGCTCCGACTTCGGGCACTCCCACGGAGCCCACGGTGCTCTGCTGGGGGAAGGTGCTGAGGATGGGCCCAGGGAAGGTGACCACCACGGGAGGAGGGTAAATGACCACCGTGGAGTCCGGGCACTGCCGGACACAGGGTTCATTGCAGGAGTCGGCCACGGGCTGGGGCACGGCCACGCCACAGGGGGACGCGCTGCCGTCGGTGCAGGGGCTCAGGGAGTGAACCATGGCTTGGGTGGGGATCTGTGGGGCACAGAAAAGTGGGAAAATATAACAAAATTCATGTTGGTTTCATAGTCAAACATGAGGATGAAAGGCTACAAAGGGGCTCAAGGGACAGGGAGGATTCTGATAGCTCAGCACCCAAAATGCAACCCTGAATTGTGTACTGAATGCAAATGGAATATTCATGGAATATTACTTAGATCTCACCCAGATATGCATTTCCCAGTGGCTGAGCAGTCACAAATGGATTCATTTACCAATCCCAGAATGCCTGAGGTTGGAAAATCCCCCCAGGAGTCCAACCTGTGATCAATCCCCACCTTCCCAACCAGACCAAAGCCCTAAGTGCCACATCCAGTGGTTCCCACCAGCAGAATGTCAGCCTGATCCCCAAACCATACTCAAAGGCTTGGTTAGAGGAGGAATTCAGGACCTCAGGAGTTCAGAGATTTAGGAATTCAACTTACCTACAGCACCAGAGAGTGAGACAAGAGAAGTGATGGTGCGAGATGTGAGCTCGGGCACTTTTATACTCGGCCTCGAAGTGCCCAGCACGTGAATCAGCCACATGCAGAACTTCCTAATCAATTACTAACCACGATTCTTTCCAGATCCAGCTTTGTTAACGGATGCTAATTGTTTTAGATAAATCACTCTTGTTAATTGCTGCCTTACCCTTGTGTCCTGCATGACCTGTCCTTTACTGCCTTCCCCACTCTGCAATTTCAGCTTTATAGGGAGGGGATTCTTTGTCTCTGCATCTCAAAGAGAAAATATTTATGGGGTTTAGGCTTGGTCTTCTCCATTACTGGATTCATTCCTTGGCAGGGGGAATGAGACATTTTTCTGGATAAAAATATCCTCAACTCAGCCCAGGAAAAGCTGAAAAATGAGGGATAAACTGGAGTTCTGGATTCTCGAATGAAATATTTGATGAAAGATGAATAACCTGTGTTCTGGGTCCTTTAGACTAATAAAAAGTCTGAGCAAAGCTCTGGCTCACTGCAAAAATCCTGAACTTTATAGTTACAGACCCAAATAAGTCAGGACACCTCTTTCAATCCGACACCGAGTACCCAATTTAGACATTTCAACAATAAAACAGAAAGAAAAGCAAGACCACATTTAATATCACATTAAAACCCCCATATTTTCGAAACCATAAATCATGACTGGATTTGGGGAATGGCAAAAAGGGCCATAAACAGGGTGTGACCGAGGCAAGACCTCGTCAGGCATTTTTTCCACAGAGTCACTTCTCTGACCGAAGGGCACCTGAAGAGTTGACGTTGGGAACAACAAGTGGGAGACGCCTCTGGAATGCCAGCTGCTGATGAATCCCTGCTGGTTGGGGTTATCATCTTGCTAAACCTGAGGAGGAGGCTGTGGGACAGATGCCGAGAGTGGCACGGGTGTGAGCTGGATGTACACTCGCACCCCAGCAACTGCCCTGTTCTGGTTCCCATTTGGTTAAAAAAACAAAAGTATTTTCTTACTTCTGTTGTCTTTTATTAAACCTCATCTCAAAGACTCCTCCCTTGGGTTGGAAGGGACTTCCAAGACCATCTCATTCCACCTTCCAGTGTCCCAGGTCACTCCAAGCCCTGTCCATCCTGCCCTTGAACACTTCCAGAGGTGGGACAGTGACAATAATCAAAGATAACCATGGGGATTGCAACATCCATCCTCACCTGGGATTAAACTGGTCAGCAATTCACCCCCAAAGTCAAAAACATTGGAATTAATACCTAATTAGTGGTTTGAGCCAGCTGAAGATTAAACTAGATGTTAAATTTTATCTTAGGGATTTGTTAATAATGAAGACTCCAGACCTTTACTCCAGCATGGGAGGAATCCACAATGCTGGGATTTGTTCCCTCTGCTCAGGGCTCCTGTCACCGCAGGGTGGATTTCCGTGGACACAAACATTAACCCTGACAAGAAACATGTCAAGGCTTTCTGCAGGTGTTTCCAAACACACCATAAAAGCTCATTAGTGCCCTGATGTTGTCACTGTATTGTTGTTAACAGGGTTGTAACAGCTCAGGCACAACCAGGAAATAAAAGTGATGAATCAACAGGTGACACGTGGCCCAAACTCAGCACCTGAGTGAGGAGCACAACAGAGCAGTGTCAGCTCAATTTCCAGCCCAGACAGGCTGAAGGATCCAATGTCAGCTCTTCTAAAGATAAAGATGCAAAACACAAAAAATCACTGGCTTTGTAAAGATAAAACTGAAAGGAACAAGGGGGATCTGAGCTCAGGAGGAGGGAGAGCCCTGAGGACACCAATGTGGGTGAAGGGATTAAAAAAACAGGGACCAGGGATCCGACCCATCCCTGACATCAATGGAACACCAAAAACAGAATCCCATGATCACTGAGGTTGGAAAAGAGCTCCAAGGTCATCGAGTCCAAGCTGTGCCCAGCCCCACCTGGACATCCAGACCAATGTCCAGGGATTCCTCGGACACCTCCAGGGATAGGGGCTCCAAACGTCCTCTCAGGAGTTTGGAGAGACAATCCCACCTCCCACGCGCCCATGGCAGGGTGGAATGAGATGTTCTTGAAGGTCCTTCCCACCCAGACCACCCCAGGATTCCCTAATGACTTTGCTCCCCTTTCCAACACACAAACACATGGTGCATTTACTAATTAAATAAAACCACAGCTAAGCCACCAATTCCAGCCGGGCTGTTTTTCCAAGGGCTGCTCTGAGCTGGAAAAAGGGGAAAACACCTTTATCAGAGCCTGTTCTCACCCCAAAACTCAGCTTTGCCCTGCTGATACAGGAAGACATTTTAGTGATAAATGAAGACACTCTGGTGATAAATTAAGACGCTCCTGATTAATGAAGACACTTTGGCGGTGCTGAGCTGGCTCATCCCGGTGTTTACCCGCACATGGAACAGGACATTAAACAACACCTTCATAAGAGGACCTCATAAACCCCTCACAAACTCTCATTAATGTCTGACACGAGCCAAGCCGGCCTGGCTCAGCAACGCCAGCACAGAGCCAATTTCAGGGTCGCGTCCCGGCACATCAAAGGCTGCTAATTACCCTAATGACATCACAGGATCGTTCCCGAGGGCCCAGTGCAAGGCACAGGGACAGAGCCAAGCTCTGGGTGCAAAGCTGAGCTGTTGGAATGGTTCCAGAGCTATTGGGATGGTTCCAGAGCCGTGGGGATCGTTCCAGAGCCGTTGGGATCGTCCCAGAGCTATTGGGATGGTTCCAGAGCTATTGGGATGACCCCAGAACCGCTGGGATGACCCCAGAGCCATTGGGGTTGTCCCAGAACTGTTGGGATGGTCCCAGAACTGTTGGGATGGTCCCAGAACTGTCCCAGAGCAGTGGGGATGACCCCAGAGTCATTGGGATGGTCCCAGAGCCATTGGAATTACCCCAAAGCTGATGGGGTCGTCCCAGAACCATTGGGATGGTCCTAGAGGGGTTGGGATGACCCCAGATCCATTGGGATGACCCCAGATCCATTGGGATGGTCCCAGAGCGATGTGGATGACCCCAGAGCCATTGGAATGGTTCCAGAGCCATTGGGATGATCCCAGAGTCATTGGGATGGTCCCAGTGCCATTAGGATGACCCTAATCAATTCCTGCTCCCCCAGCGTGCTTCCCTGTGGTAACTCCCACAAAAGAAACTTTAGGAGGAAAGGTTTGGATTTCTTCAGGTACCTAATGAGGTCAGCCAGATAAAAGGCATCTTTTCCTTCTTCCAGTTAAGCTTTCAGATGGAAAGAACCCACAGGGTGTGAGGCATTTTTCACGGGATTTGGGGATAACAATGCCTTAACAAGCCCAAGTGAGTAAAATAATTACAGCCAGTGGAAAAGTTGCATGTGAACAAATTCCCTGCTGTGGTTTATTAGGATTTGGCACTCCGTGGCTCAGGTTTTCCATGAAGCCTGAAGGACTATAAAAACTCCATATAAAAACCCCCATTTCCAAGCTTTCCACCCAGTCCTTACTCTCCACTGTGAGCTCGGTAAGTTTTTTCCCCCTTTCTACACCTAAGAAAACGCAATCCTGCTGGGATTTGGAACTGGAATCTGGAATACCCTGGCACTGGGAATGAAGAGGGTTGTTGCCGATAAAGGTTCTTTCTTGGGTTTGTTGCTGGCTTTTTTTAAGGCAGAGACAGGAAAATGGTTTTAAAGTTGAGCCTGAGATTTACAGAACCTCACCCGATTTGGGATGTGAGCTTTCTTAGCCTTTTTCTTATTTATTTATTTATTAAATCAAAATTTTTATTTGCTTTGTTAAAATTGAGTTCTAGATTTCTCCTTAATTAAAGGCCACTTGTTTCAGTAGTTCAGGTGATAATTATCCAGGTTTGGATTAGTCTTTGCTGGGTTGGGAATGCTGAGCCTGTGGAGACCCCAGAGCCCCTCCAGGATCTCCAGGGGCTCCATGGAAGTTGGAGAGGGACTTTTCCTCGGGAACTGCAGGAACAGGACACAGGGAATAGGGTCAGAGGGACAGAGGTGGAATTTGGGTGGGATTTTGGGAAGGAATTGTTCCCTGTGAGGGTCCCAGGTAATTCCATGGATTTCCCACCCCTGGAAGTGTCCAGGGCCAGGTTGGACAGGGCTTGGAGCAACCTGGGATGAGAGGAGGGGTCTGGGACATCCCAGGAGGTCCAAGGGCAATTCCTTCCTTTGCTTTTCCTTATGCTGACAGAAAGAAATTCCAGTGTCAGGTGAGGCACCTGGAAAGGAAATAAATGAGAGTCCTTATCCTAAAGAACTGAGAACCTCAGCACCAATCCCAGATCCCAAAATTCGCCTTTTCCAAGGGATTACAGCTCAACAGCTGGAACTGCGGGGCAGTTTTTTAGGGAAAAACAAGTTTGGGTGGAGAGCTGAGGGCTGAGCTCAGCAGGGAATTCCTTCAACTCCCTCCTGTGTTTTCCAGGATCCCCGGAACCATGTCCTACTACAACTACCAGTACAAGCAGCAGTGCTTCATCCCCAGCGGGGTGCAGAGCTCCACGCTCACCTTCCCCCAGCAGTGCCCCAGCTCCGAGCTGGTGCTGCCCTGCTCACCCTGCTCACCCTGCACCCCCGTGGCGCCCAAGCTCTGCACCGTGAGGAAAACCCTGCCCAGCCCCTGTCGGCCGAGCTGCGTGGAGATGCGCATGGTGGAAGGGCACTCCTCCTCCTCCTCCTCATCGTGCAGCAGCTCCCGGTGCCTGGATTCCTGCTCTGCGCCCATCCCGCAGCTCCTGGGTGTGCCCCGCTGCGGGCAGGGCGTGCTCAGGTGTCCCCAGGTGTGTGCCCCAAGCCCCGTGTGCCAGGAGCGCTCTGGGCCCTACTCCTACCAGTGGTCCAACAGTTACCAGTACAACTGTGGGCAGTAAAACCTGGCTGAGCACCCAGGGCATGGCCAGGGTGTGAAGAGCAGGAGGACATCCAGCACCAAGGGGCAACTCCTGGGAACACCACGCTTCTCCTGCTGAAACCACTCCTGAGCACCTTTGGGAACCTTCTGGAACCTTCTGAAACCATTGGGAACCTTCGGGAACCTTCTGGCTCTTTTGTGAACCTTCTGGAAACAATGGGATCCTTCTGGAACCTTTAGGAACCTTCTGGCACCATTAGGAACCTTCTGGAGCCTTTGGGATCCTTCTGGAACCTTTAGGAAGCTTCTGGAACCTTAGGAACCTTCTGACACTTTTAGGAATCTTCTGGTTCTTTTAGGAACTTTCTGGCTCTTTTAGGAACCTTCTGGAACCTTTGGGAACCTTCTGGTTCTTTAAGGAACTTTCTGGAACCTTTAGGAACCTTCTGACACCTTTGTGAGCCAGCCCTTGTTTTATCCTCTCCATGAACTCCCTGTGTTAGATTTTGGGGTATTTCAGCTCCTTTTTTTCTCCTCTTTCCTCCACTTTCTCTGTGGCAAGAGGAGATTCTGGTGGTCGTGTGAAGGAAATGTGGGCTCGGCCACTCACACGGATGACACGGCCTCCAGGTGGCCCCAGCGCCGCCAAACAGCTCCCCCTGCCAATGCTGCTGAAAATAAACTTTTATTTTTCTGCTTATGACTTTGTTCCCGAGGGAAATTTGTAAAGAAATATGGGAAGGTGGTGGGGCCACATCCCTGGAGGTGTCCAAGGTGGGGATGGGGCTCAGATCGGAGCTGATGGTCTGGGGGGTGGCTCTTCCAGCCTCAGGGATTTGGGGATTTTAATTCTATATGAAACAAACAGAAAAAAACCCCAAACAAACAAACAAACAAACAAACAAACAAAAAAAAAAACAACCAAAACCAAACCAATACAAAACAGAAACCAAACCAAACAAACAAAACAAACAAACAAAAAACAAACAAACAAATAAAAAAACAGAAAAAATTTAAACTGTGAAAACCAGAACTTGACTTTCAAGTCAAGGGAGTCTCTTGTGTCAAGCAATTCCCCCTCAAAGCATTTACACCTTAAATACAATAATAAAAACTCCTCAGATACAATAAATACACGAAATATCCACCTGAGATGTATCAGCTGCAAGCCAGAGAATTTGCTCCGTGGTTTGCATTATTTCATTCTGCGGCACATCCCCATCATCCCAAATAAAACCTCTGCTGAGTGGAATTATTTGTTTATAATTTGAGTTTTTCGTCCATCCCTTTTCACGTGACTCGGAGCTGAAAATTCCCATTTTACATCAGCCACGCGGTCGCTGCCTGTCCAGGGGTGGGATGGGATCTTCTCGGTGGTGTCCTTCATGGATGGTCTCGGAGCACCCTCCTGTGGCTGTGGGGCGCAGAGTCTCTGGAATGTTCCTTCCTGACTCATCCCCCTCATTCCCAGGGCGGCCGGAGGCGCTTGGAACGAATTATTCATTATAATATGTTATATTAGTTATATTAGTTATTATTATATTCTGTTCTTTTCTATTATATTAGATTATATATTAATATATATTAATATATTTTATATATACATTAATATAGTATATTATACATTATATATAATGTATACTATATACTGTATTACATATAATATATACTATATAATAGATACATATACTATATACTATATACTATATACTATATACTACATTATACATTACACATTACACATTACACATTCTATATTATAATTACTGGGGGCAATGAGTAATTAACTGCTGCATAATGAGCTCTGCTGATTCCAGCCCAGACCCTGCCCTGGGAGGAGCCAGACAGACAGAGAGACAGACAGAGGGACAGAGATACTTCACAAAAATACACTAACCACTCCACAAAAAAAAAAAAAAAAAAGACAGCCAAAAGAAAAAACCAAAAAAATCAAAAAAACCCACACCAACATAAATTACTGTGGACACTCCGAGGGATTTGGGGAGCTCAGGCCAGCTCTGGGTGGGGAAGGTGGAACACGGCCGGTGTGGAAATCCCAAATTGCTGCCCTGGTGATGCCACTGTGATAAAGGGATGGAGCAGGGCCCGTCCTGTGTGCAGAGCTGGAAAAGCAGGTCCGGGCTCCCCGGGACTCCTCTGGGGTGATTCTTGCCGTGGAAGGAAGCACAGATGTTGGATTAAATCCTTTTCTGACCCAGACATGGGACAACTGAGAGACTTCTAAAAATTTTATTCTATTTTCGGTCTCATGTGAAGGGTGAGAGAATATAGATGTTATAATTCATGCTGTTACAATTAGAAGCTATTTCTTAATTAAACATAATATATATTATATATATATATAATATTTTATATATTATATATATTGTGTATAATATATATTATACATTATATAAAATAAAATATATAATATATAGTATACAATATATAATTTACAATATATAATGCATAATATATAATGTATAATATATAATGGATATATTTTAATATAATGTAATGTAAATCATATCATATCATATCATATCATATCATATCATATCATATATAATACAATATCATACAATATCATACAATATCATACAATATCATACAATATCATACAATATCATACAATATAATATAATGGGATTTGCTGTTTTTCTGGGATGTTCCTCCGTCTCCATCCCAACTTCCCCGAGCTCTCTCTGGGTGGTGCTGATGGGATGAGCAGCGAGCAGGGCTGGCCTCACCTGGCTGTGCTGCACCTGCAGTTCCACCAGGAGGATCTGGGGGAACCCTGGCTCTTAAATGCGAGTCTTATGGATGGTGGAATCATGGAATGGTTTGGCTTGGAAAGGGCTGGAAGCTCATCCCATCCCACCCCTGCCATGGGCACAGACAATTCCCAACATTCCAGGCTGCTCCAAGCACTTCCAGGGATCCAGGAGCATCCAGAACTTCTCTGCTCCACCTGTGCCAGGGCCTACCCTCCCTCACAACAAGGATTCCTTCCCAAAATCCTATCTGAACCTTCTCTCTGTCCATCTGAAGCCATTCCCCCTGGTCCTGTCACTCCAGGCCCTTAGAAAGAGGATAAGGAGACTTCCAGATGCCTCTACCCTACACAAAACATCATATTTCAGATGTGTCCCACAAAACAGGTCCTGGTTTTCCTGTCCTCTATTGAAATCCACATGGAAGTGACCAAAAACCAGCTGTTTGGTGAGGGAAAAAGGCTCCAACATCCCCAAAAACCACAGCGAGGTTTCTCCCCACTCTGAGAAAATTGGGGTTGGTTTTGGTGGCCCAGGAGCTGGTGGCACTGAGAGAATTCCCTGTGTTGGTGACATTCCTTCCGCCAACTGTCCCCAGAACAGCTAATCCTGACTTAGGCCAAAAACCTCGGGAAGCCTTTGGGGAGTTCCCAGGCAAAATAAATTAACAGTCGGATATGACTCCCGAGGATAATGAATGGAGCAATTAAGACTTTCCATTCGATGACTGTAATTTTCTGAATAACAAGGGGAGGAAGCTGCCTCAGTGTCACAGGGAAAAAACTGGGCAGATGACCCAGTAAAGAGCTGGGTGGATCCTCAAAAATAGGAAGCAATGTAGTTGAACTGGCCAGGGCACGAGCAGCTCCCTCTTCCCCAGGAGTTTGTCCTGCCCTTGTCCCCATGGATCCCTGGTGGACAATGGAATGGGGCTGGCAGTGACGTTGGTGTCTGGGTGACAATGACAGACTTGGCCAACAAGCCCTCCTGGCATCCCAGAAATGCTTCAGCTCCTTGGTGGGGAGGAGAGAGAAAATGGAAAAATGCCCAGGAGGGGTTCTGGAAAAGTCCTAAGGGTGAGGATAAAAGGTTTGGAGCAAATAACGATCAAATAAAAATTCACTCATGATGTTTAGAGCTGCAGGGAGTGACCCAAAACAAAACCACGAGGATTTATTTCCCTCCCTTCATGGTGGATGCTCTTCCCTCTGGGGATGTCTTGAAATGTCAAAATTACAGAGCCTCAGAATGGTTTGGGTTGGAAAGAATCCCAAAAAATCACCTCATCCCACCCAAGGACAGCTTTTCTTAGCCCAGGATACTGGGAGACAGCAGAATTCCCACTGGGAGGGGATCCTGCAGTGCAAATAAAATTCCAGGTTGTTCTGGCTCTCCTCACACTGCCCCAACCCAGGAATAATTAAAACTAAAACCTGAAAAACTGCAAAAAAAATCACCATTAAAACCAAAAACGTTCCTTCCCTGCTGTGCCAGGGGGTTGGGCAGTGGCAGCTGATTCCCAGGATATCCTGTCAGGTGTCCTGTCCCTACAGCCACGGAGGTGTCCCCGAGGTGATGGATTTGTCACCTCCAGGTGATGCCCTGGCCAGCCAGGTGTGCCCTTATCAGCACAGGAAATTTGGTCTGAGCTGGTGCCTCACAGGACTCTGGGTGGGTGTGGGACCCTCCTGTGGCTCATTCCCCCTGTGGAAGTAGAAGGAAATGTTATTTTCCTGTGGGAGAGGTTTTACAGAGCCAGGGAGAAGTTTGAGAAGAGGATCCATGTTCACCCCTGAAAGGATTTTCTACCTTGACACAGAAACCAAGAAAAAAAAGAGAAATAAGAGAAATTTTGAGGTCCTTGACACAGAAACCAGAAAAAAAAAGAAAACCTGCAACTGCCTATTCCAACAAAGACTTTGTTTGTCTCTTGTGACCAATAAGTGCAAATTTATGAGTTTTGTAAGAATGTATAAAAAGCATAAATAGAACAAAAAAGGTTTGAAACCTCCTGAAAATGGAGTGTGTTGCTTTGTGTTGTCTCCATCTCAACTGTGACAGGGATTTGGGAATCTGGGGATTTGGGGACTTGTGGGAGAGGTTTTACAGTGACTCCTGTGAGCCAGAGAGAAGTTTGAGAAGAGGAACCATGTTCACTCCTAAAAGAATTTTCTACCTTGAATAGAAACCAAGAAAGAAATGAGAAATAAGAGAAACCTGCACTGTCTATTCCAATGAGCACTTTGATTTTCTCTTGCGACCAATAAGTGTAAATTTATAAGTTTTGTAAGAATGTAGAAAAAGCATTCATAATTTTTAAAACTAGAATAAATAGAAATAATAGAGTAAATGGAATAAAAACAGTTTGAAGCCTCCTGAAAATGGAGAGTGTTGCTTTGTGTTGTCTCCACCTCAACTACGACATTTTGGGTTGGGTGACACTCCTGGGGCTCTCTCTGGTCACCACCATGGTGGGAAGTCCAACTCCAGGGATGATTTGATGGTAGCTGGGATGACACAACCCAAATGGGCCCAAGATTGGTGTGTGCAGGAAGGAAGTGGCCCCAATTTTGCTGCCATTACCAAACCCTCCCGTGATGAGGCCGTGGGTATGATAAGGGATCTGCACCTCTGAGGGGGCGGAGCTCTTGCTCAATTTTGACTTCTCCTCCTTTTTGTTTCATCTGCCGCCAGTGTCTGCCTCGCTCAGGCTCAGCTCCAGGTCCTGGCTTGCCAGAAAGTCACAGGTTTAATTTATTTTCGAAATGTTCTTCCACTTCTTGGGAAATTTCATTAATTTAAAAATTATCGTTTCTGTTTGATCACATTGGGACACCTCCCGCTGGTCCAAGCTCCCTCCAGCCTGGCCTGGAACACTTCCAGGGATGGGAAATCCATGGAATAACCTGGGCCAGGGCCTTCCCACCCTCACAGGGAGCAATTCCTGCCCAATACCCACCTTAAATTTCCCCTCTTTCAGCGTGCACTCGTTCCCTGAAGTTCCTGAGGAAATTATATATATAAAATATATATATATAATTTTATATATAGAGTCCCTCTCCAGCTTCTCTGGAGCCCCTGCAGACCCTGGAAAAGTCTCTGAGATCTCCACAGCTCAACATTCCCTACATTCCCACCTTGGATCCATTAGGAACAGGCTCCAATCCCCTTCATCAACCTCCTGATCCTCCAAGCTTTGGAGGAATTTGCCAGAAATTATTGGAGCACTCAAAAACATTTTGACCCCCAAGCCATTCCTTAGCCAGGTTTAAAACCAGGCAAGGTTTTGTTAAGCTGAGCTTTACTTTGGGCCATGCCAAGGACAGGCCCAGCTCATCCCATTTCCCAGCTCCCAAATTCCCAGTGAATCTCCGAGGACTTCCCAACCTTGAAGAATGAGGAACCGGCGTGGGGGAAAGAAGAAAACGGAAGCCAGGGTGTGGCCGAGGCTTAAATGGTGGTGGCAAAGTGCAGGGATCAAATAAAAGTGAAATTAGGGAAGCGAGGCACAGCTGGACAATCGACTGTTCCACTGCCAAAACCACTGGCAATTAATTATTGGGGAAAGTTGTCCTGGTTGGGGTACACAAACCTCGTCAGCCATGTCGAAATTCCTTGGCAAGGGAGATGCAAATCACAGCAGGTGTTGAAATCAGGAGAATTGCTCCCAGAAATCAGGAGAAGTTCACCCAGAAATCACAATGAATGCTCCCAGAAATCTGGAGAAATGCACCCAGAAATCAGGAGAATGGCTCCCAGAAATCAGGAAAATTGCTTTCAAAAATCAGGAAAATTGTTCTCAGAAATCAGGAGAATGGCTCCCAGAAATCCAGATGCATTTTTGATGTGCTGGACCCTGGCAGGTGCATCCTGCATGCCCTGGATCCTGGCAGCAGAGATAAACAAGCTGCTCCAGATATGCAAAGGATGCACTGCAACCACAGCCCTTCCTCTGATTCCAGACCTGCACGGATCCCTTCATGTCCCCTTCCCTGCCCCACTTTTAATTCAATTTTAATTCAATTAAAATTAAATTTTTATTTTTTTAAAAAATTAAATTAAATGTTTAATTCAATTAAAGTTAAATTTTAATTCAAATAAAGTTAAATTTCCTCTCAGTTTTGTGGGAAATACAGCACCAAATTTCGGGAAAAAAGAGGTGACTTTTATATTATTTCATTTTTTTGCTCTGTTTATTTATTGAGCAGAGCAATTATTATTGTTTATTTATTTAATTTCTTTTTTAATTGAACTTTTTTTGTGGGTATTTTTAATCTACCCACTCTCCTGCTCATCCTCCAACAGTCAGGTGTGTGTGAACATCTCTTGGGAGTGACATGGAGAAGAGATTTCCAAAAGTTTTCAGAATAAAAAACGTTAATTTTATATTTTTTTTTAATTTTTATTTTTATTTCGTATATATTTTTACATACTATATATATATATATATATATATATATATGTTAATTTATATATATATAAATGCAATTCTCCATATATAAATGTTAATATGTTAAATTTTAAAATATATATATTTTTGGGGGCTTCTTATAACAAAATTTCCATTAAATTCTATTCAGATAAAAGCCTCCAACACAGCCCTGGCGAGAGGCCCCTTGTCCTGTGCCACCTGTGGTGGTGTCACCTCCATCCTGTGGTGACATTTGAGGAGGACGAGATAAAACTGAGACAAGGCTGAGCAGCCTCCAGGGCAGGATTTGGGCAGGATTTGGGCAGGAAGGTGGCACCTGGGTGACACAGCCTGCGGCTCTGGAGCCAAGATCATCTCTGAAATAATAAATCAACTTCCCATTGCCTCAATCAGCTCCATCTGAGCGAAAGATCCTCCCAACTCTGGCACTTTGGAGCTCGCCTGGAGCTGGAGAGTTTTGCTCTCTGGAACAATTCCAGGTTGGCAGAAGAGAGGCAGGAAAAATGGGAGCAAACTCTACCTAGAGTGGATTCCCTGGCAGTTCAGGGGTGAGGGCCTCACCACCCTCACAGGGAACAATTTCTTCCCCATAACCACCCAAAATTTCCCCTCTTTCAGTTTTAACCCATTCTCCCTTCTCTAGTTGCTCCAAACCATTGTAAAAATCTCTCCCCCTGTTCCTTGTAGCCCCTTCAGGTCCTGGAAGACCACAATGAGGTCACCTCAAAACTTCCCTTCCTCAAGGCTGAGCAGCCCCAACTCCCTCAACCTTTCTCCAAATCTCCCCAAGGACCATTTTACTCCTTTTTGGGCTTCTTTGGGCTTCTTTGGGCTTCTTCCCTCTACTTCTCAGTAGGTCAAACCCTCCAAGGCTTGTAAATCACCCGGAGCCTCCCACATTTGTATCACTCCAGCCTCTGGCTCTGGAGGCATTTGTTGTGTTTTTGGGGATCTGCAGCTCCTCGGACTCGCCGGAGCCCAACGTGTCCCTGGCAATAACGTGGGTGTCATCAGGAACATATAATACACAGCCTGGCTTGCATCACACCCTAATGACAGGCCAGGGCCACCTCTGGCAGCTTAGAAATATTTTCTAGAATGAGAAATAAATTCCTGTCATCCATAAAGACAAATGCCCCCTTCCCAAGTTTCCTCTCTGGAATGCCACACTTTTCTAGAGAGGAGTGTAAAATCAAAAATCACTTGTTTACGATGAAAATGTTTCCGGTTTTTGGTGTTTCCTCACTTTGCTCAGAGTAGGTGGAGCCATCCAATAATTTTAACAGAAGAGGTGGTGGAAGGAAGGGCGATAGCAATCTCTGCAGTGACTGAGCCCGAGATTATGCGAAGTAAGTGGGCAGTCGGGGCTGGGCTTGGCCGTAAATAAATCAATCATTGCTTCTTTCCAAGAGGAGGACCAGATCCTATATAAAAGTTCTCCCACACCACGTTCCCTCAGTCCCGTTGACTCCTTTCCACTGGTTCGTGCCGTGGGACACGGTAAGAGATGGAAATTAATTTGGCTGATTAGGCTTGGAATGCTGAAGTGGAAATGTGGGGTTAAATGTGGATTTTGGGTTTCACAATTCAAAAATTCCTCCTTATTTGCAGTTATTTTTTTGGTTTTTTCCTACCAGTTCAGGGATTGAGAAAGGAGAGAGCTGGGACATGGAAAATCTCGGGTTTGGAGCCCCTTGGATTTTTCTGGGCCCAGCACCACACACACACAACTCCAGAATATTCTTGGAAAACAAACCTTGAGGGAAAGGGCAGGAACTCTGCAAAGAGTGGGAAACAGAGGAACAGCAACACAAAATGGGGCTCTATCCTCATTTTCCAGCCTTTTGTCTGGGTGGGGAAGGGGTTTCTTTTAAGCACTTCATTTCTTGAGGAGCACTTCCTGAGGAGCATTTCTTGAGGAGTATTTCTCGAGGAGCACTTCATTTCTTGGAGGTTTGAGCATCAGATCCTGCTGATCTTTTCCTTTCAGAGCCATCCCTTCCCTTCACAGGAACATCAATTCCTGCTGCCAGCAGACCAGGACGTGGTTGGGGTGGGGATTAAGTGTTAAAGAAGAGCTCAGACTTCAGAGCATCCCTCGGGGACAGACACACATCAAACCCTGCAAGTGCTGCCCTGGAGCTGCTGAAGTTTTGGGCTTTTTTTCCCCCCTCATTTCTTTTGCATCTCTGATGACTTTTCCACAGGCTGTTCCTATTCCTTCTCCTTCTGGAGGAGAAATGAAACACTGAGCTCCTTTGAGATTGAAGAATTTCAAAGTACAACGCAGTTATTGTTATGCAAATGTCGAGCCGGGTTCTTTCTTGTGGCCAGGGAATATTAATCCCTGTCCCTGAGCACTGCAGCCCTTTCACAATCCCCAAACCACATTTGGATGAGGGTAATTCTGGGGTACCACGGCCTCGTGTGCCTCTTGCAGTGACACACCTGCTGCAAGAGGGAATTATTAAGGCATGATCGTTGTCCTAGATAAAAAAAGGAACAGTTATCTCTGGATAAGGAGGTTCTGTAGATGGAATAAGTTTTTACTTCACAGGTTTTCAGTTTATTCATTGAGTTCTCAAGCTGACAATTTTTGCATCAGCCAGAGGCGGCAGAAGGAGCAAAATGGGAAGAGAAGACCATTCCCTGTTGGAAGGGAATGGGGTGGCCCAGTAACACAACCTTGCCTCCCTCTGGAAGTGCTCAGGCCTGGATTTTTTGTCTCTCCTGCAGGACTCCCATCACACAGACCATGGGATCCCACCAGCAGAAGGGTGATGGCCAAGGGATGTCCGAGCAGTCCGGAGGGTGCCACAGTGGCGGCTGTGGCTGCTGCTGCCACCACGGAGGAGGTGGAGGAGGAGGAGGAGGATGCTGCCACGGTGGAGGAGGATACCAGAGCCAGGGATCGTCCTGCCACGGAGGAGGAGGCGGCTGCTGCGGCGGTGGCGGTGGCAGTGGTGGCGGTGGTGGCATAATTTATCAGACTCACATGGCATCAACGTCCTGTGGAGGTGGAGGAGGAGGAGGAGGTGGAGGAGGAGGTGGTCAGCAGAGTCAAGGATCCATCTGCATTATTGGAGGAGGAGGAGGAGGAGGTGGTGGTGGTGGGCAACAAAGCCAAGGTCCCATCATTATTGGAGGGGGTGGAGGTGGCGGAGGAAGTTCTGACCACCAGAGCCATGTACCCATCTGCATTGGAGGGGGAGGAGGAGGTGGTGGTGGTTGTGGCCAGCAAAGCCAAGGTCCCATCTGCATAGATGGAGGAGGTGGTGGTGGTGGTGGGCAACAAAGTCAAGGTCCCATCATTATTAGTGGAGGAGGTGGTGGTGGAGGAGGTTCAGGGCAGCAAAGCCAAGGTCCCATCTGCATTGGTGGGGGTGGCAAAGGAGGAGAAGGAGGAGGTGGAGGTGGTGGTGGCCAAGGTCCCATCATCATTAGTGGAGGAGGAGGTGGTGGTGGCAAGGGAGGAGGAGGAGGAGGTGGTGGTGGCCAAGGTCCCATCATCATTAGTGGAGGGGGAGGTGGTGGTGGCAAGGGAGGAGGAGGAGGAGGTGGATGTGGAGGTGGTGGTGGCCAAGGTCCCATTGTCATTAGTGGAGGAGGTGGTGGTGGCAAGGGAGGAGGTGGAGGAGGAGGAGGTGGATGTAGTGGTGGTGGCCAAGGTCCCATCATCATCAGTGGAGGAGGTGGTGGTGGTGGCAAGGGAGGAGGAGGAGGTGGAGGAGGAGGTGGATGTGGTGGTGGTTCAGGGCAGCAGGGCCAAGGTCCCATCATCATCAGTGGAGGAGGCGGTG
>JAXCLO010000101.1:6733941-6744436 GCA_035583995.1 Arremon aurantiirostris | reverse complement strand
TCATTTGTGGAGGTGGTGGTGGGGGCAAGGTTGGAGGTGGAGGAGGGGGAGGAGGTTCAGGGCAGCAGGGCCAAGGTCCCATCTGCATTGGAGGTGGCAGTGGAGGAGGAGGTGGTGGTGGTCAACAAAGCCAAGGTCCCATCGTTATTAGTGGTGGTGGTGGTGGTGGCTCAAGCCACCAAGGCCAAGGTCCCATCTGCATTGGTGGGGGTGGCATGGGAGGAGGAGGAGGAGGTGGTGGTGGTTCAGGCCACCAGGGCCAAGGTCCCATCATCATTAGTGGTGGTGGAGGAGGAGGAGGTTCAGGGCACCAGGGTCAAGGTCCCATCTGCATTGGAGGTGGCATGGGAGGAGGAGGAGGTGGTGGCTCAGGCCACCAGGGCCAAGGTCCCATCATCATTAGTGGTGGTGGAGGAGGAGGTGGCTCAGGGCAGCAAAGCCAAGGCCCTGTGTGCATTGGGGGAGGAGGAGGAGGTGGAGGAGGCTCAGGCCACCAGGGCCAAGGTCCCGTTGTCATCATCGGCGGCGGTGGTGGAGGTGGAGGCGGTTCCTCCAGCTCTGGAGGAATGTCCATGCAGCAGCAGACCCAGCCCATCTGCTGGCCGCCACAGACCAAGCACAAGTAGTGGCTGCCAGAAGGACTCTGCCACCAAGGAAGCCCAAGATATGAAGATGCCTGACATTTCCTCATCTATTCAATTTAAGATTATTTGTGTTGTTCTCTTCTCCCTTTCCCCTGGGAATGCTCTGACCGGAACCTCTGGTGTTGTGTATCTGTAATTCAAGCCAGGGTCGTTCCGTGTCCCTGTTCCTGCCCCAGTTTTCAAGTGCATGCACCAGAAAATAAAAAATGCAGTGCTAGAAAGTTCCGTGTGTGAGTGGTTGAATTTTCTGGCCCCGGTTGCTTTATTTCCATCCCTGGTTGGAAATAAACTTTATTTATCATACCTTTATTTCCATCCCTGGTTTGATTCCAGTGTTGTTTCAATAAAGCTCCAGAGCAAAACTGCACTGAAACCCCACTGGTAGAAGAGATTTTGGATTCACTAAACATTCTCAGGTCATTTTTTAATGTCTCTTGATGATGATGATTATGACGATGATGATCCTGACTTTTGCCTGTCAGAGAAGGTACCACAGAATTTATCACTGGGGTTTCTCTACCTCACCAAAATTGTGGTGATGCCCAAGAAAGTTCTGCGTGGGTTCAGGGAGAGAAGATGACAAAATTCATCTATAAAGAACTTCAAAGTGTAATTATGGGCTGAGAGAAGCTCAGGCCCCTCCTGAGGTGGTGCAGAAGTTCCTGGTGCTCTCACAAATGGAAAAGACATGAAGTTCTCCAACACTTTTCCAGCTCTGAACCCCCAATGGAATCAGGGACTCCAGCAACCTCCTTTCAAGGGCTGGGATGCTCAGGCTGGAACATTTTGGTATTTCCTCATTCCCACAGGGCCAGAACAGCTCCGGGCGTGAGTCTCCAGAGGGAGTTTCCCGTGGGGAGCAATCTCTTTGATGTGGTCTGCTCCAGTAATTAGCAGGGAAAGGGAATTAAACCTTGGAATTGTTCTATGGGAGGCAGGTGACGGACACCTGGAATTGTCCCAGGAGAAACAAGAGTGACCCATGGCCATAACAGTGGAGGGAGATGAGGGGGCTTCTCATCTCCCTCCACCCTCTGCCCTCGCCCCCGTGGGGACTTCAGTGAGGCAAACACCTCAAAACACATCCAATGAGCCCCTCCAGCCACTGGAATAGCTGAGTTTCCTGGGATTTTATTATGGGAAGTCATTGGGGGTGATAAAATCCCAGTGGCTTGGAACTGCACAAACACTGACATTGCTGGCACAGAGCAAAGCCAGAGTTTGGGGTCCCACTTCAGGGGGGTGGAATCGGTGCTGTCAGAAATTTCTGCACCCAGAAATGGCCCAGGACCAAGAAAACCAGGATCCAAATTACAGAAATTCTCAGGGTGACAGCAGGAGGCACAGCACAGCCTCAAATCTTGTTCCTTCTTCAGAAATGACAGAGTTATGTCCAAAATGAGCAGAAATTCATCCTTTTGGTCCATATCCATGGAGATGCTGCTGCACAGGGGGGATGATGGATCTGGTACCCCTCTACTTCCATCACTTGAAGTGGTGGGGCCTGCCTGACCTCGGCTTTCTCCTGAGTGGGGGAACCAAACAAAAGTCCCCATCAAACTTTCGCTGCTGTGGTGGGAAATCTCCCACAGCCACGAGGGATTCCTGTGGTGCCCCAGAAATTCCAGTCCCAGCCCTGTTCCCCTGGGAATCTCCACTGTGGAATCACAGAATATACTGAGGTGAAAGGGACCCCCAAGGATCATCAAAATTCAATTCCCAGCCTTGCACAGACACCCCATAAATCCCCCCTGTTTCTCCAGTGTGTAACACTCAATAAAATGAGGCTCACCAGCCCCTTCTGGTGTCGGTCACCAGCGGCATCTCCCGGCTGGAGTGGAGGGTGGCAACCTCCAGAACCCTTCTGGAGCCCCAGAAGGAATTCAATGAAGGGAATTCAACCACAGGAACCGAGCTCACGTGCTCGGCATGGATGCAGGGCAGCTGAGGAAGTGATGCACGGGAGAGGCATAGTCCGCATCCCAGTGAGTCAGGACAAGTGGGATGGAGGAGGAGAGTCTGTTTGGTAAATAAACCTATCACCATTCCTTTGGATGCCTCACTTCCCACTCAGGAACAACGGTATAAAAGTTGGTGGATCTTGGGGTGCTTCATTCGCTCAGCTTTGCCCTGAGGTGTCCGTGGTCAGAGCCGAGAAGGGTAAGTCCATGCCTGCCCAAGGGAGGGATTCTTCTCTTCCTTTCCTGTTTCCAAAATGCAAAAGTTTTGGTGAAAAACATCTGGTGGAAGGGCAGGGAAGTTGCTGCGGTGAATTGAAACCTCTTGTGGATGGCTTGGTCCCACCAGACCAAGCAGAAGCAGGATCAGCCCGTGCTCATGAAAGTTGTCTCTCATCAGTATAGAGATGGACGTGGAATGACTTTGGGATAAGGAGATGGGACAACTTTAGGATAAAAATCTTTAAAAGGTGATCCTGGCCTCTACAAAGTGGCATTGGGCTGGTGTGAGGTCACAAGCCTCGGGAGAACTGGTGGCTGCCCTGGAGTAAAAAGCTTTTCCTTGCAGGGTCACTGCTCCAAGATGTGCTCCAGACAAAGCGGGTGCCACGGCTGTGGCTGCTGCTGCTGCTGCCGGGGCAGCCAACAGTCCCAGGGCTCCTCCGGCGGGGGAGGAGGCGGATCCTGTTGCGGTGGAGGATCCTCCGGAGGATCAGCCCAGAAGATCATTATCAGCTCTGGCGGTGGAGGAGGAGGATGCTCCTCTGGATGTTGCTGTGGAGGATCCGGTGGCGGTTCTTCAAAGAGCATGATGGGAGGAGGAGGAGGAGGATGCTGTGGTGGAGGCTCCAGTGGTGGCTCCTCAAAGAGCATGATGGGAGGAGGAGGAGGCGGAGGATGCTGCAGTGGTGGATCTAGTGGTGGATCTTCTGGGATGAAGATCATAATGGGAGGTGGAGACGGTGGAGGTGGTGGATGCTGCGGTGGCAGATCTGGTGGCGGCTCTTCAAAGAGCATGATGGGAGGTGGAGGCGGTGGAGGTGGTGGATGCTGTGGTGGTGGATCTGGTGGCAGCTCCTCAAAGAGCATGATGGGAGGTGGAGGCGGTGGGTGCTGTGGTGGAGGATCTGGTGGTGGCTCTTCTGGGATGAAGGTCATCATGGGAGGTGGAGGTGGTGGAGGTTCTTCTGGATGCTGCGGTGGCGGATCTGGTGGTGGCTCCTCAAAGAGCATAATGGGAGGTGGAGGCGGTGGAGGTGGTGGGTGCTGTGGTGGAGGATCCGGCGGTGGCAGTGGGGGATCAGCCCAGAAGATCATCATCAGCTCTGGTGGTGGAGGAGGAGGAGGAGGCTCCTCTGGATGCTGCGGAGGAGGATCCAGTGGTGGCTCTTCAGGAGGGAAGATCATCATGGGAGGGGGAGGTGGTGGTGGATCCTCTGGATGCTGCGGTGGCGGATCCGGTGGTGGCTCCTCGGGCCAGACCATCATCATCAGCTCTGGAGGTGGCGGCGGAGGCTCCTCGCAGCAGAAATGTCC
The DNA here is from genome assembly GCA_035583995.1 of Arremon aurantiirostris. Lineage (NCBI taxonomy): Eukaryota > Metazoa > Chordata > Aves > Passeriformes > Passerellidae > Arremon > Arremon aurantiirostris. The sequence goes on along the minus strand of JAXCLO010000101.1, from coordinate 6,740,298 downwards.
CGTTGTCATCCCCAGCGTGGTGTCCCACCAGACCAAGCAGAGCTCCAGCTGGCCCTGCCAGCAGAAGTAAGAGCCCTGGGCAGCTCTGGTTCCCATCAGGAACGGCCGAATCTTTGCCCTCCAAGTTTTCCCCCGGAATGTCCCCGTCCCTTGTGTTCCCTTGGTGCTGCATCCCTGTGCTGTGAACTCCCAGGTGGCCCCTCTGTGCCATAAATGTGACAGGAAATAAAGATTTCTGTGCACGGACAGAACTGGTTTGTGAGGTTCTATTCTCCTTTGTCAGCTTGCTTCCCAAAAAATGAGTAAAACATCCAAAACATTCTGCTGGGAAATGTCCTCCACCCTCCAGTGCTAGAACGGATCTTTCCTATATCCAACATAATTTTCCCCTCTTTCATCCTGATCCCATTCCCTGTGTCCTGTCCCTGCCGTTCCTGAGGAAAGGTCCCTCTCCAGCTTCCCTGGAGTCCCTGCAGATCCTGCAGAGGATCTGAGGTCTTCAGGCTGATTATTCCCAACCTCCTCTCCTCCAGTCTGAACATTCCCAACCTTCCCAGTCTGACTCCATAGAGGAGGGGGTCCTCTTATCAATTTCATGGCCTCCTCTGGACTCGCTCCAACAATTCCATGTCCTTCTTATGCTGGGGACACCAGAACTGGATGCAGCATTCCCAGTGGGATCTCACCAGAGCAGAAAAACCTCTCCCTCACCAAGTTGCTCACCATCCTTTGGATGCAGCTCAGAGACAGTTGGCATTCCTATCAAATCAGGAAAATCCTCTCAAAAAGGACTCCCAAAGTCCTCTTTGGAACTGGTGAGATTAGTCTTGAGTCCAGCAAACTTTAAGTCCAGAGGGTTTTTATTCACCTCACAAACACACCTGGTAGGGAGGAAACAAAATCAGGAATTAGTGAGATCATCGGCCATGAAACTGCTGAGGGATCACGACCGACAGATTCCTGACTTTTGGAGAAAAATGGACAGTTCTTCTCCAGGATCGTGCTCCACATTTTCAGCATGGCTGTGCCTGAGGGAGTCTGGTGGGAAAAGGGATCCAGGATCTGCAGGATCTGGCCAGGGATTTGTCGTCCTTCATATCAACAACGACCGAAGTGTTTGTGGTGAGGAGATGAAGAGGCTCCATGACCTGCCAACCCTTCCTCAGGGCTTCAGAACTGCTGGGAAAAGGGCCCAGCAGAGATCACAAAACTGAGAATGTGGCCCTGAAGCGTTTTACATCCCCATTTCCCTTCACCCAACACAGGCATCCAAACTTCTCCCTAACCTGGAGAGGTTGTGGCAGTGCCGACCCTGTGCTCCAGCCACACCTACACCTCTGGCAAACAAATCCATGGGGTACTGAAACTCTTGAGGGATCACGACCGACAGATTCCTGTCTTTTGGAGAAAAATGGACAGTTCTTCTCCAGGATTGTGCTCCACATTGTCAGCATCACTGTGCCTGAGGGAATCTGGTGGGAAAAGGGATCCAGGGTAGAATTTGGCCAGGGATTTGGCCTCTCTTGTATCAACCACCACCAGGGTGTTTGTGGTGAGGAGATGAAGAGGTTCCATGACCTGCCAGCCCTTCCTGAGGGCTCCAGGACTCCAGGAAAAAGGCCCCAGCAGAGCATCACAAAACTGAGAAGGTGGCCTTGAAGCCTTTTACATCCCCATTTCCCTTCACCCAACACAGGCATCCAAACTTCTCCCTAACCTGGTGGCAGTGCTGACCCTGTGCTCCAGCCATGCTTTTCCTACACCTCTGGCAAACAAATCCATGTGCTACGGATCCGGTGCTTCCATGAGTCCCACCCTGGGCTCTCCACACTGTGATCTACAGAAGCTCCTCTCACCACCCCTCGAAAAACCTCCACAGGCTTTCCACATCCCTGGGTCAGGACGAGCTGCTCACGCTGGGTGTCCCTCTGTGCCAATGAGCTGCTAATCCTGAGTCTGGCTAATCCCGAGTCCTAATCTGGGCAAGTCCCTACAGGTTGGAAGGCACGGAAGGGATCAAGGTGTTGAGATGCTCAGGAGTACAACACCCACATGCCAGAGCTGGGAACCAGAACAGCAGTGACACCTCAGATCTGGAGATGAGAACAGAGATAAGGCCACGGGAGGGACTCCAAAGCCGAACGAAGGAAGCCCCTGCACGTGTGTCCCCACTGCTGGTGGCCCTGTCCCTATCCCAAAGGTGTCATGTGTGAGTGTTCAAAGTCACGTTCATGGTGATGACAGCCGGGACCTGCTGCTGCTGTCACTCGTCCCCTCGGCCAGAACCTCTATTAATCCTTCCTCTACTCAATGTCCCGGGAGGGCGGATGCTGCTGTCAGGCTCCAAACACGCGTGACACAGGGCTGATGCTGGGACAGCTGTGCTGACAAACTGTCATACTCCAGCAGGGAACACATCCAGGTGACTCCCCTGCTCAGGTGTGGGTGGGGTGGCCACCAAAGACCCTCAGAAATGGGTCCTGTTGAGGTAGAGGAGGTGTTTAATGTCCTGGAGTTCAACGGTCGGGTCTTGATGGCCTTCAAGTGCAACTTTGGATTCCAATGATGGAGGAGGTTGGAACCTTGGAAGGATTCCAATGTTTTCCCCACTCCAACCTGGAGACTGAGACCCTAGGAAGCTGGAGCTGAGCACAGACCTCCGTGGAAATCCAACAGGTGCTTCCACCTTGGGGGTCACAAAAGACTGGAGGGAAATGTCCCCTTTGTCACTGTCACGTCCTCTGACACAGATGTGGGCAGCTCCAAAGCAGGGAATTCTGTTGGGGTGGCACCTCTGGCCTTTCCCAGCAGGATGGAGGTGGTCCTGCTCCCCGTCTTGCCAGTCTTTGAGGGAATTCTCCAAAATTCTCTGTGACTCTGCTCAAGCACATCCTTCATCCTTGCCCTTCCATCACTATCTGGCTCCAACTCACTCCACTTGGCATCTGCCCAGTCCCCACTCTGTCCTGAGCACCCAGAGAGCTCCATCCCAGCAGAAACACATTGGGGCCCCCCAAAACAGACCCTGAGATGCCTTTTGCCCCCAAAATTCGGAGCGAGGCTCCCGGAAGGGAATCATTAGGGGGAATTAGCGGCTGATATACAGAATGGGGCCGATGCGCCTCCTTCGCATCTCCTCTTCTGCAGGTGAGTCAAGGAAGGAGGCAGCTGAGGCCAAACTCTATCAATAAATCTCTCAGCATTCCTTAGGGTGTCTCACTTCCCTCAGGAGCTCGGTGCAGCTGGTATAAAAGCTCAGCCATCCCAGGGCTCTTCATTCAACCCACGCTGAGCATCACCACATTCCCACCAGCACTGAAGGTAAGCCTGTGGATACGGAAACTTCTGGAACCTCTAGGCAGGGAGATCCCTCCACCAGTTTGTCTTTGGGTGTTCTTGGAAATGTGGTGGCTCCAAAACCAACTGGAGGTGCCAACAGAGCTCCCTTCCTTAGACAGGGGCGTTGCAGGTGGAGCTCTGAAAGCTGAACTTTGAGCTGCTGAGTCAGTGTGAGGCATCCAGAAGGATCCACACCATTTTTGAGGCGTGTCAGAGCATGTGTGTGCAAACCTCGGGAAGTGTTCCCAACCTCCCTGCACGCAGAGGGTTCCTGGAACTGTTGTGACCTGCAGAGATCTCCCTGGGATGTCAGGGCAGGTCTCAGGGTGGGAGTTTAAAGTAGGGCTGCAGAAGATGGGACGAGTCCTGGGAACTCTTCCTTCCTGAGTTGGGAAGGTTCAGCTGCGTGTCCAAGGTTCTCCTTTCTGATGGCTCCATTCCTTGCAGGGTCACAGCTCCAAGATGTGCTCCAGACAAAGCTCCGGAGGCTGCCATGGGATGTCCTCCCAGTCCAGCGGGTGCCACAGCCAGGGCTCCGGTTGCCACAGCTCCTCCAGTTACCAATCCCAAGGCTCCTCCTGCTGCGGGGGCGGAGGGGGCTCCGGCAAAATCATCATCAGCTCTGGTGGTGGAGGAGGTGGATCCTGCTGCAGCGGGGGCTCCTCTGGATATGGGATGGGAGGGGGATACAGTGGTGGATCTTCAGGATCAAAGAGCATCATTGTAGGTGGAGGTAGTGGAGGTTCCTCTGGATGCTGCAGTGGTGGACCCAGCTATGGAATGGGTGGAGGATATGGTGGATCTTCAGGATCAAAGACCATCATTGGAGGGGGAAACAGTGGAGGATACTCAGGTTGTGGCATGGGAGGAGGGTGCAGTGGTGGCTCTTCAGGATCAAAGAGCATCATTGTAGGTGGAGGTGGTGGAGGTTCCTCTGGATGCTGCAGTGGTGGATCCAGCTATGGAATGGGTGGAGGATATGGTGGATCTTCAGGATCAAAGACCATCATTGGAGGGGGAAGCAGTGGAGGTTCCTCTGGATGCTGCAGTGGTGGATCCAGCTATGGGATGGGTGGAGGGTACGGTGGTGGATCCTTGGGATCAAAAACCATCATTGTAGGTGGAGGTAGCGGAGGCTCCTCTGGATACTGTGGTGGAGGATCCAGTTATGGAATGGGTGGAGGATATGGTGGATCTTCAGGATCAAAGAGCATCATTGTAGGTGGAGGTTCCTCTGGATACTGTGGTGGAGGATCTTCAGGCTATGGCATGGGAGGAGGGTACAGTGGTGGCTCTTCAGGAGGGCAGACCATCATTGGAGGTGGAGGCAGCGGTGGATCATCGGGATGCTGCAGTGGAGGATCCAGCTGTGGGATGGGAGGAGGATACAGCGGCAGCTCCTCAGGCCAGACCATCATCATCAGCTCTGGAGGGGGCAGCGGAGGCTCCTTGCAGCAGAAATGTCCCATTGTCATCCCCAGCGTGGTGTCCCACCAGACCAAGCAGAGCTCCTACTGGCCCTATGGCCAGCAGAAGTAACAGCCTTAGCCAGCTCCAGTTCTGAGTCTCTGCCATGGCTCCTCCTTGCCTCCAGCCCTGGTTCTGCCTGGTCCTTCCCAGCGTGTCCTCTCCTGTTCCCTGTTCCCTGGACCCTCATGTGAGATCGCCAGGATTGCCCTGCTGTCCCCTGCTCCTGATGTTGTGGTTTGATAATGTTCTGCCACTTTTTACACACCCAATAAATGTCACAATTGCTCAAACCTGCCCTTTTTTTGGGAGTTCACTTCTTTCTTGCACCACCAACCTGCACTTCATGGTCCTGGGATGTGGAAATGTCTCTGATGAGATGTTTCACTCCAAAGCCACACATTTTGTCCCAGAGGTTTTGCACTTTCATTTTCCACCTGGGCTCTGTGAGGGAGGTAGAGAAGACCCCAAAATTCAAAGGAACCACAGCACCAACACCCTTTTGGGCATGGTGCAGGCCCTCTGTGTCTTCTGAGGTGCCAGCACTCAATGACCACCTCTGTGGAGCTGATGGGAGATGTGACCAGGCCCACCAGGCTTGGTGAGGAACAGCAGGGATTGGGGATGACCCAACAGCAGCAGGTGGGCAATAAAACATCCACGACAACATCCACGACAACATCCACAGCTTTGTCAACCTCCCTTTTCCTCCAGCAAGCTGAGGGAACACCCTCAGGCTGTGCCAGGGGAGGCTCAGGGTGGACACCAGGAGGAATTTCCTTGTGGAAGGGTTGTCAGGTCTTGGATGGGGCTGCCCAGGGATGTTTGGAGTCCCCATCCCTGGAGGTGTCCAAGCAAGGACCCAGCCTTGGAGATTTGGAGTCCCCATCCCTGGAGGTGTCCAAGGAAGGACTGGACAGGGCACTCAGTGCTCTGGGCTGGCTGACAAAACAGGGACAGGCTGGAATTGATGGTCTGGGAGGGCTTTTCCAACCTCAAGGATTCTGGAATTCCACAATCTGTACCCAGAGGGAAGCCTCACCTGCCAACCAGCCAACCCAGCCCGGGGCCAGGCAGGAGGGAATAAAACCAGCATCAAATCCCTCAAGCTGCTCCAAATCTTCCTCCTGGCCTCAAAAACCCCCCTCTCCCCATGCTTTGCACCCTGTCCTGGCAGCCCCACAGTCCCACGCACGGATTTCGGCCCGGGGATGGGATTTCGGCCAAAACTGGGACTTTTTGTCACCACAGCAGAACTTTCCGGAGCCAGTCCAGCCTCCAGGAGCTGGTTCCAAAACAGGGGAAGGAGATGAAAAAGAAGGAAGGGAGGGATGTGCAGGCATAATCCTTCATTAAAGCATAATCCATTCAGGCTGGGTTTAAGCATGGGTACATTCACACCTCTTCAAATTCTGCCTTTTTTTAAGCTCTCTTTGAGTACTCTTGCAAAATTCCCACTTCGGGCATCAATCACTCTGAACAAACTTCTGGCTCATATGAAAATGTTTTACTAGGAAAAAAAAGTTCCCCCTGGAGCCACCTGGGAGGGAT
>JAXCLO010000101.1:6715489-6733841 GCA_035583995.1 Arremon aurantiirostris | reverse complement strand
GTCCAGCCTCCAGGAGCTGGTTCCAAACCAGGGGAAGGAGATGAAAAAGAAGGAAGGGAGGGATGTGCAGGCATAATCCTTCATTAAAGCATAATCCGTCCAGGCTGGGTTTAAGCATGGGTACATTCACACCTCTTCAAATTCTACCATTTTTTAAGCTCTCTTTGAGCACTCTTGCAAAATTCCCACTTGGGGCATCAATCACTTTGAACGAACTTCTGGCTCATATGCAAATGTTTTCCTCGGAAAAAAAGTTCCCCCTGGAGCCACCTGGGAGGGATCAGGTTGTCACCAGAGCTTTGGGAGCTGTTCCTCCCCACTGGCCCTGCTCTCGATGTGCGTTCTCCTACACCCACATCCCCACCCACCTCTCCTGGGGTTGGGGGCCAGAGGATTCCTGTATAGCCCAGGGCAGGGGCGCAGGAACAGGCTCATTACACAGAAGTAACAATTATAGCGGCGAAATGAGCGGTGTGAAGGGAGATATGGATCGGGAGTCAAAGCAAACACTGGAATCGCAGTTTGGTAAATAAATCCTTCTCATTCCCGAGGGTGTCTCACTTCCCTTACATGTTAAACGCCGTATAAATGTTCCCGAGGCTGTTAAGGCGTCTCATTCAGTCAACCTTTATCTTCTAAATGTGTTTCCAATGGCTGAAGAGGGTAAGTCTCTTGTTTTTCTGGGATTTTATCCTTTCCTAGTCATGGGATGAGGCTGATTTGATACCTTGGCTTGTGCTGGAAGCAGGACCCCTCTGCCTGAGCCAAATCCTCGGGATTTGGGTGGGCTCCAGCTCCATTCTGGGTCCAATCCCTGCAGAGAAAGGTGAAATAAAGGCACCAGAGTGGGATGCAGAGAGACGAGCAGGGTAAAAACCCAGATGGGTCTGTGGTGGGGTCGGCACATGGGGACAGCACAACCTTGGTGGGTTTGAATGTACAAAACACATTTTTATATTATTTAATAACAGCTGGACCTCAGAATGGCCACGAGCCTCTGTGGCTGGGCCAATCACATTCTATAAAAGAATTTTGGGGCTGCAGTAACAGAGCCAGGGTAGAAACCTTGATCCATCAAACAACAACTGAGGAACAGAAGCAAGGATGATCCTCGATGTTTTTGCAGTTCTGTGGATGTGAAAATGAGTGGGGGAAGCCATGGCAGTTACCAGAGGGGAAAATAATACATTTCAGATTTTATATTTCAGCTTTTGGACTCAGAACATATTTCAGCTTTTGGATTCTCTGGAAATAGAGGTAGAAAGAGGAAAGCTATCTCAGGAAGAGTCCAGATATCCTTGGATTTGGGGCTTGGAGCAAACTGATGTAGCAGAAGGTGTCCATGCCCACGGTAGGGGGTGACACTGGATGAGCTTTAAGGTCTTTTCCAACCCAAACCACTCCACAATTCCATGATTCTCTACCAGCTCGGTTTCAAAGCCTGGAACTGCCACATTGCCTGGCAGCTCCCCACCTGCCTTGGCGCCAGCAAAAAGAAAAACCCTGCAAGTTTGGGGGTGTTTTCCTTCCCTCTTCCAGCTTTACCACTGGGGGTGTTTTCCTTCCCTCTTCCAATTTTACCACCAGGGATGTTTTCCTTTCCTCTTCCAGCTCTACCACTGGGGTATTTTCTTTTCATCTTCCAGCTTCACCACTGGGGGTGTTTGTTTTCCTTTCCTCTTCCGGCTTTACCACCGGGGGTATTTTCCTTTCCTCTCCCAGTTTTACCATCAGGGATGTTTTCTTTTCTGCTTCCAGCTCTACCACTGTCTGCGGCACAAATGGTCGCGACGGAACCGTGGTTACAGCCGCGAAATCTCCCTAAGCCACCACGGTTTCTGCTCGGGTGCCTTCACCAACCGCCACGGCCGCGCCTCCTTCTCGTGTGGCGGGGACAGTTCTGTCACCTACAGCCGGAGACCCTCGTCCTGCCCGCCCCTGCCAGCGCCAGCCCCCTACAGCATCTCAGGGAGGTTCTCGTGTGACACCGACGGGTCCCTCGTGGTCAGCAGTGGGGACTGTGGGGTCACATCTAGCTGGGACCCTGTGGTGAGGACAGTCCCTGTTTATGGCTCTGGAATGGGGATGGAGTATGGTGGTGAGGATGTGGGGTCAGTTATCAGCAGTGCAGGGGGAGGTGGAGGATCTGTCTACCATGGAGGGAGTTCAGGAATGGTGGAGGGAGCAGGGGCTGCGTATGGATACTCTGCACCCCTGAGTGGCACCCTAATCACTGGGGGGGTCTCTGAGGGATCAGGGTACTACGGAGGAGGGTATGGATATGGGACATATGGAACATATGGAACTGGGATGTTGCCCGGGCCAGAGATCAGCCCTGCGGGCACAGGATGCGCCCAGGTGGTGCAGCAGAAATGCCCTGTGGTCATCCCCACCATCAAGAGCGAGCAGTGCAAGCAGAGCACCCGCTGGCCACCCATCCAGAAGAAATGAGTGGCCCAGCCTCTCCCACATCCCAAAAGTGTCCTTGGATGTGCCAAAGTGGAATTTTGCCCCCCTCAATGGTGCCATTACATCACAGAGCTCCGCATTCTTTGCGTAGGGCTGTGCTGACAAAATTCGCTAGGAGTTGCTGGAAAAAGGGGTTTGTGCTGTGGTGATGGGAAAACGTTCTTTTCTCCATCTCCTCTGGATCAAGGGTTGGAAAATAAAATTTCACAGTCTGTGGGTAATTTCAATATTGGGATGGTTTCTTTCATTTCTCCCTCCTTCACTCAAAATGCAAATGGGTTCCTCAGGGAATCTCCACAAAACAAAGGACATTTTTCATGTGTATTTTACACCCAATTTAAATGTAAATTTTATGTTAATACAATAAAAATAGATCACTTTCAACCAGGGGAGTTCAGGTGGTGCCAGACTCTTCCCAAGCGGTGTCCAATGACAGGACAAGGATAAACCAAACCCCAATTCCACCTTAGCAAGAGGGAGAATTTATTTCCACAGTGAAGGCAGAGGAATCAGTGGGGTGTCCCCTTCCAGAAACATCCAAACCCCATCTGGAAGATCTCAGGAGGGATCTCCTCTATCTCAGGATATCTCCCTCCAAACCCCAACTACTCCAGAATTTTGGCATTCCGTTCTTAATTTTGGAATCCTGGCTCTTTCTGGAGCTGTTCTTCCCACCTCATGGAGCCCCCACGAGCCTCATTAATGAGATCTGCCAATCTCCTGGGGGATTTCTGACTGATTATTATTTACAGCATGACCTGGCAGTGAAAGGTTGTTTACCTGGCTCCTGCCCCGATGGCGAAACCCCGAGCACGTAGAACCTCGTGCATGAGGCAACTCCAAGGAGCTTCTTGGCTTCCTCCCCATAACCTGCTCATGGCATTTTTTTTTATAGGATCAGGCCCTAAATTAAGCACGAGGAGAGGACGGTTCCAGTGCTGGTCGGGATGTGGGGTTTGCACAACGTTTAATCTTCTCTTGTTTGACTCATCCAAATACTTGTTAGGAAGGGGAAAAAAAACCCACCCATAGATCTGGGTCCATTTAAAAGTGAGACATAAAATCATGTTTTGTTTTTTACCTTTCTGCTTTCAGCTACCTGGGGGGATTTTGACTTTTTCAACTCAATAAAAATCCAGAAAACTTTGCCCTGAATCACCAAAGACCCAAATCCTCTGAGCTCTAAACCTCTGTTTGATGCCACGGGATCCTTCACATGTAAAGTGTCGTAAGATCATCATGTGGGGACAATTATGCAAGATTTTGTCACCAGCCCTATTAAATTCCATTCTAAAATTAGGCAGCGTTATCATTTATTTGCTTTTATTTCTATTTCTGAAATCTACCACTCCATTATTGATATTTCTGTGGCTTTCCTTCCTTCATTAAGGGAAACAAAAAAACCCCATTAAATTCCATTCTAAAATTAGGCAGCGCTATAATTTATTTGCTTTTATTTCTATTTCTGAAATCTACCACTTCATTATTGATATTTCTGTGGGTTTCCTTCCTTCATTAAGGGAAGCAAAAAAACTCTGAAATCTCAAATAAATTCCCAGAGAATTCCACAAAAACAAGCCAGGAGCCTTCTAATATTTGTGCTTATCCAAGTGACCAAAAATTACCTCAAAATTTCAGTCCCTCCCAAAACAGAGAAAACAGAAAACACTGGAAAATCCCATTTCTTACTCCCTGGTTCTGGAGTCTCCTATCAAAGAGCACTCGCAAAGTTTGGATGGTTCAATATTTAATAAACCCAGGGCAGACAGGTTTGCACCCAAGGCTGGACACGAGGAGCCAGAGCTGATCCTCCCTCCCCAGAGCTCAGCTCCAGCCTGAGGCTGGGAGGAGTCTCAGGCTGGGTTTTATCCTTTTGCACAGCCAGGTTTCCTCCCCTCTCCTTGCACAACAGTGCAGGGACGAGTCATCCTGTGAGGAACTGTGATAACACAGGAGTCATCCCAAAGCCTGATAACACCTCATTCCCGACTCCGATAAACCAGGACTCATCCCAAACTCTGATAAGCTAGGACTCATCCTGAGCCTGTCTGTGCTTGTCAAACCAAGGCCCCTCTCCTGCAGCTGTTGGTAAACAGGCTGAGCAGTAAACACAACTCTGGCTTCTGGATGAAAGTCTCCAACTGGCGCCTCTGGAGAGAAACTCCAGGAATTGTTTCAGTGATAGCAAACAGAGCCACCCCCCGGCTCTGCCCAACAAAACTCTGCCACCCCTCGGCCTCAGGGCATCTCTGCCCAGCCAAACCTCGTGGCTCCATGAGGGATTTCAGGTGGGAAGTGAGTGAGAACACATCAGGAGTCCTGCTGGAATTCCATGATCGGGAGGGGAAATGAGAAGCCGGGGATGTTGCAAAGCCGTGGTTGCATCCAGGATTGCACCACCCCAGTGCTCTGCACCCAGGTGCTCCCATCCCGCCCCAGGGAAGAGCTGGTGGAGCTCAGGATGAGTGGGGAACTCAGATGTGTGGTCTCTGACCCAGCATTTTACTCACAGCTTACTCACGGGTGCAAGGTTTGCACAAGCGGCTTCCGTCGGTGCCAGTTTCCCATCATTGCTCCAGAGCCTGGCAAATTAAACTGAGTAAAATATGAGAAAAAATTGAAATTTTCAATGAAAAATTCCATGTGAGGCATCTCAGGGCTGGCCAGGAAAAACATCAGCAAAGAAAATCGGTGGTGACTGTGTCAGTGATGGTGGAATGGCCATAAAATCAGGTGGGATATAAACTCCAGGAGTAGATGTCCAGGTAGATGGACACAGGTGAGAAATCACAGAACCATGGAACCACAGAAGCTCAGAATCCCTGATCTCACAATCACAGAATCCCAAAACAGCAGGGGAGCAGGGTCACCTGGAGCAGGTGACACAAGGACAGGTCCAGGAGGGTCTGGAATGACCCCAGACACTCCAGCTGCTTCAGGGGAGAAGTTCTCCCTCATGTTGAGGAAATCTTGTTACATTTTTGGGAAATTCGCAGGTAGAAGCCAACACTTCCAGCAGTGGCCTGTGCCACCAGCTGGGTTTGCCTGTGCCACCAGCTGGGTTTGCCAGGTCACCTCCCAGCCAGAGCCTCCCATGGCAGTCACAGACTTCACCATCCTGGTTTTGTTCCTTTGGGAAATGACCCTGACAGAGAGGGGACCCTCGGCTCAGTTCTGGTACCTGCAGGTGCCTCACGGGGTGAAAATTATTTAAAGATCTTTTTCAAGCACATCCAACCAAGACTTTCTAAGAATTTACCATTTTTCATGGCGACAACCTGAGAATGGTGGTTTTTCTCCACAAAAACCCCAAGATTTTTCTCCTGCTGAGACCAGTCTGGGAGGACGGGGCACCGAGACGTCTCCTTCCTGCCAGACTCCAGGTGAGAGGTTTTGGGAGGACAGGAACCCCTAAACTCACCACCTTTGCCACCCGTTTTGCAACCTAAAATTCATCGTGCTGTGAGGGTGAGCCAGCCCCGGCCGCCCACACGGTTTTCACTCCGAGCCGGCCAGGGGCAGGGCGCAATTAAAGCTGTGTAAGACGAGGAAGACAATCCAGAGCCTGACAAGTCAATCAAAGAAATCGGGTGGAAGGAGCTTTTGAAGGTGATGGGTAATTAGGGGTGGGGCTGTTTTGTAAATACCTTGGTCATTTTTTCCCCTCAGGGGGTTATTGCATTTTCAGGAAGGGACTTGGGAACTGTATAAAAGTCCTTGGAGGGGAGAGCAACTCATTCACTCAGCTCCACTCCTCTTCCAGAGCCTTCACAGCCCAGGTGAGTGCCTGCTAAGCTTTAATTCCAAGGAGAATTCCCTGCATTGAGCTGAGCTTTGCTCCCGGGGCATTTCCTGAGAGCCAAATCCTCGGCTCTGGGGCTGCGGCTGTTTTGCGCTCCCAAAAATTAGGACTGCCTGTACTGAGAAGCAAAATTTATTACCTATAGTTATGTTTGGATTAGTCTGGTGCTTTCCAGCTTTCAAAGGACAAATTGGAAATGGATAAAAGCAAAGAATGGGATTTTGGGATGAATGGGAGGCAGCAGGCTGATTTTTCATAAGAAACCTCGGGGTTAAACTGGAATTTTAATTGCTTTTATAAGCCTGACTCCTTTAATAAGCTCCTTTGGAAAACATTCAGGAGATGAAAGTATTAAAACTTCTTCCTTGAAGTATTGAAATTTCTTCCTTGAAGAATTTTAGGAAAGGACAGAGAGGGTGTTTTTAAACTGTGAGAGGAAGGAGCAGCAGGTTCTCTTCCAGCTCAGCATCCTGGATGATTTTTGCCTCCCTGAAATCCCAGCAATCCTCGGCAGGGGTTGGGATGTGCACAGAGGATTTTCCTCATGATCAGGAAATTGGGCCTGGAGGGAGCAGAGGACACAAGGAGGCAGGAAAGCTGAGGAAATTGTCTTTATTTTGGGCACCTGCCTTTGGAAGTGGATTTTTCCAGGGCTTTGCCATCAGTCCTGACTGTGTCAGGGCATCTCAAGTCTACGAGATTTTTGGGATTCTTGCCAAGATGTTTCTTGCTGATACGGGATATCCCAGCATCACACAGAGCATCTGCTCCTCCAGGAGCATCCTGGGATGCAGCCAAGGAAGAGCAGGGAAATGGCTCAAAAATAGCAGGGAAATGGCTCAAGGAAGAACAGGAAAATGGTTCAAGAAATAGCAGAGAAATGGTCCAAAAATAGGAGGGAAATGGCTCAAAAAATAGCAGGAAAATGACTCAAAAAATAGCAGGGAAATGGCTCAAAAAGTGACAGGGAAATGGTTCAAGTAAGAAGAGGGAAATGGATAAAGGAGAGCAGGGAAATTGTTCAAAAAATTGCTTGGAAATTGCTCAAGGAAAAAGAAGGAAATGGCTCAAGGGAGAGAAATTACTCAAAAAATTTCTTGGAAATGGCTCAAGGAAGAAGAGGGAAATGGCTCATGGTGCCCAGCAGAACTATGAGAGCTGCTGTAGGGTCTCATGGGGGTGTTCAGATGGTCCAGTCTGATCCAGCACTGCAGGAACGAACCCCCAAACTGGGAGAACTGGGCGGGCAGAAAGGCAAATCCTACTGGGGCATCTGAGATCGATGTGAACCGTGCCCTCCCTGCCCCTAACACCAACTTCTCTCCTTCCCAGCTCTTCAACCTCCTCTCCGCCATCCTGAAGATGTGCTCCCGTGAGAACAGAGGCTGCCACAGCTCCGAGAGCTCCTCCTGCCACGGCGGCAGCTCCTCCTGCCACGACAGCGACCGCTCCTCCTGCCACGGCTCCGAGGGGCTGGTGTGCCACGAGGTGACCGCGGTGCCTGATGTCACCCCCGTGGTGGTGCTGACCCCTCAGTGCCCGGCGGGCACCGGGCAGGTGCCCCTGGCCCAGGTTCCGTGCCAGCAGCAGCAGCAGCAGATCAAGCAGCCGGTGCAGTGGCCGCCGCAGCAGCAGCAGAAGTGAAGAAGCTCAGAGCTTCTCCCCTGTCCCTGAGCTTGGACAGGCCCTGCCTCATCCCTGCAGCCCTTTTCCCTCCTCCTGAGAACCCCCAAGTGGCATTAGCGCGGTGGAATTGGGATTTGTTCTTCGTTCCCTGCTCCCGTCTCCAGTAGCAAAGGTGTGATGTTGAATTAAAGCCTAAAAGCTCATCAAAACCCGCTGGCGTCCTGGTGTTTTTCCACTGCTTTTCCTTTATCTTTGGCATCATTCCCCAGCCTGTCTGGGCTGAGGGGAGCTGCTTTCCACAGCTCCCTCCCCTTTCCCGTGGCATTCCAGAGGCTGGGGTGGCTCAGCCCTGCAAGTCCCCACACTTTGGGCATCTGCCAGGCTGATTTCAAAATCTGTCTGGGGCTGAAGGTACAGATCAGCCTCTCTGCAACCACAGCCCTTGGCTCGGAGCCTCAAACCTCCACGTTGTGAAGGGTTTGCAGTTTGTTTGTGGCTGGTGAGCACAGAGCAGGCTCAGTCCTGGAAGTCTGGAAATCCCAGGACAAGAGGACGACACGAGCAGAGGAAGGACCACGTCATGTTCAGTGTCCCTTCTGTCCCCTATAAAATGGAGAATTTGGGGTTAGATTGGTCTTTTCTGCTAGGGAACTCTCCCTGTTTTGAAAATCTGGAGGAAATCCCAGAATCCCAGAGGAACTGAGGTTGGAAAAGCTCTCCGAGACCTTTGAGTCCAACCTGTGCCTGATGCCCACCATCTCACCCAGCCCAGGGCACTGAGGGTCACCTCCAGGTTTTCCCTGGACACCTCCAGGGATGGGCACTCCAAACCTCCCTTTCTGAGTCCTGACCACCCTTTCCGGGAGGAAATTCCTCCTGATGTTCCCCCTGAGAATCCTTTTCTCCCAGTTGAGCTCCTCCAGGAGTTCTCCAACCCCTTCTCCAGCTCCATTCCCTTCTCTGGACACCCTCCAGCCACCCAATGCCCCTCTTGAGTGAGCAAAAAACATTCCCATTTCCTCCTGAAGTTTAAACTGACTTAAACCATTAAAGTTCTGAGCCCCTCCTTGTAGATGTGAAAGGCAAAAAAGGAATTTTAGATCCACAGTTGGATTTCTCACTGCACCTGATTTCTGCGGGGTCTGGGGCTTTGTGGGATGAGAGCAGCACTGTGTGTAATGCACAAGACATTTAATTAGCCAAAGGTCCATGATGAACCTTTGAAAGGAACGAGAAAGATGCTATTAGCACTGGTTTTATTACTGCTCTTAATTAAAATAACGAGGAGCCTCAATGCCAGGTGTGAGGTCGGTGATTGCACGGGCAGGGAATGAACATCGGGGTTGGGAACAGGTTCCAGCCTGGCTTGGGGACATCCAGGGGTGCCAATCCCTATCCCCTCTCACCCAGCCTGTGCCAACCCAGCCAGACCAGCGGCTCCAGGCTGGGTTTGGGTTCTGCCTTTGTGGGAAGGGCTGATAAAATCTCCCTGAATTCTTTCCAAGCAATCCAAGGTTTCACCTCCGCTCCTGGCTGAGCCGGAGCCATCCAGGCTGTGCCACTCCATGGAAGGAAAGATTTTTGGGAAGGGCCTGAGGAGCAGAGAGAGGGAATCGCTCCCTGGAGAGCTGGAGTGGTGTTATCTGCGCACACATCTGCAGAGGGAAGCAGGAAAAGCTGCAGGAATCCAGCAGGAAATTGTCCCCACCTTCTCATCCCAAAGCAGCCAAGGTGTTGAACCCCTGCAGAGAAATTCTCCAAGGATAAAAAAATATAAAATATTTTTATAGGGATAAAACACTGCATTCCACTTTGCAGTGTTTGCAGCAAGCACAGGAGGGTCCAGGCAGAGCCAAGTCAGGTGTTCAAACATGGATAATTCTCTGTAAATGCTCCAGAAGGTTGGTGAAACCCCTTCAGTCAACCACAGGGAGTGGTAGCGCTCGTCCCAAACCTCCTGGAGCTCATCCCACACCTCCTAGAGCTTATCCCACACCTGGAACTCATCCCAGACCTCATGGAGCTCACCCTGCACCTCCTGGAGCTTATCCCACCTCCTGGAGCTCATCCCAGACCTCATGGAGCTTATCCCACACCTCATGGAGCTCATCCCACACCTTATGGAGCTCATCCCACACCTCCAGAAGCTCATGCTGCACCTTATCCCACCTCCTGGAGATCATCCCACACTTCCTGGAGCTCCAGCTGCTCATCCCACACTTCCTGGAGCTCATCCCACACTTCCCGGAGCTCCAGTTGCTCATCCCATACCTCCTGGAGCTCATCCCACACCTCATGAACCTGGAAGCTTCCACAGTGAGCCACTCCTGGAGAATGGGGCCTTTGCCCTCTCACAACCTCAGTCATTTCTGTTTCCTGCCCCACTTCCTGATACTTACATGTCACCTTTTTTTTTTCCGTTTTTCCCTCCTCACCTCTCTCAGGTGACAGCAAAGCTCCTCCCACACTTGCCCAAAAATCCCAGAAGTGCTTCCTGACCACAGCCCGACCCAAACCTCTCAGGGAGGAGTCATGGGTTGGTTCTGTGCACCAGGGGAATACAGTTCAGCTGTGAGTGCTCTAGTCTGAGGGATCCCGGTGAGTCAGCAGAGCATCACCCCAAATCCCTCGTGCCTCACTCCTAATCCCTGGTGCCATCCCAGTGTTGACACATTCCTGCCTTTTATGGGACAAGAAGATGTAATTGATGGGTCGGATGGGCATGACTTGTACCCAGGCACAGGAGACCAAAGTTCACCCGTGATTCACGGGAAAATCCATGTTCTGAAGTGTCTCCTTCATCACGTTGTTGTGTTTGTGTCTCCATCCCTGTCTCATCATTCCTGAGATCATTCCAGAAGTTCTGGAAGCAGGGCAGCAACAGCAGCACTCTGTCACAGCTAAAATAAAAATTTCTGGGTAAAATCGGAAGAGAAAATTACCAAATATAAAATAATATAAAAAAAATAACCAAATATAAAATAAAATAACCAAAATAACCAAAAATAACCAAAACCACTCTGGGAGGGTTTGGGCCATCCTGGAGGTGTCCAAGGAACACCTGGACCTGGCACTGAGTGCTTTCAGTGCTTGACCAGGTGTGGGTTGGTCAAAGGTTGGGCTCAGTGGTCTTGGAGATCTTTTTCAACATCAGAGATTCTGGAAATCTGGGTTTCTGTTCACCCCAAACCACCCTATCCTGGCATTTGATACCACTGCCCCAAACACCACGTTGGGGTGCAAAACCAGACTGAAACAGCACCAGAGGCCTCAGGCTGGGTTTGCTCGGCCAGGTTTTGGTGGATGGGGATCCACAAGGGTGGCAGAACCTGTGGGCCATGGACAGAACCCACTCTGGAGAAGGTTTGGTGGCAAAACCCATGGACCATGGACAGGAACCCACTCTGGTTTGGTGGCAGCACCTGTGGCTTTGGTGGACACCTGGAGGAGAAGTCTTTGCTGGTCCACACAGGGCAGGCAGGTTGGAATGATCACTGCAGGACAGATTTGGGTTAACACAAACCTCTCATTGAGATATCCGGCCCCATTGTGCAATTCCCCTGCAGAATTCCTACCCTAAACCTAATCCTCAGGGATTAACATCAATAATTATATTTTCACACGGAGGCCGGTCACGTGGAGCTCCTGGTCCAGGTGACCCTGAGGAATTTGGGATTACAAACTGCCTGATCCACGTTGTCCACGAGCAGATCCATTGGTCACTTCCCGTGAAAATTGCTTCCAATCTCGTTCATAGGGAGGCGAAGGAATTAATGAGCTATTAATAATTACAATGCTGAAAGCACAGAGCATCAAAGGGAAAATACGGGAAGCTGAACACAGCGGATAGAAATGGACTGGGATCTGTAATTAGGGATGCCTCATGTCCCAGATAAACCCGTGGAAAAGTATAAAAGCTTTCCCATCCCAGTTTCCTTCACTCACTGCTCTGCTCCAAAACAGCTCCATCCCCACTACTGGAAGGGTGAGTCCAATTTTTTCTCTTCCTCTGGAGTTTTTTTAAGGAAACTTGGAGTTTTTCCATGAGTTTGGGTGGAATTGGAGTGTGGGACACTCCCTCCTCACATCTGGATCTTGCTGGAGACTAAGTTCTTCATACCCACAAGGGCAAATTATTAAAACCAATTAAAATAAAGGCTTTGAGCAGAGGCTCAAGGCAAACCAAAATAACAGAAAGGGCAGAAAATACAGACAGAGGGTTTGTGGAAAAGGGGCTTGGAGGTTTCCAGGCAGGAGGAACCAGAGGGTGTGGAGGTACTCTTGGGAAATTGATGTTTGGACCAATTGGCTCATGGGAAATTGATGTTTGGACCAATTGTTCCCTGGAAATCAAGTCCCACCCATAAAAGTTTCTGAGGGTTTAGCAAGGCATTAAAGCACCTCCCAACACTGACCCTGCTTTCTCACCCCTGAAGAACTGGAAATTAGGAAGAAAATGGGGAATCCCAGAACAAATATCTATAAGCTCCTGCTGCCTGTGACCATTCCTCTCTCCCCTCCAGCTCTGCCAAAACTCCAGGACGATGTGTTCCCGCGGCTCCTGCCACAGCCACGAGACCTCCTGCCATGAGTCCCGCTCCTCCTGCCACGACTCGGGGGCCTCGTGCCACTACACCATCCAGAGGCAGCCTGTGCAGAAGTTCAGCTACGTGACGCCCTGCTGCCCCCCGGTGCAGCCCTGCTACCCCCCAGTGCAGCGTTACTGCCCCCCTGTGCAGCGTTACTGCCCCCCGGTGCAGCCCTGCTGCCCCCCAGTGCAGCGTTACTGCCCCCCGGTCTGCCCCCAGGTCACCAAGAATATCTGCAAGCTGCCATCGTGCTACCCCAAGTACTGAGGGCACCCTGGATGGCTCCTGCCCTGGGGACTCTCCATGCCTGAAGTTTCAATCGATAGTTCTTTATTCCCATTTTTAATTTGATCCTCGAATTCTTCATCTGTGATTAGAATTGGGTTCCTGGTTTTGCTCTAATTTGGTTTAATTTGCTCGGCACGCAAGACCCAGCTCAGGTTGCTTTCCATGAAGCTGGGAATGATTCCTGCTGCTTTCCACCCCTCTGACAGCCTCCAAAACAATAAAATTTGATTTCCAAAAGTAAAAGAAGTTCATGGTCTGTTTATTCTTTGACCTTTTTTCTTCAGAATAATTGTTACCTCTGACTTCTTAGTCACCATTTTTCTCCTCAAGCTGATCACAAAATGTCCCTAAAATTTCAAAATAATAAAAGCCAGTGATTCCAGAGGCATTCATGGAGCAGGTGAAGGCTCAGGGAGCTCACCTGCACCATACTTATTCACATATTGATCCACAGAATAAATATTTATACATTTATATCCAGAAGGAATTGCTCACAGGAGGGTGGCACAGGTGATTCCATGGATGCCTGGAAGTTTCCAGGGCCAGGCTGGATGGGGTTTGGAGCACCCTGGGACAGTGGTAGGTGTCCCTGACCATGGCAGGGGTGGCACTGGAGATCTTTAGGGTCCCTCCCCATCCAGCTGATTCCAGGGTTCCACTGGAGGGAACTGAGTCCCCTCCTCAGCAGCTCCTCACACTTCATTCGTCCCTCTGACTCAGAGTCACAAACATTTTGAGGTGTCTAATAAATGCAAATAAACACCTCGTGGCTTTTCCTATTCCTCCTTCTTTCACTGAGCTCCAAATTACTGTTTTCAGCCACAATTGCAGGCACTTAAAATAAGTATGAAATCTCTCTGGGCTTTTGACAACGTCAGACTTTCCTTATCTCCCCGTCCAGCTGAGCCACCAGTTCCAGAACAGGCTCTGTGGCTGCATCAGCGTCCCCAAGAGCTCAGCAGCCAGACTCAGCTGGAGTTAATAACCCTGGGAGTTGAATGAGATGGTCTTTAATGTCCCTTCCAACCCAAGTCACTCCACGATTCCCTGATTCTGTGGATTCCTCCTGCCTGACGGAGAATTGACTCAAGGGCCTACCCAAAAAAAGAGTTTAATCCACCCAGATGAAGCGTTTCTACATCACAGCAGCTTCCAGAAAACTTCAGATTTTCCAAAGCAGTAGAAGATTTTCCTAAAAGCTTTTGGGTTTCTGAACCACGGCCTGACAAATAAACAAAAAGATTCATAGAATTGTAAAATAGTTTGGGTGGGGGATGACCCTAAAGATCATCTCATTCCCTGACCCCTGAGTTGTCCCTGTGGCTCTCACCTGGATAAAAGTCACAGGAAAGGAACAATCATCCATTTTATTCTCTTAAAACCTTGGGCTGATGTGAGAGAAACTTGGGACCAAAGAGCAAAACACAGAAAATAATAAAAATTACAAAACTGCTTAAATGAAAGGGGACCCCACAGAAACAAGCGGTTGGCTAGAGGCAAAATCCTCACACAAACATTTCCTGCTGAGGATTTGAAACCCCCTCCATCCAGGAGGAAAATACCGTGGCACAAACATAAAAACAGCTGACGTTTGGCAAACGGAACGGAAAAAATTGGGATTGGGGACGTTGTTCTGGCGTCACCTCCGGAGTCGAGGCGTCGGGTCCCAGGTAGTCACCAGGACCTCCCTCTAATGAAGTCCCTGGGAGCTGTGGCTCTTAATTACAGTCCCTTGTGTCAGGGGAAAAAAACCTATCAATCAAAAAGTGACTCTGCCACAGAGGACCAGGGGCAGCACGCAGGAAAGGAGTCAACCCTCCAGAGTTGATGCAATCCCAGTTGCCCAACGACAAATCACTTAATAACTCCAGGGATAGGTTCATTTTTGCCACGGGAATATGCAACTGCCTCCAAAATTCCCTTCTAAGCAGATTGAGAAATTCCTCACTTATTAAAGTGCTGAGGAAAAAGTCATCATTGGGGTTTTTTTCCTGACTGCGTCAGGTCGGAAATGCTAAAAACGAGACACAGGAGATAAATATGAATTTGAGGGTTTGTGTCAGCATTGCCAAGAGGTGTCTAATTCCCAGGACAACCTTTTGGAACATATAAAAGTCCAGCATCACCTGTCCATCCTTCACTCATCACCAGCTCCACAAGCTCTTCCTCTTGCTCCAGCCAAGGGTGAGTTGGATTTTGTTGATTTATCTACTCTCGAGCAGCAGTTGTTCACAGAGTTCTGTGTTTAGACTTTGCCTTTGTCTTAGAAATTCCTTATTTTTGATGGCTGTGTGTTTGAACAGGTACAAGGAGTGCTTGGTTTTCTCACGGGTGGGATGGCAGAAAAGAAGGAAAAATTGAAGGAGCAGATGTGGGAGTCTTTGGGAACCAGCAAGGAATTCACTCCCAGACTGGCAGGTGATGGAGGCAGACAGAGCTTGGACAAGTCAGGGCAGTTTTAGAGGGAAATTCTACCTTGGAAAGCCAACAGGAGCATCTTGGGAGGGAAGTTCCCATCAGAGCCGCACCATCATGGAGTGTCCTCCAAAAGGAAGGGTCACCATGTCCCATACATCCCAAAAGAGAGGGAAAAAACATTTCCCATCCCAGTCCCAAAGAAGAGCCAAGGAGGGTGCAGCTGTCCCAGCCTGACCATCTCTCTCTTCCCTCCAGCTCAGCCAGAACTCCAGTACGATGTGCTCCCGCAGCTCCTGCCACGACTACGAGTCCTCCTGCCACGGATCCCGCTCCTCCTGCCTCAGATCCTGGTTCTCCTGCCACAGATCCCGCTCCTCCTGCCACGAGCCCGAGCCCTCCTGCCGCTACGTCCAGAGGCAGCCGGTGCAGAAATGCACCTACGTGACGCCCTGCTGTCCCCCCGTGCAGCGCTACTGTCGCCCCGCTGTCCCCTGCTGTCCCCCCGTGCAGCGCTACTGCCCCCCTGCCATCCCCTGCTGTCCCCAGGTGCCCTACTGCCACCAGTACACCAAGAACATCTGGAACGTTCCACCGGTGTGCCCCAAGTACTGAACAGGATCCAGCCCTGGCAGCTGGAGCCGCCGGCTCCTCCCTTGGGCACCCCGACCTCGGCTCGTCTCGTCCACGCTGAAACCCCCAGGTCTCTGCCATGTGGGGATGAAATGTTCTGCTAATTAACATTTATGGTGTCATTCTTGCTAATTATTCCAGAAATGTCCTTTTCTAATTATTCAGGGTGTAATTATTTGTTGGGAATCTTTCTCTGTCTTGCGCTTCTGATTCAGACTCATCTGGGTGTGGGAAACAATAAATCTGATTCATGAGACCCTTATTGCCTTTGAATTCTTTTATTCTCATTTTCCTTGATTTTTTTGGTAATTTTTTCAGGGGTTTTCAATTCAAATTTCTTTTTATTTCCCAAGTATCCCAAAATTTGGTGGCAAACAATTCCCACATTCATTTGGGAATGGATGGAAGTCAGTAAAGGAAAGGGGGAGATGGTAAAAATTGGACTCAATCTCAGAGGGGTTTTCCCACCTCAGTGATTCCAGGAAATTAAATTGAAGAGGAATAAGAAGGTCACATTGCAACTTCTCAATATGCAATAACTTACTCCAAGATCTATTTCAGACCTTGGATATAAAATTTCAAATATCTGAAAGTCCCTGAGATTCTCAAAACAGAAGGCCCGAATTCCTGCGAGAGAACTGTGAGCAAAGGATGATGGGAACTCTTCTGAGATTTTCCTGAGCAGGCCCTGAATTTGAAAGGTTCAGAGATGTTTTTTGGGGTGGTTTTGGAAGGCTCTTGAGGAGGTAGAAAGATTTTGGAGAGCATCAATGCGGGCAAAAGGAGAACTGTCACAAAAAGCTCCCACTTTGTCACCTGGGTGGCAGCTGAGGGAGCCTCACCTGAGCCACCAAAGGTCCCTGAGAAATTCCTGCCATCCTCCCTTGCTCCACAAAACTCCCCACGAGGAATTGGCTGCCTTTAGCCTGGGGAACAGCTGTGGGACACCCCCAGTTTGGGAGATCTTCCCTTCCCAGTCAGTGAATTGCTGTAATGGACAACATTTTTGCCAGGTTGAGGAGTTTAATTTTCTTACACTTCAAACTCTGAGTCAAACAGGGCCATAAATCCAGCTTTCATGCCCAAATTTCCACCAGGAGTGACAAAATTGAGTATTTGCTCAAACTTCAGCTCCTCTTCTCTGAATCCTTAGGTTAGGTCAGGTGAAAAAAATTCGAGGGATCACGGAAGGAGAGAGAAACCAAGGAATGGGAAAATTTAATATCCTCAAACCTCATACACAGCTCAGGGTCAGGAGTTTTTCTCTTTAATAACCTGCGAGTCACGTGGAACAACCTGACGGGAACATCCCAGTCATCTGCCAAGTTGAGGGACACGTGAAGAACCAGAAACATTTCTTTTCTTGCCAGCCCAGGGAGCCGAGGAGATCCCGCCGGATTTTCCGGCGTTGTGCCATCCCCGGGAATTGCAGGCGCTAATCCCATTTCCTCTTGGCACTCAACAACAGGGGAATTAAAACCCTGAGCTGTCACCTGCATCCAACGAGGGACCAACCCCAGGACTCAGCATTTCTGAGACCTTTCTGTGCCTGATGCAATCCCAGGTGTCCCTCATCCCTAATTAACACCCGTCAGTCTCCAGGAAATGGGAGAGAGCTGCCCTTCCAAAATCCCTCCCGTAGGAATCACCAGCAGGACGGGGCCCCATGCGTCAAGGAGGGAACACCTAAAATCAGGGGAAGTGCAAACATCTGCGGGATTGAGCACGCAATTAATTAAGGTGTCATCGTAAGGAGGTGCCTCACACCCCAAATGACCTCGGGAGAGGATAAAAGGTCCCTCAGCCCCGTCCTCCGCAGTCGCTCGCCTTCGCTTCCAGAATCTTCTCGCTGCAGCTGAAGAAGGTAAGATCAACTTCACCATTTCTGTTCTTAAAACCTCCACAAGGGGTTTTTATGGGTCTTGTGGGAGCTGGGATTTAGGGAAGTGCCTCCCTCGTGTGCTGAGGGAGGGAGGGTGGGGAACGGTGGATGGATGATAAGGATTCATGGGAATCATGGAAAAGGTGCAGCCCCCGAAGGAATCCTCAGGTGACACAAACTCTGTTGGAGCTGAGGTTTGGCAGGTGGGCTCTTGGGACTCCAATTGACTCACAGGGACCTGATTTCACACCCCAATTCCCAGAGCATTTCCAGCAGATCCAGCAGGATCGAGGCGGTTTTGGGTCTGGATTAGGCAGGTGAAAAAAGGAGAGAAACTGTTCATGGGAGACATAAGAAAAAATATTATTAAAAAGAAAATGGGGGGGGATATAAGAAAAGAATCAGAGCCTCCTCTCACCACATTGATCCTTGCTCCAAACAGCTTTGCCACAACTCCATCACGATGTGCTCCCGCGGGTCTTGCCACGACTACGAGTCCTCCTGCCATGGATCCCGCTCCTCCTCCTGCCACGGATCCCGCTCCTCCTCCTGCCACTCGGGGCCCTCCTGTCACTACACCATCCAGAGGCAGCCTGTGCAGAAGTTCAGCTACGTGACGCCCTGCTGCCCCCCGGTGCAGCCCTGCTA
>JAXCLO010000101.1:6703675-6715453 GCA_035583995.1 Arremon aurantiirostris | reverse complement strand
GTTACTGCCCCCCAGTGCAGCCCTGCTGCCCCCCAGTGCAACGTTACTGCCCCCCGGTCTGCCCCCAGGTCACCAAGAACATCTGCAAGCTGCCACCATCCTTCCCCAAGTACTGAGGACAGGATCCAACATCGGGATGCACCAGCTCATTCCTCACCCACAGCTTCCAGCTCGTCCCAGTGCTCGTGGCTCTGCAGCTTTGCCACTTCTCTTCAAGAAAAACCTTCTAAAACTGCCGGAGGTGATGCAATTTTAGGATGAAACGTCTCGGTTTGAGGAGCTCTGAGATGTTTATCTTTCCTCTGCCTACGCTGGGAATGGTCCCCTTCTTGCTTTGCTGCTTCGTCCTCCAGCAAGACAATAAAAATGGTGTTTCAAGCCAAATGAACAGTCCTGGATGTTTTCAGTCACTGCTCCATTAAATGTGCTGGGTTGGTGGGCAAGACGGGCATTGAGGGTTTGGAGTACGAAGGAGGAGGGAACAGAACTGGGGAAGGGGCTGGGAGAACTGGGTGGGCTTAGCTGGGAGGAAAGGACACTCAGGTGGGACATCAGGAGGAATTTCCTCCTGGAAAGGGTGGTCAGGCCTTGGAAAGGGCTGCCCAGGGAGGTTTGGAGCTGCCATCCCTGGAGGTGTCCAAGGAAGGCCTGGAGGTGGCACTCAGTGCCCTGGGCTGGGTGACAAGGTGGGGATCAGGAACTGGTGGGATTTGGTGGTCTTGGGACCTCTTTTGTCTGGGATTCTGTGCTGGTCTGGTGGCATCTC
The DNA here is from genome assembly GCA_035583995.1 of Arremon aurantiirostris. Classification (NCBI taxonomy): domain Eukaryota; kingdom Metazoa; phylum Chordata; class Aves; order Passeriformes; family Passerellidae; genus Arremon; species Arremon aurantiirostris. The sequence goes on along the minus strand of JAXCLO010000101.1, from coordinate 6,714,687 downwards.
TGTTTTCCTGTGGGTTTGGAATTATGATTTAATCCCTGGAGCCGGAGGAATGCCAAGGAAAATGTGAAATCCATGGAAAATGCCTGCAGGGGTGGGAGGAGCACATGGGGTGAAACAAATCCTTGCCCTGGGCTCAGCAGATGTTGGGGGTTCAGGTTTCCACCTCACCTGTGTGTTCATGTTTCTGCCTTCAGAGCTGCTGCTATTTTTGGAACCGAAATAAAATCAAATCCTGCAGGGTTTGGAACATGGAACAGCCTCAATTAACCAGTTTCTGCAGTGTAAAATAAGTGAAGGTTTCCCCAGCGTGATTCATCCCTCATCACCCATCCCTGGCGTGGGAAACAGCCTGGAATGAGTTGGGTGCTGCAATAGCCACTAAATGACCACTTGGTCAATAAGCAATTGGAATTAGTTATTTATAGGTTCTGGAGAAAATGCTCATTAGAGAGGAATGGGTTAAAAAGGAAAAGTTGAGATCGGGACAGGGAGGAATGAATGATTCACGTGCCTGGGGGTTCCTGGCCTTGCCAAGAGGTGGCTCAGTCTCACAGGAGCCTAAAAAAGGCAATTTTCTTACTCATTCCTGCCCTCCCTGCAGGTGGAAATTGAGTTTGTGAGATTTCACCACAGGGGTGGTTTGGTCTTCAAGCAGAGACTTTCACTTCCCTGTGCTGCCCCAGCTTCCAATTTCCTACTCCATCACTGACCATGGCATGTTTTATTTCCTTTTCTAAATCCAGAGAAGGTCATAAAGTTGATAAGGAGCCTTTTCCCCATGGATCCAGGCTGGGAATGTTGGGAATGTTGAGCCTGTGGAGACCCCAGAGCCTCTCCCAGAATTTGGAGAGGGACTTTTCCTCAGGAACTGCATGGACAGGACACAGGGAAATTATTTTAGAGTGATGGAGAGGAGTTTTAGGTGGGATAAAATGAAGAAATTGTTCCCTGTGAGGATGGGGAGGCCTTGAAGAGCCACGAGCGTTTGGCAAGAGAAATCCTCTTCTCCAGGTGACCTGAAGGGACATTTCTGCTCTGCTAAGGACACATCAAATAATTTCAGGCTTATTAATTGCTGTTGTTTACACTTTGGTGCAAACAAATTTTAAAATGAAAACAAATTAAAAAGTTAATTTCAAATAACAACACCATGAATTCCACAGCCTGGACAAACTATGAGGAAACCCCCAGGGATTAATGGGGAGGAATTTGTCTCAGGATTGCTTTCCTGGATCTCCAATCCAAACAAACAGAGCTCTGCTCCTCTGGGCATCTGTCAGAGCCTGCACAGTCCTTTCACTCAAAGCAAAATATGATTGTGACATTTTTATGGCCCTAATTTGAATATTTTCCTCTGTAAAATCACTGTTGGATCTACAAATGCACCTTGCAGAGCTTTAAACTCCTCTGGTGTTCGCATCCAACTGCAACAATGGGAATTTTTTGGCTCCCTGGATGAACCCATGCACCAAACCTGCACAAAGTCAACATAAAACAGCCTTGTTTTGGCCAAACTCTCTTCCATCACCTCCTGGCTCAGGATGTCCCACATTTCTGATGCTGGAATTTCTCTGGAGGCTCTGGAATACCCTGAAGATCACGCGGGGGCTCGGCCGGAGCTAATGTCAATCACTAATTAGGAGATAATGGGCAGCACCCGGCTCAAGGTCATTAACGCAGCTGAAACCAATAGGAAATTAAGCTCCGAGGGAACTGGAACGTTGACCTTGGGATGGCCTTGCCCGGAGAAGTGGTGACTTCATGGTCCTGTGAATTCCTAGAAGGAGGAGCAGCTCAGTCCCGTGAATTCCTAGAAGGAGGAGCAGCTCCTCCAATTGTGACGTGGCCGAACATCAAGAGCAGAACTGAGGGGAAACAGAGGATTTGTGTCACCAGGAGCCAAATGGAAGGTTCTGGTGGCCCAAAGTGTCCTCAACATCCAGAATCAGATGAGAAAACACAACCTAAATCTCTTCTCCCTCACCCCAGCAGAAGTGAGGGGTCTCCAGGGATGCAGGGCGTCCTTCGGTGCTCAGCCCCCATTTCCACCCCAGGGGTGACCTCAGACACCAAACATTTCCCCTGACAGGGCAGAGATCATTTTTTAATAAAGTCATGGTTTAATTTGAGATCCTCGAGATGCTCAGGACACATCACACCGGAGCTTTTATGCAAAATAAATATTAACGTCCATCATTAATGGCTGATCACAACGTGATCATTAGCATCAGCGCTAATCGCTGCCAGCGGGTGACTGCGAGCTGAGCAGGGAGTTTTTCCAGAATTAGCATCCGTGGGTGGCTCTTCCATTACTCCAGGGCATCTTGGAATCTGAAAAGAATTGAATAGGAATTTTGCAGATCAAGTCATGCCGAGCATAAACAGGATGCAAAAACTTCCAGAGCCGTTTTGCATTTTACTTTTATTTAAATGCGCCAAAGAGGAATTGGAAAAATGCAATCTCCGATTTGACCCAAAACCAATTCCGAATTTCTACTATGAATTTGCAGTGAAAATGTTTGATATTGGCAAGGCCTTGAGGCTGAGAGAGCTCAAGGAGAGTTTGGACAATGACTTCAGGCACAGGGTGGGTTTTTGGGGCTGTGCAGGGCCAGAGGTTGATCTGGATGGTCCCTGTGGGTCCCTTCCAGCCTGGGATATTCCATGATTCTATTCCCAGGTGTTTTCCCATGCACGGATGGGATAAGATAGTGAGGGACAAGACATGGAGAACTTTCTGGGTTTGCCCTTCTGGTGATCCCAGAGAAGGACTTTGGGCTCCACCATTTCTGCATTCAGACGCAAAGCACGGGACCAAGGAATTGCACTTCCTGGAATTCTATTTAAAAAATCATATCAAGGAGCAACTGACATCCAGAAGCTTCTGCACGCCTCTGGAATCCATTGCACCTCAATCTTAATTAGGATTTTTATGTCAATTAATCATCTCCACACAGCAGCCTTACCATATGCAAAGCGGGCAGAAACAACGCCTCTGAGCGTCCCACAAGAATTAACTCGACATTAAAAAATTGTAAAAAATTCACACAACAAATTGATAATAGCCCAAAATTGAGGGGTTGGTCAAAAGCCACGAGGCAAAGACTAAACACATGAAGGCCCATTGGGTGAATAAGTACAGGCTTAGTGCGTAAATCACGGATTGCTGGGGGGTACCTCATGTCCGGCAGGACAACTCCGACCTCAATAAAAAGGTCTCCAGGTCCCTCTGCTCCTCACACAGCTTCAGCTCTCAGCAAGAACAAGAACGGTGAGTGCTTCCTACCAAAGATCCTTGGTTCTCTTTGCTCTTTGGCTTTGGGCAAGAGGTGGATTAAGGCTGGGTTGTTGTGTGTGATGTCTGCAGGACATTGGGGTGGATGGACCTTCAAAGGTGTCTTCTGCAGGACGTTGGGGTGGATGGACCTCCAAAATGTTCCATGGATTTGTGGTTCCATGGGTTTATGGTTCCATGGGTTTATGGTTCCACAGGTTTAAGGTTCCATGGGTTTAAGATTCCATGGGTTTATGGCTTCATGGGTTTAAGGTTCCATGGCTTTGTGGTTCCATGGCTTTAAGGTTCCATGGGTTTAACGTTCCATGGGTTTTTGATTCCATGGACTTGTGATTCCATGGCTTTGTGGTTCCATGGCTTTAAGGTTCCATGGCTTTATGGTTCCATGGTTTTGTGGTTCCATGGGTTTACGGTTCCAAGGTTTTGCAATTCCATGGTTTTAGCATTACGAAATTCCATGAGCTACAGCTCTCCCTGAAATCCAGATTTTTCTGAGGCTGTTGATCTGTTGCCTTTTGGAAAAGGTGGACAGAGCACAGTGGAAAATTAGCTGCTTGGGGTGGAAATTCAAGCAGGAGCACAGAACGGGCAGCTCCCAGGAGACTTCAAATATCTCTGGGACAGAGCAAGAGTTGGTTCGATTCCTGCTAGGATCTTGGGTTTCCAACTGAAGACAAAATATATAGGAAATGGGATGGGATGAGTGCCTGGGCAGGGTGGAAAGATGGGTTGAAACTCAAAGTCCTTTGTGTTGCAGGTCCTCACTCCGGCCACCCTTCACTCCTCTCCCAACAACATGTGCTCCACTGGATGCTGTTCCACCGGATGCTGCTCTGTTGTGAAGAGCAAGACCGTGTGCTGCACCCCGTGCAAGACTGTGTGCTGCAGCCCATGCAAGACCGTGTGCTGCAGCCCATGCAAGACTGTGTGCTGCAGCCCATGCAAGACTGTGTGTTGCAGCCCATGCAAGACCGTGTGCTGCAGTCCCTGCAAGACTGTGTGCTGCTCCCCGTGCCAGAAGCCTTGCTGTGACCCATGCCAGTCTTGCTGTGACCCGTGCCAGTCTTGCTGTGACCCATGCCAGAAGCCCTGCTGTGAGCCATGCAAGACTGTCTGCTGTGACCCGTGCCAGTCCTGCTGTGATCCATGCCAGAAGCCTTGCTGTGATCCATGCCAGACCTGCTGTGACCCGTGCCAGAAGCCTTGCTGTGATCCGTGCCAGACCTGCTGTGATCCATGCCAGAAGCCCTGCTGTGATCCATGCAAGACTGTCTGCTGTGACCCGTGCCAGTCTTGCTGTGACCCGTGCCAGTCCTGCTGTGACCCATGCCAGAAGCCTTGCTGTGACCCGTGCCAGTCCTGCTGTGATCCGTGCCAGAAGCCCTGCTGTGACCCGTGCCAGTCGTGCTGTGACCCATGCCAGAAGCCTTGCTGTGACCCGTGCCAGACCTGCTGTGACCCATGCCAGAAGCCCTGTTGTGATCCGTGCCAGTCCTGCTGTGATCCATGCCAGAAGCCCTGCTGTGATCCATGCCAGACCTGTTGTGACCCATGCCAGAAGCCCTGCTGTGATCCATGCCAGTCTTGCTGTGATCCATGCCAGAAGCCCTGCTGTGATCCATGCCAGTCCTGTTGTGACCCGTGCCAGAAGCCTTGCTGTGACCCGTGCCAGTCCTGCTGTGATCCATGCCAGTCCTGTTGTGACCCTTGCCAGAAGCCTTGCTGTGACCCGTGCCAGTCCTGCTGTGACCCATGCCAATCCTGCTGTGACCCGTGCCAGTCCGTGTGCTGCACCAAGGTGTGCCACAAGTCCGTGTGCTGTGTCCCACGGCCCTGCTGCTCTCCTTGCTGCGTGGTGAAGAAGCCTGTGGTGGTTTGCTGCACCCCCGTGAGGAAGTACTGCACCCCCTGCATCCCCATCCAGCAGTGCTGTGCCAGCCTCAGGAAGACCTGCTAAACTGCCCCAGATGGCTCTGAAAATGGGCACAAGGAGGTGAAAAGCTCCTCATTTGCCTCTGGTCCTCATGGTGATGGAGACAATTATTAGCGATTTTCTTCTTCTTTCCAAGCTTAAGCTGCTGCTTCTTTCTGTCCTTTAGTTATCGACTGTCCTTAATTATCGACTGTCTTTAATTATTGACTGTCTTGAGTAGGCCTGAATTTACCACCCATTGTATAAGGCATTAGATATTAGTTGGGTGTTAATTTTCCTCTTGGTGTTTGGGAAACCTTTGGTGTCACTATGACTGCTTCTCATTTCCTCTCTTGACTCGTAGACAATAAAACTTGGCAATCAGCAAAACACAGCATTTGGTCTTTTGGTTGTTCTTACATGGCTTTGCCCTTAATTTGTCACCTTGCCCAGGATTTGTCACTTTGCCCAGAATTTGTCCCTTTGCCCAGAATCTTCCACCTTGCCCAGGATTTGTCACCTTGTCCAGAATTTTCCACCTTGCCCAGGATGTACCACCTTGTCCAGGACTTGTCACCTTGTCCAGGACTTGTCACCTTGTCCAGAACTTGTCATCTTGCCCAGAATTTTCCACTTTGCCCAGAATTTTCCACGTTGCCCGGAATTTACCACCTTGCCCAGAATTTTCCATCTTGCCCTGAGTTTTCCATCTTGCCCAGGACTTGTGACCTTATCCAGAGTTTGTCCTTATTCTGGCAGCATCTGTGCCTTTGGCCAAGGTCCACACACATTTGGGACACAAAGAGCTGTCCGGGCTCTTGGCACACATTAAGTCGTGTCTGAAGCAAGGAGAGAATTCCTGATCCTCTGGAATGGGTGCCCAGAGGAGCTGTGGGTGCCCCGGGATCCCTGGAATTGTCCAAGGCCAGGTTGGAGGGTTTGGAGCAGCCTGGGACAGTGGGAGGTGTCTCGTGGCAAGGGGAGGAATGGGATGAGATTTAAAGTCCTTTTCAGACCAAACCATTCCTTGATTCCTTCTTGCCTCTCCTGAGCATTCACCTCACTCATATTTTACTACAGAACGGAAAGCTGAAGTAATTAAAGCTCAAAGGGCAAGGACTGAGCGAGGAGGCGTAACTGCACCGTCAGAAAACACAGCACTCCATAAATCAGAGACTCCTCCAATATCCTGGAAAGGATCCACCAGGATCATGGAGTCCAACTCCTGCCCCTCCAGAGACACCCCAAAATCCCACCCTGTCCCTGAGAGAATTGTCCAAACATTCCTGAAGCTCTGGCACCCTTGGGGCAAAGCCCATTCCTTGGGGAGCCTGGCGAGTGCCCCACCACCCTCTGGGGGAAGAACTTTCCAGAAATATCCAAACTAGATCTTCCCTGGCACAGCTCCAGCCATTCCCTCAGGTCCTGCCCCCAGTCCCAGAGCAGAGATGGGAGCTGCCTCTCGGGAGGAAGTTGTCGACAGCTCTGAGATGCACAGGAGCTCACCCCTGACCTCGGAAGGGACATTCCAACAGGAATACCAGGAGGAATTCACTACTCACTGGACAGCAGGCAGCATCTTCTTCCCACCACCATCTTCCAAAAAGAAAAACTTAGAAACTCCAAGAAATTGTTGAATTTTTACAGGAGTAGAGCGTTTCAGCTGCACGTTCCCAGCCAGGAATGAAACCTGGGGTTGGCATCCAAGCTAAAAGCCTCATTCCTAAAATAGCAAACCCATGAGTCAACGATACCTTCCCTCCCTGGCTGGGACTTTCTTTGCTATTAAAATGCAGGACTCAGCTGGGAATTGCAGGTCTGGAGAAAATGCCCGGAGCTCTGGCTCGATTTGCTTCCTCCAACCTTCACAAGCGACATCTGCATTAAAATCATCTTCTCTACATGTTTGACTCTCTGAAAACATTGCTTGGGTCTTCAGGAGGGTTTTTATTTATTGTAAATCAGGCAGGAGGTTATCCCAGAGCAGAACATTCAATAAAGTGCTTTATTTTTAACGAATTTTGTGAATATTCATAATATTCATTCTATCTTTGAATCACAGAATCATGGGATGGGTTGGGTTGGAAGGGATGTCAAAAACCACCTCATTCCAACACCCCTGCCATGGACAGGGACACCTGCAGTTAGACCAGAGCTCCATCCAACATGGTCTTACCCCACACTGGAAAAGCTGCAGGAACAGATTCCCAAAAATCTCCCGAAAATCTCAGACTCACAGAACCACCATGAAAGTTTCCTAAAACATCGCAGGATGGGGCGTGGCCTATAAAAGGAACTTTTTGTGGATGTTATTTCGGACACAAACTCAGGTTAAATGGCGTTGAACCACAGGGAAAATGCTCTAAATGCTGACAGTGGTGGGGTGGCTCAGCCTGGAGAAGAGGCAGATTTGGATGGGATATTGGGAAGAAATCCTTCCCTGTGAGGGTAGCAATGCCCTGGCACAGGATATTCCATGGGTGTCCCATCCCTGGATGTGTCCAAGGCCAGGCTGGATGGGGCTTGAAGCAACCTGGGATAGTGGAAGTTGTCCCTGCCCATCCAGGAGGGTTGGACTGGATGATTTTGGGGTTTCTTCCAACCCAAATAATTCCATATTTCTATGACTACAATACCAGAATCATCTTGGCCAAGAGGACAGCAATAAACCCCGATAAAAATGCAATGAATGCTTGATTCAAGGGAGATGTTTGAGGGTTTACACAAGGAGGACGTTGCTTCCTGCAGGCAACTCTTGGTTGTTATTGAGCTACCAAAACAATGTCCTCCCCTGGGGACAATTCCAGAGGGGACACCCGACGTCACAAGAGGTCATGCTCATATCCTGGAAAGGCAGATCCTGTCCCAGTCACCGGGGATCACCTGCCACCACGTCAGCCTCACAGTCAGAGCCTCCTGGATATGATGCCAGCCTCTTTTTGCCATGAATTGGTGCTGCCTCAGCATCCTGGAATTCCCATCTTTTACCAGAGGCCCCTCTCATCACATGGAGGCACCATCAACAACTTCCGACATGGAGCTGTCCATGCTTTCTGCATGTGGCCGCAGTTCCTCAAGTGAACACTCAAATGTGATCACCACAAGTCTCCTCAGTCCCAGAAAATTTTGGGATAATCTCAGAAAATGGGATGTGTGAAACCAACACGGGGAAAAACCCTCCCATATGCACTGCTGCTTTGAAAGCCGCTTCGTTTAGACTCAACCCTTCCATTCCTTGTATGAAAACAAAACATCTTAATAATAAAACAAAAATTACAAAACAGGGATTGTGAGGACCCAGCACCCTGAAGGGAGGCCCAAGAGCAAGACTGAGAAAAGGGAAATTTCAGCCTAAACTTTGACCACAGAGGCAGGAAAAAAAAGGATTCCCATTGAGCAAAAATTTCCACTGGCCCGCAGAGATCCCGGCCAAGGGCAGAGGGGACACATGAGCAATGACAACTCCAAGTTCCAGGCATGGTTGTCCCACTGCTTCAGCACCCGCCTCCCCCCAGGCACATTGTTAAGCGTCCCTGTGTCCCAAGGTCATTCCTTGGGAAGGGATGAGAACACCTCAGAGCTCCCTCCGGCGCCATTAACGCAAATCCATTAGAAAATTTGCATCTGTTGTTTCCTCTGGAGGAGTAATTATGGGGCACAATTGAGATGGTGAGCAAACAGAAAGAGGCAGAGATTAAACACTGGAGGAGGAAGACACGTGAGGGGGTACCCCGGGTGATCCACGGGGTCGGAATTGCCAAGGGATGCCTCATTTCCAGGGGAGGAGGCTTTGGAGCGTATAAAAGGCTCCCCCCAGCCCAGGGGTCTTCATTCGATCATCTCCACTTCTCCTCTCCTCTCTCCACTGCTCAGCAGGGTAAGTTCGACTTTGCTACTTGTCTTTACTTTGGGATTCTCTGTTTCCCTGGGTTTCTCCAGGGTTTTCTGGGTTGTCTGGTTTGGGACTGGACACTGCAGAAGATTTTGGGATCACAGATTGGTTTTGGGGACCAGAGATTGGTTTTGGGCTGCCTTTTGGATTGGTTTTGGATTCTCTCTGGCAGTACTAGTGCTGGACAAAACGCCAGAAGCGCAGGAGTCTGTCCTGGGATTCAGGACACCAGGCACCTCCCTGGCCAGTTTGGGATGGATTTGGGGATAAGAAAGCTTTAAGCTGCCTCAACCTGTGGGAGATTCAAGCAGAGAAAAAGACAAATTCTCTCTTTCCCTTCCAGCTTCTTCTCCACTCCCACCACCAAGATGCCCAACGGATGCTGCGGTGGCGGAAGTAGCTACACCATGTGTTGCTACAGCAGCCCCAAGACCTGCAAGAGGCCCATGTGCTGCAGCCCCATGCAGTGCTGCAGCCCCTGCTGCACCCCCTGCTGCATGCCCGTGCAGTCCTGCTGCATGCCCATGCCCTGCTGCTACACCATCAGCAGCAACAACAGCGGCTGCTGTGGCGGCGGCAACGGCGGCTGCTGCGGTGGCAACTAAACCCACCCGGCTCATTCCCTCTTGGATATGGATTTGGATATGGATAACACCCCAAATGCTCCTCCTCCGCATGTGCTTAGAAGCTGTAGAACTCCTCTTCTTCTGCTGCCTTCCTTCATCTCATTCTTGTGATGTGCCCTGAAGCCACCGCCCGGCGAGTTCCTCCCGCGAGCGCTGGCGCTGCTCTTCGTTCTCCTCTCAGTGTGTGGGATATTTCACTCTTTTCATCACTGTTTCGTTTCAATCTTTCTGGAAAAAAAAAAAACAATAAACCTGTAGTTTGTGACCCTGCAACCTCCTGGTGTTGAGCTGTTTGTTCGCTGGTGGATCCGGGGGGTTTGGCCGCCCCTTTCACCTTTTCCTGGTGTTTTTTCACAGTGTTGGGGTTTTCCTGTCTCCAAGGTGTTCCCTCAAATGAAATCAGGGTATTCCTGATGGCAAATTATTCAACCCGGAGTTTCTGGCACCTCTGGGAATGATATTTGCCCTCTCTGTATAAAATAGCAGAGAAATAGGAAGAGAATAAGAGAAAAAATGGTTGTGTGGAGAACTCACAGCACCTCTCAAGATATCAAGTGGCTCCAGTGAAGCTGGAGAGGGACTTTTCATCAGGAACTGCAGTAACAGGACAGGGGGGAGTGGGGTTAGACTTTCAGAGGGGAAATTGAGGTTGGATATTGGGAAGAAATTGTTCCCTGTGAGGATGGTGGGGAGCTGGCACAGGTTTTCCAGGGAATTTCTGGTTGTACCATCCCTGGAAATGCCCAAGACCAGATTGGACAGGGCTTGGAGCCACCTGGATCAGTGGAAGGTGTCCCTGCCCATGGCAAGGGGTGGAATAAATGGATTTTTAAGGTCCCTTCCAACCCAAACTAGTCTCTGGTTCTATGAAAATAATTCATAAAGTCACAAAAATCAGGAATGTTTTCGGGAAGAGTCTGACACAGACTTATCCCAGACAACCAAAATCTGCCTCAGGACCCACAGCCAGTCCCTGCAGACAGTCTGACACTCCAGACATGGAGGTTCTGCCTCTGCCAAACTGAGTTACCAGACACTTGTTTGTAAAATAAATGCTGAGGAACTTTTGTTGCCTTCAATGGTCAGTTGGGGTTCTACCAAAACATGAAAGTTCTGCACTGCCATCCTTTTCATGCATTTAATGCCCTTTTCTGACTCTGTTTCCACACTGCTTCAGTCCCTTGTTTACATTGTGATCCACACCCCACTCCACAAAAATGATTTGGGTACCATGAACTGGGCACGACCATCCAGGGTGGGAAATGCCCACCTCCACCTCCCTTCTCA
>JAXCLO010000101.1:6660830-6687778 GCA_035583995.1 Arremon aurantiirostris | reverse complement strand
AATCAGGACTGTAATTAATCGTGAACAATGAGTTTCACAAGGATTTCCATTCTCCCAATGTTTGTGAAATATCCCGAGTCACATTCAGATTTCCTCATCTATCAGTTCCAGCAATTGAGCTCCTCTGGGGACCAGGGAGTCTCCTGGACTCTGTGTTTTATTTTCATTCAATCCTGGCTGGTTTTAATATCACACTGGCCTCTAGAGTCCTGCAGGAGATGACACCTGGAGCTCTCCACAGGCACAAAGACACTTTTGTCCCCAAAGCGGAGCGTGTAAGATGCAGATCCCAATGTCCTCCCACTCTTACCTAGATGTTTTCTGCATCCTACAGGCTTTGAATTCCTTCTGTTTGGGTTGAAAGCCCTAAAGTAAAGAAATGACTGACTTGAAAAATCCCAGCACTGCTTTATTGTTTCTTTGCTGACTTTCTTCGGAATTTTTGGTGTTTCTTTGATGCCCTGTCCAATTATGGTTATTTTTGCTACCCACCACTACAGCCTTTTTGTCCCCTGTCTCTTTTATTTTTTGCGTCTCCTTTACAACCCCACAATCAGACCCCATAATCCCACCTTCCCACCCTCTAACACCTGTCCCATCTCAATTCAGGATTTGGGCACAAGGAACAGGCAAATGCCACAATCAAAGGTGACAAAAACCATCCCAAATTCTCCCAGCCCTGCGCCCTACCGGGCCAGGCGTGGTGGGCAATTAACATTTTTATGGAGTAACGAGAGGGATGTCAGGATATCGATCAGCTCCGTGTGTCAAAACAGCACAGCAAAAACTCCCAATTAGTCAAGTGCTCGGGGTGCTGAGCAATCAGGTCCCTCCAGTGGGGCCCCAGCTTGTTTCCGGAGGAGAGGCCCAAGCCAGCCTTTAAAAGCCCACGCTTCGCGTTGCTCCTCGGCATCTCAGCTTCTCAGCATCGCCTCTCGAGCTCCTTCTGATCCAGGTGAGTCCAGATCCATCCGATTTTTAGTCTCCTTATGCTCTCCGGCTTCTCCCCAATCCTGACCTCTTGGGGACTTCTCTTCCACATCCTATCTCCATCTCAGTCCTTCTGCTGAGTGGGAAAACGTAAAAAATTCCTGGCTCAGGTGGTTGAGGGCTCTGCAGGTCTTGCTCTGGAGTCTGTCCAGCTTTTTTCTGATATACAAGACCAAAGGGGCCACCACGGGCAGATGTGTGGTGATAACTCTTCTCCTGCTCAAGAACCTGGCTCAGAACCGTGGAATCATGGAATTATGGAGTCATGGAATGGGTTGGGATAGAAGGGACCTTAAAATCTGCTCTTTGATTTTAGGGACACCCCCACTAGCTCACCCCAGTTTGTTCCAAGTCCCATTCCAACACAGCCTTGTGTCGTGGTTGAGACGGAGACAATACAAAGCAACTCTCCATTTTCAGGGGGCCTCAAACCGTTTTGATTACACCATGCATGCTTCTTATACATTCTTACAAAACTCATAAATTTACACTTATTGGTCATGAGAGACAAAGTGCTCGTTGGAACAGACAGTTGCAGCTTTCTCTTATTTCTCGTTTTTTTCTTGGTTTCTGTGTCAACAACCTCGGTAGAAAACCCTTTCAGGGTTGAACACGGATCCCCTTCTCAAACTTCTCTCTGGCTCACAGAAATCACTGTGAAACCTTTCCCACAGCCTTGGACACTTCCAGTGTCCCTGCTCATTGCCCTCACTCACGGATGAGTTTCTCCAGCAGGTTTCCAACCATGTGCTCCCGCCAGGACAAGGACCAGTGCCACCAGCAGGAACGCTCGTGCTGCCACAGCGGTGGATCTGGTTGCCACTGGAGCAGTGGTGGATCCAGTTGCCAAAGGAGCAGCGGATCTGGTTGCCACGGGAACAGTGGTGGATCCAGTTGTCATGGTAGCAGTGGCGGGTCTGGTTGCCGTGGAAGCAGTGGCGGATCTGGTTGCCATGGAAGCAGCGGATCTGGTTGCCGTGGAAGCAGTGGATCTGGTTGCCGTGGCAGCAGCGGTTCTGGTTGCCATGGCAGCAGCGGATCTGGTTGCCATGGGAGCAGCGGATCTGGTTGTCATGGGAGCAGCGGGGGATCCTGCCATGGGAAGCCGCAGGAGTGCCAGCAGCAAATCTACCAAGTGTCCTCAAACATGAAGTGATCACCTCACCAGCTGCAGGTGATCCACAGGAGTGCCCTGGATCCTGTGCCACGTTGCGAAAGCTTTGCATGCGCCCAGGAATTTCCAATTCCCAAGGACAATGTGTCCTTCCCCTCCCCTGGTGTGTCCTGTAACTTGTCCTGAGCTTGTCTGTGGGTGCGGAAATAAACGCTTTGCTCAGCTGGCACTGTTGTGTGTGGATCAGCCTGTGACTTAATTTTAGCCATCACAATCCATTATTTCCAAGATGCTTTGAACCACAAAGTCCTATAGACAAAGAATCCCCTTTTTTTTTCCATTTGGCCCCAAGACGCCGCCCCTGAGGGAGGTACCTCCATGTGCTGGTGGCAAATCCCCAGCCAGCCTTTCTAGAAAGGCTGTGCCCAGCCCTGCCCCAGCTCTGGGTTGTGCCAGGGGCATTGCTCGATGGTTACACAACAAGCTGCTAAATTTCTTCTCAGCTTGTAATTAAAACGAATTGGGTAATTTATTGCTCCGGTATTGCCATTCATGAAACTGATGTTACCTTGATAAGATTGTTCTCGAGTGCGTCAGGAGGATCTGAAATTTCTGGCATTGCTGAAAAGGGTGCAGGCAGCAGCTCACTCCCTGTTTTTGGAGCAGGGATGGCTTAGGAAGGCTCCTGGTCCAAATTTGGTGTTTGCCTTGAGCCCCCAAATTCAAAACCCATTTCCAAGGGGTGGCCAACCACAAAATGTAGAGTTGCCCATTGTTAACAAACCCAGAACAATTAAAACACGAGGAAATGAACACAGGGAGATGCCAAGAGCCAAAAGTTCCTTCTAGTGTTTTTTTTTTCCCCAGAGGTCATTGACCACATTTCTGCTGAGACCAGAGCAAAACCCAATTGAAAAGCAGCGACCAAACCCAGGCACAGTTTGTCCTGACTCTGTCCTAGATCATGGCAGGAGGTCAGCAACACAAAAGAAGCTTCAGGTTGCTCATCTGGTTCATTCACCTGCCCTGTCCTCCCAAATTTCCCAAAATCCTTCATTTTGGGTACCAGCAAATGTGAATGGGATTTGGATGGAAGGAACCACTCAATCTCCATAAAATCAACGTGGACAACAACAAATCAAAGGCAGGAGAGCTCGGGAGGAAGGAAAATATTTCACACCCAGTGTTTTCCAAGCCTTTCCACACTAATAAAACCACTTGCTAGATGGGAAAATCCAGATTTCAGCCTTTTTTTGCTTCCTTTTTAACGATTGCAATGTCTTCCATAAGCAGTGACAGAAAAGAGCCAAACAAGCTCCATGCTCCTAAAGAATTCCCAGCCCACGCAGCAGAAAGGTACAGGGAGTATCCCAAATTATTGCCTCTCATGACTTCTCAGTGTGGGGCTGAGTATCCGGGATTTGCTGGCCAATTAGGAGCTAATTGGGGATCAGAGGAAATGCAAAAAGGGTGTTCCTGCAGCTCTGGAGAAAGTCACAGGGGTCTGCCAGTTGCCCACAACTGTGTGTGGCCAAGGGCTCCTCCTCCTCTTCCTCTTCCTCCTCCTCCTCCTCCAGCAGCACCAGAGTTGTTCACCTGGAATAAAACCATGGATTCGTTCCCAGGCTGAGACTCAACCACATAATTAAGCACCTTGTTAATCCTGGATCGTTACCCAGGGCAGGGCTTATTCCTTCCAAAAATAAGAGTTCCAGCTGCTTGAGGTCTTGGCAATGGCAGGAAACCTTGGAGTTTCCTCATGGCCCCACCATGTTTTGACCAGTTTCAAGAGGAACGAGCCAAAGGTGATTCCAGGCAAATCCTAAAACCCTTGAGGTTGGAAAAGCCCTCAAAGGCCATCGAGTCCAAGCTGTGCTCATCTTATCCCAAACCCAGAGGGTCATGGCCAGGCCTTCCTTGGACACCTCCAGGGGACTCCAAACCCCTTTTCCAAGGCCTGGCAGCCCTTTTCAGGAAAAAACTCCTCCTGATTCCAACCTTACCCTCCTGTCAGAGTTGTGCAGGGTCAGAAATTCCCCCTGAGCCCCCTTTTCTCCAGGCTGGGCTCCCCCAGTTCCCTCAGGAGTTCTCCAGCTCTGTATTCTTCTCTGGACCGACTCCAGCCCCTCTTGCCATGTGTGCCCACAGCACTGGACATTCCCCTCGCCATCCCCAGTATGCAGGGAATTCCTGCTAAATCGGAGTTTTCTCCTTTCCCAAAGCTGTTTCAGCCACTTCAGGGCCCATTTTGGTTTTTGGGGGAGTTGCAGGCCCAGAGAACCTCAGGACATCCTGGAGGGAAGTTGTGGTTTGGGGATGAGACATCTTCTGACATCTTCTCCCCCTGAACCCGAATCACTCACGGGGTGTGATCGACACCAAACCTGACCTGGGGAAACCGGGGCCACCCACGGCTCCCCCAGCCCAGCCCTGCACAGCAATTAAAGCTCTGTGGACAGGAAAGGCGACCTACAAGGAGAGGCAATCCCAGTGTGCATCAGGTGAGTCACCCCAGGAGCCCCAGAAATGGGGAGGGCAAAAAAAATAAAAAAAATTTAAAAGCCACCGGCGAATTAAATGAACGGGACAGGGAGGGGCTTCTCCATGTGGGATGTGCAGAGAGGGTATAAAAGTGCTACTGTCCCCAAAAGCCACATTGCCTCTCATCCTTCTTCCTCTCTTCGTGCACGAGCAGCCTCAGGTAAGGGCTGGGCGGCTCCAGAGCCATTGGGGGGGTGAGTTTGAATTCCCAAATCTGGAACAGGGCTGGGATTAGCTCTGGGGTGTGTGAGGAGGGAGCCCAGGGGTTCAGAGGGAGCAGAGGTGGGGATGTGGAGGGAGGGTCTGGGGTCTTGACTCTGGTTTTGGAAAGCCAGGCATGGCTTCCAAACTTCCCACCTTTGGTGGGACAATGCCAGGGAGGAGAACAACCCAGAAATGTGGGATCTGGCTGGGACTGCGACAAGAAACACCAGGATTCCTTTTCCCAGTCCAGCCAGAGAGGGTCTTGGGTCTTGGCACTGATTTTGGAAAGCCAGGCATGGCCTGGGAGTCCCCAACGCCTTCAGTGGGACAATGCCAGGGAGGAAAAGGATCCAGAAATGTGGGATCTGGTTGGGACAATGCCAGAGGGGAAAAGGATCTAGAAATTTGGGATCTGGCTGGGACTGGGACAAGGAACACCCCCAGGGAGGGTCTGGGGTCCTGGCTCTGATTTTGGGAAGTTTGGTGTCCCCAGCGCCTTAGGTGGGACAATGCCAGGGAGGAAAAGGATCCAGAAACGTGAGCTCTAGCTGGGACTGGGAAAAGAAATACTGGGATTCCAGAAATGTGGAATGTGGCTGGGAGTGGGAAAAGTAACACTTGGATTCCAGAAATGTGGGATGTGGCTGGGAGTGGGAAAAGGAACACCGGGATTCCTGATGCCTGGAAGAGCAGGAGCAGGAAGGACAAACCCCTGCCAGCTGCTGTGTCCCCACAGGTGACCCAGCACAGCGCCATGTGCTCCCGCCAGGACAAGGACCAGTGCCACCGGCAGCAGCGCCAGAGCAGCGGCGGCTGCCACAGCTCCGGTGGTGGTGGCTGTCACAGCTCCAGCGGTGGCGGCTGTCACAGCTCCGGTGGCAGCTCTGGGGGCTGTCACAGCTCTGGTGGTGGCGGATGTCACAGCTCGGGCGGTGGTGGCTGTCACAGCTCGGGCGGTGGCGGCTGTCACAGCTCTGGTGGCTCCAGCTGCCATGGGAAGCCGCAGATGCCGGTCCAGCAGCAGCAGCAGCAGCAGCAGGTGCCGCAGATGCCGCAGCAGAAGATGAAGTGACAGCGTGGCCATCGCCTTGTCCCAGCTCTGGCAGCAAAGTCACATGGGGAACGGATCCCTGTCACATTCCCCGGGATCCCAAAGTCACCCTGGTGCCCTCCAGAGCCTGGCAAGGGCTGGGCTGTGCCCAATAAAGAGTCACATTCTCTAAATCCTGCTGGTGTTGGTGCTTACTTGCACTATAGAGCCTGGGAGGAAGCTCAGGATGGGGATTTGGGGCTGGGATGTTCTCCAGAGCCAGGATGGGGTTTTAGGGCTGGGACGTTCTTCAGAACCAGCCCAGGATGGAGTTTTAGAGCTGGGATGTTCTACAGAATCAGGGACACAGCCCAGGATGGGGTTTTGGGGCTGGGATGTTCTCCAGAACCAGCCCAGGATGGGGTTTTAGGGCTGGGAGGCTCCTAAAATGCAGGCAGGCATAAGGTTGGACGGTTTTTATTGGGGTTTTGTGGTGTTACAACCGTTTGTGTGAGAAAGGGGAAAAATAAGCAGGGAAAAAACGCCTTTGGGATATTTACAGTGCAGAAAAATCTCTCTGAAAATCCACCTGCCTGAGGTGCATTTTTGGTGTGTCCACCTCCCTCAAAAACACATGGGAATTCTGCTGTTGACTCCAAATGAGCTGGAGATGAGCTCCCAACAAAAATGAACTTTTAATTTCCCCCCAGGAATTGCCACTCTGGGCTTGTTATTTCTGTTCAGGCTGATATCAAATAATCAAATAATTACCAGGGATTTTTTTCATTTTTTCCCCATTAATAACCGGAGTGAAGGGGCTGAGATTTCGACAGGGTTGAGATTTTTTGCTTTTTATGAGGAAAAAAGAAGAGAAAATCTGTCCCCAGCCACCTCCTCCAAGCCTTCAAAGCTGCATTTTTAAAGCACCCCAAGGAGACACCGCTGGACCATGGGGACAAAAGGAGACCTGGGGATACTTTTGCCTCATGGAGGTAAATTGGTGGAGCTGGGCTTGGTCCTCACTCATCCCAGGATGTTCCTGGCTTGGAAGGAGGAGCAGGAAAAGCCTGGAAGGAGATCCCAGCATCGGAGCAATCCTATGGAAAAGGAGGAAAACCCACAGGAGGGGGGTTCACCCACAAAACCTGGCAGGACTCGAGTCCTTCCCTCCATCCCGCTCTGATTGGTGCCCAATTGCTGCTCAGGGTTAATTAGAGCTGATTAAACGCCCTGCAGAGCCCAACTCCTGCTCCATCCCACCCTCCCCGCTGGGCTGGGCTCACCACCATGACCACACCTCGTCACCTGCAGGTGACACCGGGCTCTGTCCCCACCGTAGGAGGTGTCCCACGGGTGACATCACCCTGCTGTCCCTCACCTGCTCCCTCCACGTGCCAGGAGCAGCAGAGAATCCTCAGTAGATGCAGGGCTTGGCTGGACCCCTCTCCTTGTTCATGGGCTCCGTGTCGGGCTCCGAGGGCCGTGGGATGGCTCTGTACTTGCTGCTCGGGGACCTCTGAGGGGACACACGGCCCTGTCAGCCCCTCCCGAGGTGGGGAAGGGTCGGGACCCCACAGCCCGAGGTGCTGGAGGGGTCCAAACCCATCCAAACAGGGCTGCAGAGCTGGAGATGCCCCTGTAGGAAAAGGGGAAGGGGCACGGGAGCTCTGCAGGGAAAACCCCCAAAGAGGAGAGACCTCAACCCAGCCCAGGATGTGGAGTGGATGCCCCAAAAGCCCCAAAATAGCCCAGAAGGCAGAGGGGGATGTGGTGACAGCAGGAACGACCTCCCCTGGTGGCTGCAGCGTCCCCAGGGCTCAAATCCCAAAGTTTGGATGTCCCAATTACCCCAGCTGTGGGTGTCCATCCTGCCTCTCTGTCCCTGCAGTTCCTGAGGAAAAGTCCCACTCCAGCTCCCCTGGAGCCCCTGCAGATCCTGGAGGGGCTCTGAGATCTCAGCATTCCCAACATTCCCAACATTCCCAACGTTCCCAGCATTCCCAGCCTGGATCCATCAGCTCCAGTCCCTTCATCACCTTTGTGGTCTCCTCTGGACTCGGTCCTACAATTCCAGGTCCCTTTCCCAGCCTTTTTTCCCCCTCCAGCCCCTGCTCTCACCTTGACAGGAACGAATTCCTGCTGGATCAGCTTCTTGAACTCGCTCCTGCTGAAGGTCTCAGATTTCCTGCCCTTCCTGGCGTTGCCCTGGGAGCTCTGCATCATGTCAGTGATGGCTTTGATGAGCCTGGACATGGCTCCGGTCCTGGAGAGGAGCAGAACCTGAGGCCACAGACGCTGTCAGGGTGGCAGAAAAATCCCCCCAAAGATCCCTCCCAAAAACCCCAAATATCCCTTCCAAAAATCCCAAACACCCCTTTCAATAATCCCAAACATCCCTTCCAAAAGTCCCAAATATCCCTTCCAAAAACCACAAACATCCAATAATCCCAAATATCCCTTCCAATGATCCCAAACATCCCTTCCAAAATCCCAAATTTCCCTTCCAAAAACCCCAAACATCCCACCTCAGCCTTCCTGTGATTGATTTCACCAGAGGTGAAAAGAAACCTTCCTTTCCCAGCTTCTCTTAGGACTTTCCCCTCGATCCCCCTCATTTTTTCCACTTTCCCTGCCTCAATTAGAGGGAAGCTGCTCCCAGGCACATGTGGGGTGAATGAATCAGCTCCTGCAGGTGCCCAAAGGAGCTGATCCCGTCCTGCCGCCGGCTAAAACTGGTTCCAAGGCAGCCCCACAAACACAAAAGCTAATTTCAAACACAAAAATTCATTTTAAAGGCAAAAAGAAGCGATGGAGACTCACCTGGATCCTCACCGGGAGTGGTGGGAGAGGCTTGGAGATGCCCCGGGCAGAATCGGAGTGGGAGGAGGAGGAGAAGGAGGAGAAGATTCCTTCCGGTCAGTCCTGTTCTCTTCACAGGGAGCCTCCCTCATTCTCCTGCGCTCCCAGGATGTTTACGGCACACCTGGAGAGGTGGATGTAGGTCAGGGACAAAGCACCTCCTTGGGTGCCCAAAAAACGCCCTTCTCACATAAAATTCTGCATTTCTCATCCCCTAAATGGGGTTTTTTCTTCTTCAGCACAAGGGGTTTGTGAGTTCGGCAGTGGTGGCATGGTGGGGACACCTGGGGACCACCATGGGGTCCTGTCCTGATGGATCTGGGATCAGGATGTGATCCCACCCTGATGGATTTGGGATCAGGTTCTGATCCTGTCCTGATGGATCTGGGATAACCATGGGATCCTGTCGCAATGGATCCATGGTCAGGATGTGATCTAGTCCTGATGGATCTGGGGTCACCATGGGACCCTGTCCTGATGGATCTCGGATCAGGTTCTGATCCTGCCCCAATGGATCTGGGATCAGGCTTTGATCCTGCCCTGATGGATCTGGGACCAGGCTCAGGTTCTGATCCTGCCCTGATGGATCTGAGCTCAGGTTCTGATCCTGCCCCAATCGAACCAGGACCAGAACCAGGTTCTGATCCTGCCCTGGTAGAGCCGTGCCCAGGACCAGGTTCTGATCCTTCCCTGATGGAACCAGGACCAGGACCAGGTTCTGATCCTGCCCCAATGGAGCCATGCCCAAGTTCTGATCCTGCCCTGATGGATCTGGGCTCAGGTTCTGATCCTTCCCCACTGGAACTGTGCCCAGGACCAGGTTCTGATCTTGCCCTGATGGAACCAGGACCAGGACCAGGCTCTGATCCCTCCCCAGGACCCTGCAAAGGCTCAGGGGCTCAGCCGCTCCCAGCCCAGCTCGTTCTGCTCCCGGAGGAGCCGTGGGGCTGACAAAATCCCACTCCTGCCCAGGGCGTGCCCCTCTCAGGCAGCGAGATCTCCCGATACGAGCTGATCTCTCTCCCCATCTCCCGTGGTTGGGACAGGAGGAGCTGCAGAGCCACCCACGCCCCTCAGTGGGTTGGAAATGGGATCAGGCCAAGGGCTGGAGCCAAATTTTCCTTCCCCAGCAGGATGAGGCAAGAGGCTGCAAGTCCCTGCAGGTCCCTGGATGCTTTTGGGGCAGCTGCAGCTGCTCTGGCTGCTCTCTCTCTTTGGGAAACCCCGGAGCTTTTGTGGGATTTTTTGGGATTCCCTTCAGGGCTGGGTTTGGGGCATCACTGTGGGGGTACCAGTTGTGGGTTTTTCTGGGTCTGGATTGAAGGCACTTGGGACAGTAATTAGTGTTTGGACTCAAGTGTTTAATATTGTGTTTATTATTTCTTATCAGTTAAACAATCTCAGTACTGTGAGTTCGGCAGTTTTTCATTAGGAGGCACAAAATGGCCAGCATTCTCTTGTTCCAAGGTTTTTTAAGACTAAACAATCCAATTAAGAACTGACACCCGGATTATTTCCGCTTTTAACCCAATAACTGATCCCAAAGAGGCCAAAATGCGGATTTTTCCACCCAATTGCAAAATGTCACCCAAACCCATGAAGAAGGAGGAAGAAGAAACATGAAGAAGAAACTCAGGATGACACCCTGTGCCCTCCATCTTGCATACTAAAAATCCCAAAACCTCAATTTCTCACTCTCTATAATTTCACGCTTTTGTGACTTTCAATCTATTTTGAAGTTTAGGGAATTTCTCCGTTGATGAGGGTCAAAGTGGGTGCTCCCCTGGTGGTGGCAGCTCAGGCAGGACCTGGTGGCCTCTGCAAGTGTCACATCCTGGCGATGTCACATCCCAGCAGGTGGCAGCAGGAGCCCGGGCTCACCTCTGAATCACAGAGTCTTTCAGGGGATTATTATAATTATATATTATTAGGGGATTATTACTAAAAATAAATAAATATATGTTATTTATAATTGTATTATAATATATTATATCATAATATCATATCATATATTATTATCTCTATATTATATAATATATAAATTAATTTAATATATCATATATCATATACTAATCTAATATTGTATTATATTATATTTTAATAGAAAATACAATATATTATTATTGTATATTAATATAATATAGTATGTTATATAATATATTATTATAATATATTATACATAATATAATAATATTATATATAAAATATATAAGATATGATAATGTATATAATATAATATATTATGTATTATAATACAAATAATATCATTTATTAGCAGTATTTATTTTTATTATTATTATTTATTAAATTTTTGAAATAAATTTTAAAATATAAATTTTAAAAAATAAATATTTTTAAAACACCTCATTTTTGGGGCACGCTGAGCTGAGGACTCCCTGCTCCTGCAGCAGCTTTGACCCGGTTAGGAGGAATTTGACATTTTGGATGTCAAAACCAGCTCCAGAGGAAGCTGAAGCAACCTGAGGGTGAAGCAAACCAGGGGAAGTCTTGTGTTAATTGTGTCTTGTGTTAATTAATTGCGTCTTGCTTCAGCTCTTGCTGCTTTGGGGAAGTTTCTGGAAGGTTCCTTTCCAGATCTGGGTGGTTTCAGGGTTTTGAGTCACCCTTGGGAAATCAGCTCAGGTGTTTTCTGCCCCAAAAAGGTTTGGGAAGCTCCCAACCAGCTTTTCCCTCTGAAAAGTAGCTAATTATTAACTAATTAACCTTTTTGGGGTGTTCTGATCTTCTTGTCCACAAATAAGTTTTTAAGTCCAAAACTTAACATACCCACCACCATCTGTGGAGCAAAAATACCCCAAAAAGGGTTTTCTGCAAATAATATTGCTCATCCTTCCTCCCAATCCCTGCCCACCACCAGAGCTCAGCCTCAGGATGCTGCGGCAGAATTTCCAGACCAAAAAAATTTAATTTTTTTCTAGTTAGAAACGCAAAAATCTGTCAAACCCTTGGTACAATCCCAACCTCTGTGAGCCACCAGCAGCTGCTGGGGTGAATCCCAAATTTCCAGTCCCAAAGGTGAGAAAGGAGAGAAAAAACCCAGAAAAAACCACAGAGACACCGGAGAACTTCAGAAATCTTTATTTGGCAGTAAAACCACAGCAAAAAGGAGGAAGAGGAGGAGGAGAGGGAGGATTTTAAAGCTGGATTCAGCTCTGGAAGCTTCTCCAAGCTCCAGGATTGCTCAGAGGGGCTGCCTCAGTGGTGGTGCTGGTGCTGGTGCTGGTGCTGGTGCTGGTGCTGATGGTCCTCCACCTCGTGCAGGTGCTCGTGGGTGGCACAGGTGACACGGGTGACCAGCAGCATCATCTCCCCAAAGTTGATCTGGGCGTCCTTGTTGACGTCCAGGTCCTTCATGATCTGGTCGATGGTGGCCTTGTTCTTCACGTGCTGTGAAGGAGAAGGAGGGGACAAAGTGAGGGCAAAATCTCCTTGTTTTATCCCTGGGTGGACAAAATTTTCCTTTGGCTTTAGGAAGGTGAGTTCTAAACAAGAAAATAAGGGGTTTTGGGGTTTTTCTTGGGGTGTGGCTTCCAGGTGGAAAAGGAGATTTTTGGCTGATTTTTGCAGAGAAAGGGATGAGAGCTGTGAGGGTTCCTTCATGGAGAATATTTAGGACAGGGTGGTTGGGCAGGAGAGCAGAGCAAGAGTTTCTCCCCTGGGTAGACAAAATTTTCCTTTGCCTTGAGGAAGGTGAGTTCCAAACCAAAAAAATGGGTGTTTTGGGGGTGTTTGTGGTGTGGCTTCCAGGACAAAAATGAGATTTTGGGCTGATTTTTGAGGAGAAGGGAATGAGTGTTCCTTCATGGAGAACATTTGGGATGGGGTGGTTGGGCAGGAGAGCAGGGGAGGAAAGGGCTGAACTCAAACCCTGGGGACAATCCAATCCCTCACCTTCAGGTAATTGGCCAGCTGCTTGTCAATCATCATCTTGAGCTCCTTCTTGGTCAGGGTGTCCCTGTCGCCCTCGCGGCGCGAGTACTGGTGGAAGACGTCGATGATGGCGTCCATGGCCTTCTCCAGCTCCGACAGCTGCTCCTGGCTCTGCTGGCCCTGCAGGAGAAATGGTCACTCAGAATGTCCAGGAGAGTCTGGAATAACTGGGTTGGATCCAGGAGAATCTGGGATAACCAGGCTGGATCCAAGAAAATCTGGGATAACTGGGCTGGATCCAGGAGAATCTGGGGAGGAACGTTCCTTTCTGGAGCTGTTGGAGGCTGAAGGACCTCCTTCCCTAAGGAAGCTGAAGGAGAAAATCTGGGGAGGAACTGTTCAGTTTTGGAGCTGTTGGAGTTTTCTCCAAGGAGGGTGAAGGACCAGGCAGGCTCTGAGCTCCTACAGATGCGAGCTCAGAGATGATTTGGCCCCAAAATGGACCTGGTTTGAGGTTGGTTCTGCTGATAAACCAACCAGAGAAGATGATAACACCCCAAAAGCCTTCAGTGGGGACACCAAGCAGGTGACAATACCCCAAAACCCTCTGTAAGGACACAGAGAAGGTGACAACAACCCAAAAACCCTCTCTGGGGACACAGAGAAGGTGACAACACCCCAAAAACTCTCTGTAGGGATGCAGAGAAGGTGGCAAAACCCCAAAACTCTCCGTGCAGGTGACAACACCCCAAAACCTTCTGTGGGAACACCAAGCAGGGGAGAACACCCCAAAACCCTCTGTAGGGACACCAAGCAGGACATCTGACGTCCAGGAGCCTCTTTGGTGGCCAGGAACCTCTTCCAGGAGCAAACCTCTCTCCTCAGGGGCTCTGGAGATGGTTTTGCCCAGCGAGGACCCCGGGTGGAGATGAAGAGAAGCTCCCTGAGGATCCTCACACCCCGGATGACCTGGAAAAGAGCACGGACACCCCAAATGCCCCCCCCCTGCACTTGCCTTGCTCATCTTGTCACCTCAGCGATGTCCCCTGGGGCGGCTGCGGGGCCGGTGTCACCTCGGTGTCTCTTATAGCCCAGCCATGAGGTGTCCCCGTTGTGAAATGTCCCCATCCCGTTCCTGGCTGGCCCCACAAGGCCCCGGGGATTGCTCAAGGCTCCGGGAAGTTCCCCAAAAGGAGCTCTGTGGGTTTTCCTGCAAGCTCAGGGTGTCACCGGCTCAGGTGGGGGTGGCACTGTCCCCTCACCTGCTGGGATTCGCCACCAGCTCTGGGCAAAAGTCCCTTCCTTTGTGGACTTTTCCATATTTGGGATTTTTCCACATTCGGGATTCTTCCACATTTGGGATTTTTCCACATCTGGGATTCTTCAACATTTGAGACTCTTCCACATTTTGGATTCTTCCACATTTTGGATTCTTCCACATTTTGGATTCTTCCAAAACATTTGGGGTTTTTCCCCATTTGGGATTTTTCCACATCTGGGATTTTTCCACATTTGGGTTTCTTCCACATTTGGGGTCCTTTCACATCTGGGATTTTTTCCACATTTGGGATTTTCCACATTTGAGATTTTTATCCGTATTTGTGATTTTTCCACATTTGTGATTTTTCCCACATTTTCCTCCTTTCCAGCTCTGTCTGCTGATGCCAGGGGGTGAAGATCACCCCCTGCCCTGCTCGTCCCCAGAATGTCCCCACTCTTCATCCATCCCAGCGTCCCAGGACTTGCCAAAAACCTCCAAAATCACCGAGTCCGACATTTGACCCTTCACCAGAGCAGAACACGAGGTGCCACCCACTCCTGGCTGTGTCACACAGGGCACAGGTGGCACCAGGACCGTCCCCAGCCTGCGGCAACCATCTGTCCATGAAAGACAATCCAGGTGTGTTCCCGGCCTCCAGGGATCTCCGTTCACACAGCTCCAGGATCTCCGTTCCATCCGTGCCAAGGGTGGTTTCTCCCCACCCCCGGTGTGCCCTGAGCTGCAGAGCCCAGGTGTGGCTCAAAGGTGAATTTTTATTTCACTTTTCAGCGCTCTGTCCCAGATTTTGTGGCTTTTTTTTTGTGGTGGTGTTGTTTGTCGACCTGGCAGAGGCCCAGCGCAGGCCTGGCAGATCCGAGCTGCCAAGTTGGGAGCAAAACGAGATTTTCCAGCATTTCCTCATCAAAAAGAGCTGTCTGCTGACTCAGCACTCTTGTCTGGGGTTGGTTGGACCTGCCCAGCTCGGGTTGGTCTCGTCATGGTTGGTCTCAGGTTGGTCTTTGGTCTCCTGGTTTTGGAGGGCAAAACAAGGTCTAGGTCGAGTTCATGAGCTCCTTCCAGCTGGAATTTCCTCCTGGAAATGGTGACCAAGTCATGAAGGTTTGGAGTCCCAATCCTTGAAGGTGTCCAAGGAAGGACTGGACATTGGTCTGAGTGACCAGGTGGGGACAGATCACAGGTTGGACATTGGTGACCAAGTGGGGACAGGTTAGATGTTGGACGTTGGTGACCAGGTGAGGACAGGCCACAGGCTGGACATTGGATGTTGGTGACCAGATGGGGACAGGCCACAGGTTGGACATTGGTCTGGGTGACCAGGTGGGGACATTGGTCTGGGTGACCAGGTGGGAACAGGTCACAGGTTGGACATTGGTGACCAGGTGGGGACAGGTTAGAGGTTGGACATTGGTCTGGGTGACCAGGTAGGGACAAATCACGGGTTGGACATTGGTCTGGGTGACCAGGTGGGAACAGGTCACGGGTTGGACTCCATCTTGGAGGTCTTTCCCAAGTGAAAGGACCCCAGGATTCCATCCCCAGCCCCCAGCCCTGGCTGCTGGGGTGCTCTGCTTTCACAACAGGCAGGTTCTGCTGCAGAACAGGACATCTGGGGACATCGGGGACATTTCACAACGGGGTGTCCGGAGGCGGCCGCAGGGTTGCAGAATTTTGGTGCAATTTCAGGAATTTGGTGCAATTTGACTCCCTTTGGTCACCCTGGAGGTGCCAGGGGGACAAGGGTGGGGGACAGGGGGTTCCAAGGTAGCCTGAGACAGGGGTGACCCCCATGTGTGAGTGGTCAGTGGTCACTGAGGTGCCCGGGGACAAGGGGCAGTGCTGAGGGTCACAGGAACGGGTGCTGGCACCGCTTTGGTGGCTCTGAGGTGTCCTTGCAGAAGAACCTCCCTGTCCAACTGTCTCCAAGGCCCAGGCTTGGCCAGGGATCCATAAACTGGAGCAGAAACAACCCAGGACCTGCTGGAAGGTGCCCAGGGACCCACAGGAACACCCTGAGTTGTAAAAAGTTGCAAAATTCTTTCAAAACTCACTTTTAGTGGCAGGAGAGTGGATGGTGTGGGGAAAGGGAGCAGCAACTTTGTCCCATCAGGGTCCATATCCCAACACCCCAATACCCCAACTTCCCAAATCCCAAATTGTCATCAAGCAGAGCATTCCCAGTGCCTGAGATGCAGGATTTGGGATTTTGGATGTTTGGGTGTTGCCTCAGATCCAAAATTTGGGATTTTGGGTGTTTGAGTGTTGCCTCAGATCCAAGATTTGGGATTTTGAATGTTTTGGGATATGGAAGTGTCTGGACTCCACATCTCTCCCAGAATGGCAGAAAACCATCATTAATCCAAATATCACAACATTAAAAAATATTAAAATCATCCTGAAATCCCAATATCCCAAACCACAGGATTTTGGGCACTGGGAACATTTTGCTTCATGAGGATTTTTTGACAAAAACCATCGCTTTAAGTGACCCCACCCACCCCTCTCTGTCCCTCCTCCCACCCCCACGATGGATAAGGAAAATCTCAGAGAACTTCAAGTGCTGCTTTATTGTTCCACGGGGCTGCTCCAGGTGGGCAGGGAGCAGCCACAACCCGACTCCCCAAGCTTCCCTCTCCCATTTTCCATGCCAGGCTCAATCCTTGTCAGGGCCGCAGCGCTCGGAGCCGTGGCTGATGCGGTGGGCATCATCAGCCAGCTTGCTCAGCACGATGGTGAACTCCTCAAAGCTCAGCTCCTTGTCCTTGTTCAGGTCAGTCTCCTGGAAGAGCTTCTCCAAGTAGCCAGCTCGGTTCCTGTTCTAAATTTGGGGACACGAGGAGGGGTCACGTCCCTGTCCAAACTCCACTTCCAGGGCTGGGTGGATCCTTCCCTGCCCTGGGAAGGGTTTGGAAGCTGCAGGATGTCCCAACCCTCTACCTCACCTTTAGCCCCAAATTAAACTCCAGAGGGGACAGGATTTTGTCCCAAAGTCCTGTGGTTGGGGACACATGGCTTTTAGGAGAAATCCATTGGATAAGGCCAATTCTGGGGGAAATTCATTGGATAAGGTCAATTCTGGGACAAATCCATTGGATCAGGCCAATTTTGGGAGAAATCAATTGCACCAGGCCAATTTTAGGAGAAACCAATTGGACCAGGCCAATTTTGGTAGAAATCCATTGGATCAGGCCAATTTTAGGAGAAATCCATTGGATCAAGCCAATTTTGGGAATCACCAACCATGAACTGGCACCACTTTCCAACTTATTGAGAGGAGACCGCAACATTAGAATTTCTCCCAAAATTGATGAAAACGGCAAAGATTTCACAATTTATCTGCCATTGAAAAGAAAATCTTTTTTTTAGGCATTGCAAAAACCAGAAAAACTGCAAATACCATGGCTGGACTGTTCAGGTGTGAGTTTAATTCACTTTCCAGCACCACACACGTGGAATCTTTGGATTGGGCATTGCAAAAACCAGAAGAATTTCAAATTGCAATTTGGACTTTGTCTGATTCCCTTCCCACCACCACACGCATGGAATCTTTTCACTGGGCATTGCAAAGACCAAAAGAATTTTAAATTGCGTGGCTGGACTGTGTCTGATTCACTTTCCACCACCACAAACAGCAGAGGTGACCCCAAACTGGGTGTGACAGAAACCCCCCGTCCCCCAGGAGCTCCTGAACCCCATCCCCATGGGTTTGTCCCCCAGACACTCACGCAGGTCTGCAGGAAGGACGGCGCCTGCTCCTTCAGCAGCGTGGTGAAGTCGCTCATGCTCAGGAGGTCTATCTCACCCTGGCGGATGCTGTACTGGTGGAACAGGTCCACCACGGTGTGCAGGCTCTTCTCCAGGGTGCAATTCCCTGGGAACTGCTGGCTCCCGGCATGGCTGCGGGTGCTGGTGGACATGGCTGAGCTCTGAAGGGATCTGCAGGGGTTGGGGACAAAAATCAGCGGGATCTGCACCTGAGCCTGGAAGCACCTGCAGGTCCTTGGTGTGGAACAGAAAATGAGGGCATTTGGGGATGTTGCTCCAGTTTGTCTTTGTCTCCAGTGTGTTGGAAGCAGCTTGTTCCAACACTCCTGGAGACCTTTCTCAGGTGAGGGAAGACCTTTCTCAGGCCAGTGAGGGCATTTAGGACACAGAATTAGTGGTTCCTCCACCAAAATCCCATTAATTTGTCCTCATTTTCCAACCCAAACCAACCTCCTGCTCTTCCCTGAGGAGAACCCATCACCCTGAGCTGATGGATCCCAAACTGCTTCTCCCTCATCCTTTTCCCTGCAAGGACCATCCTTGTCCTACTCACCCTGGGTCACCGAGGAGGGTTTGGATCTGTCAGTGTGACCCAGGAGCCTGAAGCAGCCCTTTTATACCTGTCTGAGGTCCTGTTTCATCAGAGCTGGTGACGCACCTGCCACAAGCATCAGCTTGAGTTCACATTTCCCGCACCTGGAAATTGCCAGGTGGGAACCCCTGAGCCCCTCCCAGCCTCATTCCTCCACTTCAAGTTCCTGGTTGCACCCACCAGGCTTTGGAAATGTTGTCCTTGGCCCCTCCATCACCTCTGACAGGGCTCAGGGAGGGGAAAAACCCCGGCTTGGTCACACCTCAGTGTTGAGGGCAAGGCCTTTCGGGCAGAAGTTGCCAAAACTTGGGGAGTTTTGCAACACGGCGAAAAATTTGCACATTTTCCTTCTGCTGGGCTGTTGCACATGGAAACAGGGATGACTTTGTCCCCTGGGTGAGTTTTTAATGTGATTTCTGTTTTCTGCAAAGCCAACTGGTTGGACGCTGCCCAGGACAAAGCAGAATCTGTTTTTTATAACTTGTTTTC
Organism: Arremon aurantiirostris; assembly: GCA_035583995.1. Classification (NCBI taxonomy): domain Eukaryota; kingdom Metazoa; phylum Chordata; class Aves; order Passeriformes; family Passerellidae; genus Arremon; species Arremon aurantiirostris. Next base: position 6,669,024 of record JAXCLO010000101.1, on the reverse strand, counting down.
CAGAATATTTTCCATTGTTTTCTACTTGTACTCTGCTCTCATTCCAGAGATTTTCTGGAGGAAACTGGGCACAAAACCAGGAGAAAACCCAAGGCCGAGGTCTTTTCTGGCTGGTGAAGGAACTGCTGCATGTTTTGCAATTGTCACCTCTGTGTCATCCATGTTAAGGACAAGGACAAGCAGATTTAAAATTGGACCATGAGAAGGTTTAAAATCAGACAATGAGATTTAAATTTGGACCATGAGAAGATTTAAAATCAGACAATGAGAAGATTTAAAATTAGACAATGAGAAGGTTTAAAAATCAGACAATTAGGAGATTTAAAATCAGACAATTAGAAGGTTTCAAATCAGACAATTAGAAGATTTAAAATCAGACAATGAGAAGGCTTCAAATCAGACAATGGGTAGGAGGAAGAGGGAAGGACCAGCCAAACCAGGGGTGCCCGTTCCTGTTTGAGGATGCTCCTGTGTCCCCAGGGCATTGCACGAAATTATTCCGGTATCCCTGACTCACTGCATTGTTCTTTTGGTTTCCCGGTCCCGCTCCTTGCAGGCTGGCATCCATCCCAAACTGGAGTGTCATCCACCCCACATGGGCTTCCCAAATTGGAGTGCCACCCATCCCAAACTGGCGTGTCACCCACCCCAAACTGGAGTGTAACCTCCCCAAAATTGAGATCCCAAATTGGAGTGTCACTGATCCCAAATTGGGGTGTCACCCACCCCAAACTGGGATCCCATATTGGAGTGGTATTGATCCCAAACTGAAATGTCAAATTGGAGTGTCACCCACCCCAAATCTGAGTGTCACCCATCCCAAACTGGGATCCCAAATTGAAGTGTCAACCATCCCAAACTGGGATGTCAAATTGGAGTGTCACCCATCCCAAACTGGAGTGTTATTGATCCTAAACGGGAGTGTCACCCACCCCAAACTGGGATCCCAAATTTGAGTGTCACCCATCCCAAACTGGGATGTCAAATTGGAGTATTATTGATCCCGAATTGGAGTGTCACTGATCCCAAATTGAAGTGTAACCCCCTCCAAACTGGGATCCCAAACTGGAGCGTCACCCACACCAAATTTGAGTGTCACCCATCCCAAATTGCACCCTTGTCCCCCAGCTGGCAGAGAAATCCTCTGGCACTCTTGTGCACCTCCCACACTCAGTCCCTTTCCCAATTTTCTCAGTTTTTCCCTAAAACCTTTGGGGGAGCAGCTGGCAATGCCCAGCTCTGCAAGGACAGCAGTGCCCAAGTGACACGGGGGTGGCAGTGAGTGACATTTGCCTCAAGGGACCAGGGTGGCACCCCAAACTCAGAGCTGTCCTTTGTCAGCAAGGTGCCACCCAAGCCCCACAGGGACAGGCCCTGGTTTGGGAGATGTTGGAGCCTCCTCAGCCTGGGGGTTCCTCACTCAGTGTCCCCTCACTGATGGGTCCTGGAGCTCTTGTCCCCTCTTGTTTCAGCCCTCAGGAGACCACGGTGGCTTTCAGGTGTGGTGACCTGGGGGATGTGTCCCAAAGCATGAAAGGTTTGATTGGTTCTGCAGAGTGGCAGCTCCCAGGATGGAGCCCCCAGAGCCCCTTGGTCTCGTGCTTTGCTCTGCTGGGGCTGCTGGGCTGCTTTGGGGTCACAAAAACATCTCACACATGCCTGGGATGTGACACCCCTGGGATCTGGCATCCCTGGAATGTGAGACCCTTGGGATCTGGTGTCCCTGGGATGTGACACTCTTGGGATGTGGCACCCTCAGGATGTGGCACCCCCAGTTCCAGGGCTGGATCTTTGCAGAGACCTGAGGGAGGACCCCCTGAATTATGTTTCACCTCTGACACTTCTTAGAGCTTCACCCTCAGATCTGACACCCTCCAGGAGCCCACTCAGCCTGTGCTGCTCACTGAGGACCCCCCAAAACCTTGTCCTGACCCTCCCTCTGCCCAGAACAAGGTCCCCCCATGCCATTCTCCCCTTCCCATTGCTTTTCCCATTCAGTCTGGGTTTAATCACAGGCTGAGCCTCATCCCCTCTCCACGGACCCCAGGACACGGCACACGGATGGATTTGGTGCTCAAAGGAAGGGATTTTATTTCAATGCCACCAAGCAGAAGCAGGTGACAAAGATTTGGTTCCAGACAAATGGGGACACAGAGTCCCGTGGCTCGGCCACCATGGCAGACAGCTCCATTTCAGTGACGGTGGCTGTGTCCATGCCCATGGTCATGCCCGTGGTCATGGCCATGGTCACCACCAGGGCCCTGGTGGGACCTGTTGTGGGCATCAATGGCCACGAGGCTCAGCGTGGTCAGGAACTCGGTGAACTTGAGGCGGCCATCGTGGTTGGCGTCGGCTTTAGTGAAGAGCTGCTTGATGTAGTTGTCTGTGGTCGTTTTGGGCTGTTGGGGAGAGCAGAGTCAGTTTGGTGTCACTCACCCTCACCCAGCAAGGGCTGAACCCCAAAAAATCCACCCGCGCTTTGGGAAGGTCACAAGATAAATTTCTGGAATGTTCTGCCCAGAGAGGTGGTGGAGTCACCGTCCCTGGATGTGTCTAAACAAGCCTGGATGTGGCACTGGGTGCCAGGGTTGAGTTGAGGGGTTGGGGGTGGGTTGGACTCGATGATCCTGAAGGTCTCCTCCAACCAACCCAGTGATCCTGGGAATTCTGTGAAGGCCCTCCATCCCCAAGGAAGTGCCCAAAGATGAGCTCTGAGCACCCCAATCCAGCGGGAGGTGTCCCTGTCCAGCATCCCCGGAATAAGAGGATCTCCCAGGCCCGTTCCCATGCATCCCATCCCATCCCATCCCATCCCATCCCATCCCATCCCATCCCATCCCATCCCATCCCATCCCATTGTTCCCATCCCATTGATCCCATATCATACCATCCCATCCCATCAATCCCACCCCATCCCATTGATCCCATCCCACCCTATCCCATCGATCCCATCCCATTGATCTCACCCCATCTCATCCCATCAATCCCATCCCATCAATCCCACCCCACGGATCCCACCCCGGGCTCTCACCGGCACCGTGTTCTTCAGGAAGGGCTCGGCCGTCTCCTTGAGCAGCCTGGAGAACTCCCCCAGGCTCAGGTAGTCGTCCACGGGGCGCCGCACCGCGTACCGGTGGTAGACGTTGACGGCACATTCCAGCGCCAGCTCCAGATCGGTTTTCATCCTGCCGTGAAAGGGACAAAACGGCAAAACATCGAAGGGAACCCAAACCCGGGGACTCACCAGGAAGGATCTGCTCACCTCAGAGGAGGTCTGGGCTCTGCAGAGGGAGAAGCAGGAGGATTGGTGGCGCCGAGCTGGGGATGGAACCTTTTATACCCTCCTGGAGCTGCCAGGAGCTCCAGGAGTTGTGCAAGGCGTGGAGCACGCCCAGGTGAGGATTTCGGGCTCCTCACCCCATCCAGGAACTGTTTTCCAGGGAGGGGAAGCCCCAAACTCGTCAGGCAAATCAAGGAAACGCCAAAAATTGCAACAGGGGTCCGTGATGGCATTTTCTGGAATGTTCCACAAGTGTTTGATGGAAGATGAACTTCTGTGGCTGAGGGGTCTCCAGCGGGATGATGTTGGTTTTACCCAGGTGGTTTGTCACCGATGTTTTTGGTGAATTTGGCTGCTGGACAGGAGTTGGATTAAGCCCTTTTCTGACTCAGAGATGGGGCAACCGAGAGGCATTTGAAAAACTTTGATTTCATTTTGTCAGGCTTTGAAAATTCACTTCCCACTTCCCAATTCACATCCCACCACTCCACGAGGACATTTCTCTGGATCCAGGGGACAATCCTGCTTGGTGCAACTCTGCCAGCAGGTCCTGGGAGGTGGCACTTCCCAGAAGCTGGAATTGCCCAAGGATAACCCAGGGCATCACCCCCAGCTCTTCCCCCAAGTTTGGGGCCTCCTCATTGCTCCCAGTGGAGCCTCCCCAGTATTCCCAGTATTCCCAGTATTCCCAGTATTCCCAGTATTCCCGGAATGAGCTGCAGAACCCTAAGTGTCTGGAGTGGGGTGGTGAGGAGCCTCCACCCCATGTGGTCACGGAGATTTTGGGAAGTGACGATGACAGCGGTGGTGAAACACCTCCTGCCAGGCTCCTCATCCCAGAAACTGCTGCCAGAAAAACCCAAAATTGCAAAAGAGGGAGACAAAGGGATGGGTTTGGGATCGGGACGGGCGCGTCCTCTACGGGAAGGGGACGCCCGTGGGCTGGGCAGAGGGACGCGGGGACACGCATGGGTGACACAGCAGGGACACGGGGACACGGCAGGGACACGGGTTCAGACAGGCCTGGGGATGGCAGAGGGTGTGGCTGGGCCATGGGGACAGGGACGGGGACAGGTGAGTGCCATGAGGACAGGTGAGTGCCATGGGGACAGGAACAAAGACAGGTGAGTGCCATGGGGATGAGGGGGACAAGGACAGGTGGTGCCACGGGGATGAGGGGGACAAGGACAGGTGAGTGCCAGGGGGAGAGTAGAGGGCATGGCTGGGCCACGTGGCAAGGGAGACAGAGGCAGGTGAGTGTCATGGGGAGAGGAGGCGGCGTGGCTGGGCCACCTGGCAAGGGGGACAAGGCCAGGTGAGTGCCAGGGGGACAGGAGGGGACAAGGACAGGTGAGTGCCCTGGGGATGGCAGAGGGCATGACTGGGCCATGGGGACAAGGACAGGTGAGTGCCATGGGGACAGGTGAGTGCCAAGGAGACAGGAGGGGGACAAGGACAGACAGGAGCTGATCCCTGTGAGGGGACATGGATTTAGGGTGGATCCCTTACAGGGGGATTGACCCAGGGTGGATTCCCATTAAGGGGATGGGTTTAGGGTGGATTCCCATGAGGGGGATGGATTCAGGGTGGATCCCTGACGGTGGGGATGAATTCAGGGTGATGCCCGTGAGTGCAATGGATTCAGGGTGGATCTTTGTGAGGAGGGATGAATTTAGGGTTGATCACTGACATGGGGATGAATTCAGGGTTGATCCCTGAGAGTGGGATGAATTTAGGGTGGATTCCCATGAGGGAGATGAATTCAGGGTGGATCCCTGTGGGCAGCATCATTCCACCTTCAGATGGCCACAGGTGAGCTCTGGGATTTTGGGATTCCCTCTCACCTGCCTGGGGATGCAGAGGCAGTTCACCTCCATTCTCTGGGGGATGGCCACAGGTGAGGTTTGGGATTTTGACGTCCCTCTCACTTGCCTGGGGGTTCAGCCCCATTCTCTGGGGGTTCACTGACTCTGGTGGGATGGAGAATTTTTTTCCCCTAAATTTTAGAATCCCGGAGGTCGGAAAAGCTCCAAGATCACCACCCAGGTGTGTCCGACCCCCACTTGCCCACCCAGACCCACATCCCGGTGTTCCTCAGGGGGGGCCACTCCAAACCTCTCTGGGCATCCCTTCCAACGCCCTTTCCAGGTGGAAATTCCACCTCATGAGCCCAGCCCGAGGCAGTTCCCTCTCCTCCTGTCCCTTTGTGGCATCGCTGAAGGCGGTGGAGGGGGCGTGTGGCACATCTGGAAGGGGCACGCCACATCTGGAAGGGGCGTGTGGCACATCTGGAGCCAGCAGCGCGACCAAGGGAGGGGAAAGGGCACCGGGGGAGGAACCGGGATGGGCTTGGCCCGGAGCACCGGGAAGTGGCGGCTCCGCACGGCCGCACCCCGGGCAGGAACGCGGCAGAAATCCCGGAGCACCGGAGATGGGGAGGCGACAGTCGCGACATCCGCGGGGCGGTGGGTGAGGGACAGAGCCCGAACCAGCTCAATCCCAGCTCGGAGCTGTTCCCGATCCGGCACAATCCCAGCTCGGATCTGACACCGAACCGGATCAATCCCAGCTCAGAGCTGACACCGAACCGGCACAATCCCAGCTCGGAGCTGTTCCCGAACCGGTTCCGTCCCAGCTCGGATCTGACACCGAACCGGCTCAATCCCAGCTCGGAGCTGACACCGAACTGGGTCGCTCCCAGCTCGGAGCTGTTCCCTCAGCCCTGCGGGACGGGAGCGGCTCCGGGAGGAGCGGCCGGGCCGGGCTGAGTCAGCCCCGATGCGGCTGCCGGGGAGCGGCCCCGGGGGGGTTCCCGAGGGTTCGGGGGTGCAGGATCCAACCCGGGCTGAGCCAGAACCAGAGCCAGAATCAGAAACGGAACCAGAGGCAGAGGCAGAGGCAGAGCCAGAACCAGAATCATAACCAGAACCAGAGCCAGAGCCAGAGTCAGAGTCAGAGTCAGAGTCAGAGTCAGAACCAACCTGGCATTGCTCCCAGCTTGCCCCAACCCAGGCAGAACCAGAACCAGAACCAGAACCAGCCTGAGAACGGCCGCAGGGGAGTTCTCGAGGCCTCGGGGGTGCAGCATCGACTCCGGGCCGAACCAGAAGCAGAGCCAGAACCAGAGGCAGAATCAGAACCAGAACCAGAGCTAGAAACAGCCAGAACCAGAGCCAGGGCCAGAGACAGGACCAGAACCAGAAACAGCCAGAACCAGAACCAGAACCAGAACAAGCCTGGCATTGCCCCCAGCCTGAGAAGAGCCAGAACCAGAGGCAGAACCAGAGGCAGAACCAGAACCAGTCAGAATTAAAGCCAGAGCCAGAATCAGAGCCACAATCAGAACCAGAATCTGAGCCAGAACCAGCCTGGGAGCAGCCCGTGGGGGGAGATTCCTGAGGCCTTGGGGATGCAGAATCCACACCGGGCTGAACCAGAACCAGAATCAGAGCCAGAACCAGAATTAGAACCAAATCCAGGGCCAAAATCAGAACCAGAACCAGAACCAGCCTGGCATCACCCCCAGCTTCCCCTAGCCTGGGCAGAACCAGAATCAGAACCTGAACCAGAACCAGAGCCAGAACTAAAACCAGAACCAGAACCAACCCGGCATCACCCCCACCTTCCCCCACCCCAGCCACAGAGACCCCGGGGTGGGCAAAACCCCTTAATTTAAATGGAGATTTATTGAAATGACATCGGGATCACATCGGGAGGGCCCCGGGGCCGCGGCCGGCCCTGCCCTCACTTCCTGCGGGGCATCTTGTCCGGCAGGTCCTGGAAGAAATCGTTGCACATCATGGCCATGCAGGCCAGGAAGGTCACGTACTCCTGGAAATCCACCTCGTTGTCGCTGTTGCAATCCAGGTTGCTCATCAGCTTCTGTAAATTCGCCTCGCTGGTTTGCTTCTACACGGGGGAGGAAAAGGAAGGGTTAAAACTGGGTTTTGGAGGGGTTAAAACCGGGCTGTGGGGGGGTTAAAACCGGGTTTTGGAGGGAATAGTAAGATATAAAAGGTAAAATAGAGGTAAAAAAAATCTAAATAATTAAAAATACAGGTAAAAATCTAAATAATTAAAAATACAGGTAAAAATATAAGTAATAAAAAATAGAGGTAAAAATATAAATAATAAAAAATAGATGTAAAAACACAAGTAATAAAAAACAGGAGTAAAAATAGAAGTAATAAAAAATAGATGTAAAAATCTAAATAATAAAAAATAGAGGTAACAAAATTTGTAAAACATATAAAATTACAGGTAATAAAAACATATGAAAAATAGAGACATAAAACCATAAAAAATAGATGTAAAAATAGAAATAATAAAAAAACAGATATAAAAATATAAGTAATAAAAAATAGAGGTAAAAATATAAATAATAACAAATAGTGGCAAAAATACAAGTAATAAAAAATAGAGGTAAAAATATAAGTAATAAAAATTAGAGGTAAAAACATAAGTAATAAAAATTAGAGGTAAAAATATAAGTAATATATTTTTGGAGGGGTTAAAAGCAGATTTTGGAGGGGTTAAAACCGAGCTTTGGAGGGGTTAAAACCGGGCTTTGGAGGGGTTAAACCAGGCTTTGCATGTCCCCCCCGGCACTCACGCTGAAGCTGGGCAGCTCCTTGATGAGCAGCTCCTTGAGCTCGGCTTTGTTGAGCTTGTACTTGTCGCCCTCGTTGCCCGAGTACTTGTGGAAGGTGGCGACCATCACGGCCAGCGCCTGCTCCAGGGGACACGCCATGGGGACAGCGACAAACCTGGGGACAAGGGGACGCAGGAGTTGGGCACCCCCAGGTACCCCTGTGCCAGGCCTGGGTCTGTCCCGGGATGTTCCGTTCCCTCCCTGGTTCCAGTCGGGCTGAACAGCCCCGAAATAGGAGGAAAAATGGGACAGGGGAAGAAGTT
>JAXCLO010000101.1:6633452-6644871 GCA_035583995.1 Arremon aurantiirostris | reverse complement strand
CCCCCCCCCGGGGGGGGGGGAACCGCAGGGAAGGCTCCGGGGCCACCCGCACCCATCCACGGGCACGGCGGAGCTCGGGGTGCCCATGGAGGTGCCAAGGGGTGCCGTGGGGTGACGGGCACAGAGATGGGGGGACATGCCCCAAAATCCCGGGGAGATCGGGAAGAAGGAGCCGAGTCCCGATCGCTCCGGAGCTCCGGGACCGGGGGAACCGAACCCGGAGGGTCCCAGGGGACCAAGGTGGGGCAAACCCGGGGGTGGAGGCGCCCTGGAGGTGCCCTGGAGGTGCCATGGTGGGGACGAACCCCAAAGTCCGGAGGGGATCGGGAGGACGGAGCCGAGTCCCGATGGCTCCGGGGCTCCGGGACCGGGTGGAACCGAACCCGGAGGTTCCCGGGGACCAGGGATGGGACAAGCCCGGGGATGGAGGCGCTATGGGCACGGAGCTGGGGGAACGAACCCCAAAATCCCGGGGAGACCGAGGAGAAGGAGCCGAGTCCCGATCGCTCCAGAGCTCCGGGACCGGGGGAGCCGCACCCGGAGGGTCCCGGGGGATGGAGGCAGAGCACCCAGGACCCCCCGGTACCCCCACACCGGGCAGAGCTTGGGGCTGGCAGGAGACCTGAGGAGGGCAGGGATGGAAGGGCAGGGGGACCCTCCGAGGTCGCTTTGTCCCCCCCGAGCTCGGCGGCCTCAGGAGCTCCAGGAGCGGCACCTCGGGGGTCTCCCCGTCCCCCCCATCGCCCTCTACTTCCTCCGGCAGCCCTTGGCTGCGTCGCCCATCATGTCCCAGTACTCCCCGAACTCCAGCTTGGCCTCGTTGGGGTCTCCCATGCACTCGATCTTCTCCTCCAGGGGTCCCACGCACTGCGGAGACAATATTGGGGTGATGGTGATGGGGGGGTCCCACCGAGACAATATTGGGGTGATGGGGGGGGGTGGTCCCACAGAGACAACACCGGGATCCAGGACCCCATCGGGACATTCTGTGGGGGGTCCCACCTCACCCAGGATCCCATTGGGACATCCTGGGGGGCTCCAGGACCCCATTGGGGGGGTTCCAGCCCCATCCAGGACCCATTGGGGGGGTCCGACCTCATCCAGGACCCCATCGGGACATCCTGGGGGGGTCCCACCCCCATTGGGACATCCTGGGGGGTCCAGGACACCATGGAGACATCCTGAGGGGGTTCCACCTCATCCAGGACCCCACTGGGGGGGTCCCATGCCATCCAGAACCCCATCAGGACATCCTGGGGGGGTCCCACCTCACCCAGGACCCCATCGGAGAGGTCCCACCTCATCCAGGACCCCATTAGGGGGTCCCACCTCACCCAGGACTCCATTGGGGGGGTCCCACCTCACCCAGGACCCCTCCCATCTCCTCCTGGTCACTCCCCTGACCTTGCCCAGGTGCGGCAGCTTCTGCACCAGCAGCTCCTGCATCTCGTTGGGGGTCAGGTACTCCTTCTGGCCCTTCACGGCGTAGCAGTGGAACTGGCTGATCACGGTCTCGATGGCGCGCTCCACGTCCGTCAGCTCCTGGCAGTCCTGAGGGGGGGGACAGGGGGTGAGAAAAGGTGGGACAGGTCCCCGGAGGGGTGGGACAGGTCCCCGGAGGGGTGGGACAGATCCCCAGTGTCACCCTGATTTTTTAACATTTTCTAAGCCTTCTGATGTTGGCGTTCTTGTAGCTGAACTTTCTCACACGCTTTCTGTAAACAACTCATGGTTTCGCGTTCTTTTATGGAAGAGGAGAAAGTTGATGGGCTGTTGGTTTGCCCGGTGTCATTGGAGAGGTGGCACTGTCACCCTCCAACCTGCTGTCACTCTTGGAAAACTGTAAATGTTGGAGGCAGGAAATGAACTGCCCTCTCTTTCACCTTGAGAACAGCGGTGTGCGCTTTTTGTGGTGGCTTTTTGTGTCCTATAGCGACACCCCAGAGGGGTGGCACTGTCCCCAGAGGGGTGGCACTGTCCCCAGAGGGGTGGCACAGATCCATGGAGGGGGTGACACGTCAGGAGGGGGACACAGGACAAGCCCCGAGCGGGTGGAACACCCCGCGATCAAACATTTAACCCCTCCACAACCACGGCATAAAAAAATCTTATCAGGCTCATCTGTGCAGATGTGAGACACCTCCCCATCCACCTCTGACCCCCTCATCCACCTGTGCCACCTCCCCATCCAGCTGCCACCCTATCCAGCTGCCACCCTATCCAGCTGTGCCCTCCCCATCCAGCTGCGCCCCCTCGCAGCCCCCACACAGCTGTGAGGCCACCCAGATGTTTCTCGCCCCCATCCAGCTGTCGCGGCCCCTCCAGCCGCCACCTCCCGTCCCCCCGAGCTGTCCCCGCCCAGGCTCCGCCACCGCGGCGTCTCTCGCCACCCCCGGCGCGGGCCCGGCCCGTCCCGACTGGTTCTTCCTCTCCCTCCGTGACTCAGAGCCCGCCCGGAGCTCCTCGGCCACCCCCAGACCCCGGTACCGGCGGGGTGGGGGGCGCAGAATAACCGGACCCCCATCCCCGGTCTATCCCGGTCAGTCCTGGTCAGTCGTGGTCAGTCGTGGTCACTGTCGGTCTCTCCCAGACTCTCCTGGTCAGTCCCGGTCATTCCCGGTCTCTCCCGGGCAATCTCGGTCCCGCCCGGTCTCTCCCGATCAATCCTGGTCAGTCCCGGTCAATCCCAGTCAATCCCCATCAATCCCGGTCTCTCCCCATCATTCCCGGTCACTCCTGGTCAATCCCCGTCAATCTCGGTCATTCCCGGTCTCTCCCGGTCTCTCTCAATCACTCCCGGTCACTCCCGGTCATTCCCGGTCTCTCCCGCGGCTCCGTTTTAGTGAAACGCCGCTGATTCACCCCAAATCTGCGGCTTCCCCGTGAAACCACAGCCGGTGATGCCCACCGGGCACCTCCCAAATCCTCCACCGGTACCAAGAGTGGGCACCTCCCGGTTGGGTCGGGCACCTCCCGGTTGCAAACCGAGCAGAACGGGAGCTTCTCTACCACCGGGGCATCCTCGGAGGGGCTCCCGGAGTCAATCCCGGAGCCTCCCAAAGCCCCGAGCAGCCCCCGGTTCCTGCGCCGTGCCCGGGGGTCACCCCCGGTGTCACCCCCGTCCCTCCAGGGATCCCGGTGTCACCCCCGTTGTCACTCCCGGTGTCACCCCCGGTGTCCCCCCGGACCTTTCTCTTCTTGCGGCAGTTGCACTGGCCCATCCTGCTGCTCGCTGCTCCTCGGGGGTCCCTCCTGGGGTCTCTCGGGCTCTCTCGGGGGTCTCTCGGGGTCTCTCCTGTGCCGCGGGGTCCGGGGGAGCTGGCGGGGAAAGGAATCCAAGCTCAGCTCTGGGTTTGGGGTGAGCTCCCCCTATTCCAGCTCCAGGACTCCTCCTCCTCCTCCTCGCGGAACGAGCCCCGGGATGCGGCTCCGGAGCTGCCGGGACACGTCCCCGGCGTCCTCGCAAGTCGCGGCAGAGCCGAGTGTGGGAGCGGAGGGGCCCGAGGCTCAAAAACCCAAAAACCCCTCCTGGTTCCATCCCAGGGTGCCCAAACCCCCTCTGGTCCCATTCCTGGGTGCCTAAACCCACCCGGCCCCATCCCGAGGTGCACAAACCCCTTCTGGTCCCATCCCAGTGTGCCCAAACCCCCTCCGGTCCCATCCCGAGGCGCACAAACCCCCTCGGCCCCATCTCATCCCACTCACCTGCAGCTCGGGCTGGCCCGGGTGTGCCCGGGCTGCGGCGGGCCGGGGTTTTATACCGGGCCAGGTGTGAGTGGGAGCTCCGTGGTGCAAGGCAGTGATTTAGGAGCGCCTGGCCCGGCGCCAGCGTTGGGGCCGGGAAACGCCTCCTTCCCTCTTTCCCGGCCACACCGGGCCGTTCCTCATCTTCCTCATCCCGTGTGGGAACGGCACCGAGAGCCCGCGCCGGGATCCCAGCGGCGCCGGGACTCGGGGGAATGAATATGCCGAATATTCCGAATATTCTGAATATTCGGGGTATTCCCCCAGCAGGGATGTGCCCCCTGCGCCACCCAAGACCCTGCAGAGGAGCTGGTGGCCACCGTGACCAGCGTGGCATCGCTGTCGGGGATCTCCCGAGCCCCACCCCAGCCACAGCCCCCCACGCACCCCCCAGCGTGGCAGGAAGGTGTTTGTGGGGCACCCCAAAAAGCCAAACTGGCGCCAGGGCGATTTGGGAACAGCCCCATCCATCGTGACCCCAACCCCACCACGAGATGGGGGCTCAAATCAGGAGCCCAGCAAGAACAGCAGCGATGCTCAGGCTCAGGGAAAACCTTTTTTGTTTTATTTTTTAGAGGCCTCTTTGTCACTTCTTGGCCGCCTTGTCCCTGCGCACGGCCTTGGCCAGCTCCCCGACGAGCCGCCAGAACTCCCCGAACCGCAGCTCCTCGTCGTTGTTCACGTCCAGCTCGCTCATCTTCTCCTCCAGAGAGGGCACGTCCTGCCAGGGCGGGGGGAACACGGGAGGGGCGGCTTGGAGACCCCCAGAAACCGGGATGGGAATGAGGGGAGCGGGGGCTGACAGAGCTGGGGGGAGCGGGACAGAACCGCGGTTCTGGGGGACACCGGGGGGACCGGTTATGGGGGACCCCTGGATGATCAGGAGCAGCCTCATGGTTCACGGGACCCCCAGAGCACCAGTTATGGGGGACCCCCAGAAGATTGGGAGCAGCCCCACGGTTCAGGGGGACACCGGGGGCATCGGTTCAGGGGGACCCCCAGAGCACCGGGAGCATCTCCGCCGTTCTGGGGGACACCGGAGGACCCCACAGTTCAGGGGGACCCCCAGGGACCCCCCAGCGCTGCTGCCGCACCCCTCACCTTCATCATGTTGGGCAGCTGGAGCCGCACGAGCTCCTTGAACTCGCCGGTGCTCAGCGTCCCCTTCCTGCCCTCCTTGGCGGCGAAGGTGACAAACACGGTGACGATGCGCTCGATGGCCGCCTCCAGCTCCGTCAGCTCGGTCGGTTCGGTCCCTTCGCTCCGCTCGGTCCCTTCGGGCAGCTCGGCCATGGCACCGGACACGGGGCTGCGGGGACAGGAGCCCAGAAAGGGTCGGGGATGTCCCAGGTGGGATTTTCGCCCCCTCCCCAACCCTACGAGGGCTCAGGGGGGGACACGGGGACATCAGGGAAGCGAGGCCGCACTCACCCCTCGCTGCCGCCGTTTCGAGGGGGTTTGGGCGCTTTTGGGGCGTTTTCAGGCGGTTTTATACCCGCGCTGCAGGAGGGGACAGCGCAGCCTTTGTGTGTCCCCCCCTCCCTCGGTGTCGCGCCGGTGTTGGGTTTCCTGATGCGGCCGGACGGACGCGGAGTCACCGCCCGTCCGTCGGTCCGTCCGTCCGTCCCTCCGTGCTCTGCTCCCTCCCAGCCCGGGCACCGGACCAAGCTCGGCCTGAAGCGGCCGCGGCCTCGGTGGCGCCGCTCGGGGAGCTCCGGTGGGGACAGGAGGGGACTGGGAGCATCACTGGGATCGTGCACGGAAACATTCCCAAAATCGGGATGGTTTTGGGTGGAAAAGACCCCCTAGATTATTAAATCTAAACTTTGAGCCCCATTTTGGGGGTACAGGGCAGGTGTCACCCCCAGATCCTTCCCTGCAGGGTTGGGGACAAGGAGGTGACCCCAGAGCAGCGGTGACATCCCGGTGACCAGGGCTGGGGCATCACCGGGGCCGTGCACAGAAAAAATCCCAAAATCAGGATGGTTTTGGGTGGGAAAATGATTAAATCCAAACTTTGAGCCCCATTCCTGGGCCGGTGTCACCCCCAGGTCCTTCCCTGCAGGGTTGGGGACAAGGAGGTGACCCCAGAGCCGCGGTGACATCCCTGCCACATCCCTGTCACATCCCGGCTGGGCCCGCACCGAGTGAGAGTTGTGACTCAGCTTCCCACTGACATCATCCCTATTAATAGTGGGCTCTGTAAAAAATTAATTAATCCCAATTAATTAGGGGGTTGGGACGGCCCGGGCCCTCCCCTTTAATCAGTGGGTATTTATAACATGGCACATCTGGCACTCCCCATTCCCACGGGGACCCCAAATTGTGCCCCACACCTCGAGGGGACCCTCAGGCTCAGGACTGTCCCCAATGTCCCCAACCCCACTCAGGGGTGTGACAAACAGGGGAACACGCAGGAATTTGGGGTCCCAAAGCTCCCAGAGGTGTTTTGGGGGCTCAGAGCAGGGGGGGTTCCCAGGGCAATGTCACAATTGTCCATCTCAGCACTGTCCCCAACCTGGGTGACAAACTGTCCCATTCCCAGGGTGACATGCAGGAATTTGGGGTCCCAAAACCCAGGGATGTTTTGGGGACCAAGGACAGGGGTGTCCCTGGTACAATATCCCAATTGTCAGCCTCAGGACTGTCCCCAGTGTCCCCAACCAGCTGCAGCCCCCAAAACAACACGTGGGAATTTGGGGTCCCCAAAGTCCCAGTGGTGTTTTAGGACCGAGGACAGGGGTGTCCCCAGTACAATGTCACAATTGTCCATCTCAGGACTGTCCTCAATGTCCCCAACCTGGGTGACAACCCCAACCTCACCCAGGGGTGTGGGTAAAAGTGAAGATGCAGCCTCCAGGGGAACACACAGGAATTTGGGGTCCCCAAAGCCCCAGGGGTGTTTTTGGGGTTTAGGAAGGGGTGTCCCCAGTACAATGTCATTGTCACCGAGTTGTGCTGAGCCCTGAGATGCTCACAGGGGACAGGGAGGCTCCCACAGGCTGGGATGGCCCTGTCCCCACCCCACAGGTGTCACTCCAGCTCACGGGGCAGGAATTGGTTTCCTGCAGCCCCATCCGGCCCCGGCAGGACGGGAGGGGACACGGGAGGGGACATGGGACGGGACTGGGACAGCCCCCAGCCCCACGTCAGGACAGCGGGGTGGCCTCTTGGGAAAGGGCAGGTGAGTCAGGGACGGCAGCGGGGACAGGTTTGGGGTGAATCCATCAGGGACAGGTTTGGGGTGAATCAGTCGGGGACAGGTTTGGGGTGAATCAGCGGCCCCGGAGCCAGGCGGGCCCGTGACTCCCCAGCCTGGAATTTGGGGTGAACAAGGGGCAGGTGTCCCCACAGAGGGAAGGGGATGGGACAGTCAGGTGACATCCAGGGGTTTTTGTCACACTGGGATTCCCATCGGGGCTGTCCCCATGGGTAGGGAGGGGTGAGATGGACTTGGGGGCATCAGAGGGGACAGGAGGGGACCAGGCTGGGACTGGGACCATGGAGGGGCTGGGACCATGGAGGGACTGGGGCCATATAGGGACAGGGATGGAGGCCCTATAGGGACAGAGACCATATAGGGACAGGGATGGGGGCCCTATAGGGACAGGGACCATATAGGGACAGGGATGGGGGCCATAAAGGGACAGGGACCATGTAGGGACTTGGGCCATATAGGGAGGGACCATATAGGGACAGGGACCATGTAGGGTCAGGGATGGGGGCCATATAGGCATGGGGCCATACAGGGACAGGGCCATATAGGGACAGGGACCATATAGGGGCAGGGATGGGACCATATAGGATATAGGGCCATATAGAGACTTGGCCCATGCAGGGACAGGGCCATATAGGGACAGGGCCATATTGAGATTTGGGCCATATGTGGGTACAGGGCCATATAGAGACAAGGCCATATAGGAGCAGGAACTATATAGAGACTTGGGCCCTACAGGGACAGGTCCATACAGGGACAGGGACCATATAGGGAAGGGGCCATACAGGGACAATGAACACATAAGGCCTTGGATCATATAGGGGCAGGGGCAGGGACAGGACCATATAGGGACTCAGGCCATATAGGGACAGGACCATATAACAACTTGGCCCATATAGGACCACAGAACCCTGTGTGACAGAGTGACCACGAGCAGGGGGTCAGTGTCCACTTCCACATCCTCCTCCTTGGCTTCTCCACACCCTGCCTGGGCTGGGGACCCCAACTGGGGATGTCACCATGGCCACCACGGCCACCACGGCCACCACAGTGACCAGCCTGGCAGTGACCCCTATTTGGGCTGGACACCCCAACCAGGGATGGTCACCACAGCCACCATGGCCACCACAGTGTCCAGCCCAGCAGTGGCCCCTGTCTGGGTTGAGAACCCCAACCAAGGACGTCACCACGGCCACCACAGTGACACCAGCCTGGCAATGACCCCTGTCTGGGCTGGAGACCCCAAACTGGGGATGGACTGGACACCCACCAGTGTCCAGCCCAGGGACCCCAACTGGGGATGTCCCCACGGCCACCATGGCCACCACGGTGTCAGCAGCCTGGCAATGTCCCCCTGCTGTCCCCACCAGCTCTCTCTGCAGGTGACACTGGTGCCACAGAGCCACCACGGGCGGTGTCCCCAACCCGGCCACCTCAGCTCCTCCCTTCCCAAAGCCCGAGGAAGATGGAAAAGCCTCTTGCAGGCGATGGGATGTGGAGACAAGATCCGGCCCAGCCCCGGCACTGGTTTAAACTGGAGCAACTGGTTTGGCTGGGTCAAAGTGGAGCAGGGGCTGGGACAGGTTCCAAGCTGTGTGTAACGCTCCTGGCATGTCCCTCGCTGCTCCTGATTTGGGAAGAGATCCTGGGAATCTGCCCTGGACCTCTCAGGAGCCCCCAGAACCCCCAGGAACCCCCAGATTTGGGGTTCACCCTCAGTCATGCTGTCCTAAAGGTTTTGGGGGGCTGGAACCTGTTCTGAGCTGTGTGTAAAGCTCCTGGCATGTCCCTTGTTGCTCCTGATTTGGTAAGAGATTCTGGGAATCTGCTTTGCAGGGTTTGGGACCCCCCAGGACCCCCCAGAACCCCCAAGACCCCCCAGATTTGGGGTTCACCCTCAGTCATGCTGTCCTAAAGGTTTTGGGGGGCTGGAACCTGTTCTGAACTATGTCTAAAGCTCCTGGCATGTCCACTTTGGGAAGAGCTCCTGGAAATTTGCCCTCCCAGGACCCCCCAGGACCCCCCCAGATTTGGGGTTCACCCCCGGTCCCGCTGTCCCAGAGGGTTTGTGGCGCTGGCAATGCCCCTCACACGTCCCACCCGTGCCAGTCCCGGTTCTGTCCCCTCTGTGCCCGCCTGGCACGGGCTGGGCCCGGGGTTATTTTTGGGCAATGCCCGTCCCTGTCACGAGCCCGGTGACGTTCCCGGGGCTTTCCCGGGATCCTGATCCGCTCTGGGGACGGGGACGCGGAGAGTGAGTGACACGGGACCCTCCTGGTACCCCCAAATTCGGAATTTTGGGATCCGGCCCCTCCCGGTGCCCCCCCAAATTCGGGATCTCGGGATCCCTCCCGGTGCTCCCCCCAAACTCGGAATTTTGGGATCCGGCCCCTCCCAGTGCCCCCCCAATCTCGGAATTTTGGGATCTGACCCCTCCTGGAGCCCCCCAAACTTGGAATTTTGAGGGACAGGACACAGGGATGGCAGGGACAGGAAATGAGGGAGCTGCAGGATGTTAATTAAATTAACCCCTAATTAGGGCTCGGCACTGCCCGGCCCTGCTGGAAGTGGTGCTGCTGTTGGGGGGGGGGTCTCAAATCCTGGGGGGGGGCACGGAGAGGGGGTGAGGGATTTGGGGATCAGGAATTCGGGGGATTGGGAATTTGGGGGCTGAAAATTTTGGAGGATCAGGAATTTGAGAGATGAGGAATTTGGGGGGTGAGGGATCTGGGGAATCAGGAATTTGGGGGATCAGAGATTTGGGGGATCGGGAATTTAGGAAATGAGGAATTCAGGGGATTAGAAATTTGGAGGATTAGGAACTTGGGGGATCAGGAATTTTGGGGTGATGGAGAATTTGGGGGATCAGGAACTTGGCAGATTAGGAATTTGAGGGCTGAAGCATTTGGGAGATTAGGAATTTGGGGGATTAGGAATTTAGGTGATGAAAATTTTGAGGGCTGAGGATCTTGGGGGCTGAGGAATTTGAGGGATCAGGAACTCAGGGGATTGGGAATTTGGGGGATTATGAATTTAGGAGATCAGGAATTTGAGGGATGAGGGATTTGTGGGATTAGGAATTTGGGGTCTGAAAAATTTGGGTGTATAGGAATTTAGGGTATGACGAATTTGAGGGCTGAAGCACTTGGGAGATCAGGAATTTAGGAGATGAGGAATTCAGGGACTGAGGAATTTAAGAGATTAGGAATTTAGGAGATGAGGAATTCGGGGGATAAGAAATTTGGGGGATCAGGAGTTCGAGGGATCAGGAATTGGGGGCCGAGGAATTTCGGAGATTAGGAATTCATTCAGGACATGAGGAATTCGGGGCATTGGGAATTGGGGGAATCAGGAATCTGGGGGATCAGGAATTCGGAGGCTAAGGAGT
This sequence comes from Arremon aurantiirostris, assembly GCA_035583995.1. NCBI lineage: Eukaryota > Metazoa > Chordata > Aves > Passeriformes > Passerellidae > Arremon > Arremon aurantiirostris. Next base: position 6,634,522 of record JAXCLO010000101.1, on the reverse strand, counting down.
TCGGGGGATCAGGAATTCAGGGGATCAGAAATTCAGGGGATTAAAAATTTGGGGGATCAGGAGTTCAGGGGATCAGGAACTCGGAGGCTGAGGAATTCGGGGGATCAGGAATTCAGGGGATCAGCAATCTGGGGGATCAGCAATCTGAGGGATCAGTAATTCAGCAGATGAGGAATTCAGGGCATCAGCGATTCGGTCACTGAGGAATCCGGTGCCGCTCTCCCCGGGGCCGCCGGAGCCGCGGGGGCTGCGGGGCTCCAGCCCGCTCGGCCCCGGGGCCGTAACGGGATCCCGGCCTTTATCAGCATCCCCGGGGCCAGCTCGGCTCCGGTTTCCTCGGCCGAGCCGTTGCTGCAGCAACGCCGGGCCGGGCCTTGTGGGGCCTTTTGAGGGCGGACAAGAGCCCTTTGAGAGCGCCGAGTCACCCGATAGCCCCCGGCGCTCCCCCCGGGCCGCGCCGGCTCCCGGGGACACCGGATCCGTGATGGGCACCGGGAGCGACCCCGGGGATGCGGCCCCGGTGCCGGCGCTGACAGACGGGGGATGCCCTCGGTGCCACGGCGGTGCCACCGCGGTGCCACCCCGAGGTCACCTCCCCAATGAGGGACCCCCGTGTCCATCCCAATCCTCACGATGTCCCCAATTTTTACGCATTTTGGGGTGACAAGGGACGCTGGAGGGTGGCACGGGGACCCCTCTGAAGCGATGCTGTCCCCCCGCGGGTCTGGGGGTGCTGCCCGCGGGTTGTGCCCCCCATGCCCGGCCCCTGCGGGGTTGGCTCGCGGTGCCAGCCCGGCTGCCCAGCCCCGGTATCGGATCCTCCCGGAGGGAGGGGGATTGGAGCTTATTTAACGTGCCCGGCCCGGCCGGGAGGGAGCACTCGGAGCGCGGGGAGCTCAGGTGAGCGCAGGTGACTCTGGTGCACCCCGAATCGGCCCCCAGAAACCCCTGGATCCCTCAGAACCCTTGGGATCCCTCAGAACCCCCAGTCCAGCCCCTGGGATCCCCCCAGATCCCCTTGGAATCCCTTCAGAACCCCCTGGATACCCCAGATCCCCCAGTCCTGCCCC
>JAXCLO010000101.1:6621152-6631339 GCA_035583995.1 Arremon aurantiirostris | reverse complement strand
TGGTCCCCTCACGATCCCCCTCATGATCCCCCTCATGGCCCCCTCATGATCCCCTCACGGCCCCCTCATGGTCCCCTCAGGGTCGGGGCTTTTCCCCCTTATCGGGTTCCAGAGCCGGGCCTGAAGGGGCCTAGCTGATTATTTTTCCCCTCAGGAAGAAAAACGCTTTAAAAATCACTTTAAATTGAAACAGCTGCTGTATATTAAAAAAAATTATTAAAAATAATTTAAAACAGGAATAAGACTTTCTGTTGTCGCCATTTCTGAGTGTAAATCCTCTCAATAAAGTGGTTTTTGAGGGTATTATAGAGTGAGCGCATCCCGGTCGTCATCCACCCGTTAAATTTGTTGCTAATTATAAATTAAATTAATAAATCGATCTGCGGAGCTGCGAGGTTGGAACCCAGCGTGTTTCTGTAGCATCCAGCACTGGGGGGGATTTAAATCCCTGCCCTGAGGGGATTTAAACCTCGATGTTTTTAAAGGATACGGTGCTTATGTAGCATCACCGTGGATTTTTATTCCCAATTTTATTCCCTGTGCCCTTAAAATTGGGGTTTGCACCTTGGTCATGCTAAGAATATGGGAAATGTGGAGGTGTCACTGTGCTAAAGGCATTTTGGTGCTATATACAGCTGGATTTTTATGTTATTACTCAAAAAAGCGATAAGATATTCACTGTAAAAAGATAGATATTTGCTAAAGGTGAATTAAAATAACTCCCATATTTATTAAACCTGCTAGAGGGTTAGAAAACATTAAAAATACACAAATAAAATATTTATCATTTGTCTCACTCTTAGTTTTATCCACACAGAACAGAGTTTTTTTTAACGTTTGATCATGTAAATATGTAGTAATTGTATTAATTTGATGTCTTGGGTTCTGGTTTGCATCTTTGCTCTGAAGATACCATTTGGTTTCCATCTTGCTGCTGGATTTTTATATTATTCCTCCTAGTATTGCTGAAGCATTCACTGTAAAAATATGAATTTTTAGTAAGGGAGAAATAAAGGAACTCCCTGATTTATTAAAACATTAAAAATCACAGAATCAGAACTGAACAATTCTGTCAGAGGGATAAAAATCACTGAAAATAAATGAATGTATTACACATAACCTGGAGTAATCTTGATTTCCTCCACTCATGGAGGCAGAACAGAGGGAATTTTTATTATTTAGTGTTATGAATGTGTGCTAAATGTTTAAATTTTTGTTTTTGCAGATTCTCTGAAGATGGCTGCACAGTCAGCACCGAAGGTCGTGCTAAAGAGCACCACCAAGATGTCTCTGAACGAGCGGTGAGGAAGCCAACGGCACCTTCAGCTCCTAAGAAATCATATATATATTTTTTATTTTTTATTTTTTTTTTACTTAATTCTCACTATCCAAAAAAAAAATCCAAAAAACCCGCCGTGGTTTTCCCGCCCTCTTTTAACCTCATCCAGCGAGCGGGTGGTGCCTTCCACACCCGCCTTACCCAAGGTTAAAAGGGCCAAAAAACAAAATTCCGGAGGGGATTTCTCCGCGCTTTTAGTTGTCGTAAATCCGGTGGGATGTGTTGTAAGAGCAGAGACCAACCTCACACCCTCCCTGTCTCTCCCACATGTTTTGACATTGGTATTTTGGCCCTGCTGCCGCGCCCGAGGGTCCCGCCCGCCCGGGTGGGCTCTGTAAGAGGCCGGCGGCGGCCTCGGAACCGGCCCGAAGGCCCTTCAGGGCCTTGTAAGAGGCACCAGCTTTGGCTTCACCTCCATCTCTCGCTGTCCTCGAGCTCATCCCGCTGGGCTTGGCCACGTCTGGCTCCTCCCTGATCGCTAACGGGTGTCTGTCTGTCTGTCCTGCTGGGCGCTGTGGGGTTAAACACGCTGGGATGGGGCAGCACCTGAGGTCAGGGACACCTTGCTGGCTCCTTCCCTCCCTGTCAGCCCAAACTCCTTGTTTTTAGGGGTGGATTTCATTTTTAGGCAGTAAATTTCATTCCTAGGAGGTGGATTTCATTTTTAGGGGGTGAATTCCATTTTTAGGAGGTGAATTTCCGTTTTATGGGGTGGATTTCATTTTTAGGAGGTAAATTTCATTTTTAGGAGGTAAATTTCATTTTTAGGAGGTAAATTTCGGTTTTAGGGGCTGCATTTTGTTTTTAGGGGATGGATTTCATTTTTAGGGAGTAAATTTCTTTTTTATGAGGTGGATTTAATTTTTAGGCAGTAAATTTTTATTTTTAGGGGGTGGATTTCATTTTTAGCAAGTGAATTTCCTTTTTACAGGATAAATTTCGTTTTCACATGGTGAATTTTGTTTTTAGGGGTTAAATTTAATTTTTAGGGGTTAAATTTCATTTTTAGGGGGGTGAATTTCATTTTTAGTGGATCAATTTCGTTTTTAGGGAGTGAATTTCATTTTTAGGAGGTGGATTTCATTTTTAGGCAATAAATGTCATTTTTAGAGGGTAAATTACCTTTTTATGGGGTGAATTTCATTTTTAGAGGGTGAATTTCGTTTTTAGGGAGTAAATTTCCTTTTTATAGGGCAGATTTTGTGTTTTGGGGCTAAATTTCCTTTTTATGAGATGGATTTCATTTTTAGGGATTAAATTTCATTTTTATGGGATGGATTTTGCTCACCAGCTCCCAGGAAGCTGCTGGAGCTCAGGAGCTTTATTTACCACCTCTCTTCAATGGAGAAATTCAATTTCTCATAAATTCCCAAGTGGCCTCATTTCAGTAGAGCAGTTGGGTAGAATATGGGAGATTCTTGGTAGTGGAATTTTGTGCAGTCATGGTTGGGAAAAGCTTTAACACGATCCCATCCAACCTTACGCTGGCATCTTCCCAACCTCCCTCCTAGCCTGGAATTTTGACACTTTTCCCAGATTTTTTGGGTGTTAATTTTGCTTTTTCTGTCCTGTTTCTCCCCTCTCTGTCACGACCATCCCCGCTTTTTGCTGATTGTCACCCCTTCTACCATCTCTAACCTCCAGCTTTCTCATTCCCACTGAAAACTTCCAAAACCTCATTCCTGCCTCTCCAGCGAGGGATCCATAATCCCATAAAGTGCCACTCTTTGCATAAAAATGTTGATGGGAGCTGGAGCCCCACTCGAGCACCGTGAAATGGCGATAATTGTTTATTTAAGCTTTAATTAAACCCCGTTTTATTCGACCTTGAAGCTTCACTAACATGCTGAAGAACAAACAGCCGATGCCGGTGAATATCCGGGCCACCATGCAGCAGCAGCAGCTGGCCAGCGCTCGAAACAGACGTTTGGCCCAGCAGATGGAGAACAGGCCGTCTGTGCAGGCTGCTCTGAAACTCAAACAGGTGAGGGGAAAGCAGATTTGAGCCTTGCAGGATGTGGAAAAAAACAGCTCCGGAAAGAGAAAATGGCCAGAGAAGGGAAGGGGATGGAGGGTGAGTGCGGGGAGCTCAGGGGGGATCTGGTTCTCCATAAATCCCTGACAGGAGGGTGGGGTTGGACACATGAGGAGGAATTTTCTGGGAAGGGTTGGCAGGGGTTGCCCAGGGAATTTTGGAGTGAAGGAAATCCTGGATGTGGCACCTGGGCTGGGCACAAGGTGGGGATTGCACTCAGTGGTCTGAGAGGTCTTTTGCAACCTGGAAACTTTTGGAATTCTGTAAAAAAAGTATGTTGGGAAGTGTCCAGAGGATGGAGAAGGGTCTGGAGGAATGGCTGAGGGTGTGTTCAGGAGACTCAGGGATCTGCAGCTCCAATCTCTGTGACAGGGACAGGATCCAGGGAATGGCTGGAGCTGTGCCAGGGGAGGCTTAGGATGGATTTTAGGGAAAGGTTTTCCTCCACAGTGCCCAGGCTTCTCGGGAAATGGGATGAAACTGCCAGGGAAGGTTTAGGATGGATTTTAGAGCCCCCAGAGGGTGCTGGGCACTGCCCAGGCTCCCCTGGCAATGGGCACATTCCCAATGCTGCCAGAGCTCCAGGGGCTGCTCCCAGGGATGCCCAGGCTGAGATTTTGGGGTGTCTGCAAGGACAGGAGTTGATCTGAATGATCCTCATGGATCCCTCCCAACTCAGATCATTCCATAATCCCAAAAACAAAATACCTGGGAGGGACTGGCAGAAAATTTCCACTTTTTCCCTCAGATCAGTGACACCTTGTCACTCCCTGGTTGTCACTAGGGGTTGTCCCTCAGATCAGTTGACAGTTTTCATTCCCTGGTTGTTAGTGGGGATTGTTCCGTAGATCAGTGACACGTTGGTTGTCATTCGCTGGTTGTCATTGTCACTGCCTGGTTGTCAGTGGGTTTTTCCCTCAGATCAGTGACACCTTGTCACTCCCTGGTTGTCCATGGGGGTTGTCCCTCAGATCAGTGACAGTTGTCACTCCTGGTTCTCAGTGGGTTGTCCCTCAGATCAGTGACAGTTGTCACTCCCTGTTTCTCGATGAGGGTGTTGGGTGCTGCCTGTTGATGTCTCCTCTCTATTTTTCCAGACCAAAGGCTCATCCCGGCCTCCGGGAGCTGCTTCACCTCACAATCCCATGGCAACAACATCCCCTAAAACCCCTCCCTCCCTCTTTACCCTTCACTGTGGTGGAGCCCTGTGGTGTCCCCAATCCCAGATTGCTGCATGACTCCTGTCCCTCCCCAAATCTTCTCTTCCAGAAGAGCTTGAAGCAACGCCTCGGCAAGAGCAACATCCAGGCGCGGCTGGGCCGGCCGGCGGGGACGCTGGCCCGGGGAGCCCTGGGCCAGCGGGGGCTGCCCCGGGGGGCCCTGCGGGGCCGCGGTGCCCGGGCCATCATCCGAGGAGGGGTGGCACTCCGAGGTCAGTGCCCTGTCCTGCCCCTGTCTCCTCACAGATCCTTCCCGTGGGTGAAATTGGGTTTATTGGTGGTGTCGATATTGCGGGCGGGATGTGGTTTGAAACAAATGGAGGCAACTGTGGGGTTTGTTTCACCCCAGAGACACTTTTGTCTAACTGGATGTGTGGTGTTCTCACCCCAAAACCACTTTTGGCCAGCTGGATCAACCCAGAGACATTTTTGGCTGGCTGGGTGTGGGGTGTTTCACCCCAGAGACACTTTTGGCCAGCTGGATCTGTGGTGTTTCACCCCAGAGACACTTTCGGCTAGCTGGATCCCCCCAGAGACACTTTTGGCTCTCTGAATCACCCCAGAGACACTTTTGGCCAGCTGGATTTGTGGTGTTCTCACCTCAGAGACCTATCTCCATCCTTGACATTCTCCACATGTGTGGTGTTTCACCCCAGAGACACTTTTGGCCAGGTGGATCACCCCAAAGACGTTTTTGGCTGGCTGGATCACCCCGGAGACATTTTGGCCAGCTGGATGTTGCAGTTGGGTGCCTGGAGACACTTCCAGACATTTCAGGGCTCTGGTGGTGGCAGGATGGAGCTTCCTCCCATGGAAGGTTCCTCAGGTTTCCCTCTGATGGAGAAGCTTTAAGGTGATGGTGAAGGAAAGGAGTCAGTTCTGATGGAGGATTTTAATGCAGAGTTTTTATTCTGAATCTACAACAGCTCCAACAGAGCTCTGTGACCATGTGGTTGCTGGGGGAGAGGAGGAGGGAAGGGGTAGGGAACCACCAACCACAGGCACAAGGGACAAAGGACTCCTGGATGTCCCAGTGTCCCTCCTGCAATTCCAGGACTGACAGTGCTGACAGGGCTCAGGATGGGGAAAGGAGGGGATGACTGACACACCTGGGAGGGAAATATCAGGGAGGATGAGATTTCCCATGAAACCCCAGCTCAACAGCCATGTTTCTGGTTTCCCACCCGAGGTCAAGGCCTGCTGCGTGGCGGCAGAGGGATTGCCCCCAGGATGGGCCTGCGCAGAGGCGGCATCAGGGGCCGCGGGGGCCCGGGCAGAGGCGGCCTGGGCCGGGGCGCCATGGGCCGGGGCGGCATCGGCGGCAGAGGTCAGTGCCCTGGGATGGCAGGGGTTAATCCAGGAGTAATCCTGATCCAGCTGGGATCCTGCTGTGAGGCTGGAGGCCTGCAGCACCAAGAGTTCCCAGCCTGGAATTCAAAGCTTCAATCCAGGATCTGGTGGTTTTATCAGCTGGGGTGGGGTGGGAAAGCCAAGAGGCAGATGTTGGTGTTAGGCTGGGATTGAGGAATTCTTAGGAAGCTCAGAAATGCTCTGAGTGATGAGAAGGAACTGGGAGTGTAGCCGTGAGTCAGACATCTCTCTGGGAATCACCAAGGGACTGAGAGGGGTGAGAAATCCCAGGATGGAGGCAGTGAGGGGTAAGAAATCCTGGGATGGAGGTAGTGACAGAGTGGGAAATCGCAGGAATGAGGGATTGGAAATCCTAGGATGCAGACAATGATGGAGGGGTGGGAAACCAAGAATGGAGGCAGTGAGAGATGGATGAAGTGAGGGGTGGGAAATCCTGGGATGCAGACAATGATGGCATGGGAGGTCCTGGGATGGAGGCAGTGACAGGGTAGGAAATCACATCCTGGCATGGAGGGGTGTGAAATCTTGGGATGGAGGCAGTGAGGGAGTGGGGTGAGAAATCCCGAAATGGACAAAGTGAGGGGTGGGAAATTCTGGGATGCCGGCCATGATGGAGTGGGAAATCCCAGGACACGTCCCGTTCCCACCCCGCAGGGCGCGGCATGGCCGGGCGCGGCCGGGGCGGCTTCGGCGGGCGCGGCAGAGGCCGGGGCCGCGGCAGAGGCTCGGCACGGCCCGCCCTCACCAAGGAGCAGCTGGACAACCAGCTGGACGCCTACATGTCCAAGACCAAGGGACACCTGGACGCCGAGCTGGACGCGTACATGGCACAGACGGACCCCGAGGCCGCCGACTGAGGGGCCGGGATCAATCCCGTGGGGAAATCAGACTTAGTGTGTTCTTGGATGTTTTGATACTCTCTGTTGTATTAAACTTTTTTTGGATTGTTCTTTTCCCTGGGATCTTTTTTGGTGGTTTTGCACTGAGGATGGGATGGAGCTGGTGTGGGGAGTCTGGTGGTGGCAGTGCCAGGGGTGCAGCTGTGGACTGGGGAGCAGGAGTTTGTGTGGCTGTGGAGCTCCATGGATGGGGTTTGGGATGGATACCTGCGGTATAACCGGGGCCGGATCCGCGGCGTTCCTGGTGGGATTGGGACCGGACCCCCGGTATAACCGGGGCCAGACCCGCTACATTCCCGTGGTATAACCGGAGCCGTTCCCGCGGTATAACCGGGGCCGGACCCGCGGCGCTCCCGGTGGGAGCCGGGCCCGGCGGCGCCGGGGGCGGGACCCGTCTGGAGGCTGGCGCAATGAAAACTCGGCCACCATTGGCTGGCGGGGCCCGGCCCGGCTGTCACGGGCGCTGCCATTGGCTGAGGCGCGCCGGCGCCTCATGCGCTCCGGCCGCTCCTTTTGTTATTGTAGGGCCGGAGTTGGGAAAGGGCCGAGGGAGCGGGAACAGGACCGGGGAGAGGAGGAGAGGGCTGGGAGGAGGAAAGGGCTCAGAGAAGGAGGAGAAAGCTGGGAGCAGGAGGAGAGGGCTCGGAGAAAGCGAGGAAGGTTGAGGGAAAGGGCTGACAGGAGAAGGAGGCTGAGGGAAAGGCAGGAGCTGATGGAAGGGCAGGGGGCTGAAGGGAAGGGCTGAGGGAAGAGCAAGGAGCTCAGGGCAGGACAAGGGCCTGAGGGAAAGGCGGAGGACTCAGAGAAGACCAGGAGGTTGAGGGAAGGGCAGGACAGGGGCTGAGGGACATTCGGGGCTCTGCAGGCACGGCAGCACCACCGTGAGCAAGAGGAGATGTGGCGGGAGCCGGGCCGCGAGTGACGGCAGCCGGGGCCGGAGCAGGTGAGTCCAGCCCGAGCCACCCTCGGTCCCCTGTGTCCCCTCCTCCTTGAAGCGTGTCACCCCTCAGAGCCCCTGTGCCGTCCCTGTCACCTTCCCGTGGTGTCCCAGGAACATCCCCAGGACGAGTTTTTGGGCTGGGATCAGCCCGGGGTTCTGGCAGGGCGATGTGGGGTGAGAACGGGGCTGGGTTTGGCCCCACTGAGCCCAGCTTGCCCCAAACCCGGGCTCCGACCCTTCCTGCCTTCCCTGGAGCAGCCTTGGGATGCAGGGAGAGAGATCAAGACCGCAAATCCCCTCTCCCACCGCTTTTAACCCCAAAACACGAGGCAGGGAGCAGGGATGAGATGCCCGGGATGAACCCCAGAGCCTGGCGGGGGGATGAGGGTCTCACCCCCCTCAGCATCTCTGGACGTGTCCCCATAGCGAGGTGGCATTTGGGGACATACTGGGGATGCTGGCAGGACACTCAGGCTCGGATAAGGAGCAGAGAGCGGCGATTGTTGTGTCTGCCGCCATCCCGAGGATTTTCCAGGCTCTGGCAGGAAAGGGAGAAGCCGAGGGAGACAGAGCGGGGTTAAGGAGCGGCGCCAGGCCGGGCTCTGTTTAGTCTGGGCTCGGCGGCGGCTGCGGGAGCGGCTCCATCCCGGCTGTTCCGTGCCAGCCTGGGGACAGCGCTGTCCCCGAGCTTGTGCCAGCACCCAGCTCTGCCTGGGGACACCGCGAGTGTCCCTGTGAGCTGTGCTCGGTCACCTCAGCCCACGCTGGGGACAAACTCGGGCACGGAGGGAGCACAGAACGCGGGCTTGGGGTGACATGGCTTTGTCGCCGGTGCCAGCAGCTCGGTGTCACCTGCAGCAGGGTGACCCTCTGGGGACAAACTCTGGCACTCAGGGAGCACAGAACTCAGGCTTTGGGTGACATGGCTTTGTCACCGGTGCCAGCAGCTCGGTGTCCCCTGCAGCACGGTGACCCTCTGGGGACACGCCATGTCCCTGGGCGGCGACAGCGGCCCCGGCATCGTGCACAGCCTGCTGTGCCACCGGCAGGGAGGGGACAGCGAGGCCTTCGCCCGCCGCGCCATCCAGAGCCTGCTGAGGAAGCTCAAGGAGAAGAGGGACGAGCTGGACGCGCTGGTGGCCGCTGTCACCTCCGGAGGGGCGCAGCCCGGCCAGTGTGTCACCGTGCAGAGAACGCTGGACGGGCGGCTCCAGGTACCCCGCGAGCGGGGCTCGGTGGGGCTGACACCCCCTTGGGGACCCCCCGAATAGGGGTAACCCCCCTGTGGATGGGGGCTGAGACCCCTGGGGACCCCCGGGATTGGGGCTGAGCCCCTTGGGGATGGGGGCTGACCCACCCTGGGGAGCCCCGGAATGGGGGTAGCCCCCCTGGGATGGGGGTTGAGACCCCCGGGGACCTCCAGGATGGGGAATGACCCCTCTGAGGACCCCCGGAATGGGAGTAACCCCCCAGGGGATGGGGGCTGAGCCCCCCTGGGGACCCCGGTGTTGTCACCCCAGGGGGTTCCCGGTGTGGGGGTTTGGGGGGTCCCAAACATCCCAGATCCTCCCCCGGGGTATCTCGCTGTTGTCACCCCGGGGGGACCCCGATGTTGTCACTCTGGGGAGATCCCAGTATTGTCACTCAGGGATATCCCGATATTGTCACCCCGGGTAGGGGTCCCACCCCTCCGTGTCCCCCTCCCACAGGTGGCCGGCAGGAAGGGTTTCCCTCACGTCATCTACGCGCGGCTCTGGCGCTGGCCCGACCTGCACAAGAACGAGCTCAAACCCGCCCGCTTCTGCCAGTTCGCCTTCGACCTCAAGTGCGACAGCGTCTGCGTCAACCCCTACCACTACGAGCGCGTGGGGACCCCCGGCGGCGGTGAGCGGGACCCCCGAAATGGGGAGTGGGGGGGGTCACAGCACCGCTAATCCTAATCATAAACCCCTAATTCCCCAAGCCCCCAAACCGTGATCCCCCAATCCCCCACACCGGGACCCCCCTAAGCCGGGATCCCGGTCACCATGGGGGGGTCACAGCACCCCTAATCCTGACCCCTAATTCCCACCCCAACCCTGTCCCGCAGGTCTGAGCATCCCGCGCACAGGTGAGACCCCGGCCCGGAGCCCCCCCAGAGGCCCCCGAGCCACCCGCCGCGGGTCCCCGTGTCCCCCCACGGTGCCCGGTGTGTGTCCCCAGTGTCCCTTCCGTGCCCGGTGTGTGTCCCCAGTGTCCCCCCCATGCCCGGTGTGTGTCCCCAGTGCCCCCCCACGGTCTCCGTGTGTGTCCCCAGTGTCCCCCCCGTGCCCGGTGTGTGTCCCCCGTGCCCCCCCCCGGTCTCCGGGTGTGTCCCCAGGGTCCCCCCCGGGCCCGGGGCAGG
>JAXCLO010000101.1:6594430-6605223 GCA_035583995.1 Arremon aurantiirostris | reverse complement strand
AAAATCCCATTAAATCCCCTAAAAACCCCCAAAAACCCCAAAATTGCCCTAAACCGCCCCAAAATCCGCAGTGTCCCCGTGCCAGCATGACCCTGATCCTGATCTCCAAATCCCCAGAAAATCCCCATAAAAACCCCAAAAAAACCCCAAAAAATCCCCCAAAAATCCCATTAAATCCCCTAAAAACCCCCAAAAACCCCAAAATTCCCTAAACCGCCCCAAATCCGCAGTGTCCCCGTGCCAGCGGGACCCGTCCGTGTGCGGCCCCGGGCGCTGCGTGCCCCGGGGGGGAGGGGGCTACACCTGCCTGTGCCGGGGGGGCTTCTGGCTGAGCCCCCAGGGCACCCATTGTGTGGGTGAGTGGGGAGGGGGCTTCTGGGGGGGATTGGGGGGGGATTTGGGGGGGATTTTGGGGGGATTTGGGACCCCCCCAATTGGGGGAATTGCACGAGAGGAGCAGGAAAGGCTCAGAGTCGGGGAAAAAGGGGAATTGTGACCAAAATTCACCAAACCCATGAGAACTCGGGGCGGGGGAGCTCGGCAGGGCTGAAGTGCAAATCGAGATTTTTCTCGCGGCTCATTCCTCGCTTTGGGCTCTCCTCGACGCCCCCAGGGGACACCGAGAGCCCCCCAGGGCCACCCCCGGGGACAGGGGGACACCAGAGACCCCTCCCCACCATGGGGGCCACCCCTGTCACCCCCGGGGTGGCACAGAGGGACCCCAGGGTGGCACAGAGGGACCCCCTCGCTGTCCCTGGGGGGACACACTGGTGACACAGGTGCCATTGGTGACACAGGTGCCACCCCCGGGTGACAGAGGGGCCAGGGAGGGGTGAGAGCGGCTCTGGAGCATGCAGGGCTTGGGGACACGTGTGGGGACAGATGTGGGGACAGTTCAGGACAGGTCAGGGGTCACTCACCCGCCCTGGCTGCGCCATCCGCTCCGGAGCCGCCGCGTCCCCAACGTGGGGACAGAGGGGACACCCCCGGGGGGTGGCACCTGGGGGGGGGGCTGGTCACCTCGAGGGGACATGGAGGGACCCCCAAGGGGTTCCTGGGGTGGCTCTGGCAGCGTCTGTCACCCCTGGGGACATCGGGATTGGGACAGGAGCCGAGGGTTTGGGGTCGGGGTCCTCTGAGGAGGTGACACCCCTGGGACTGGGGACAGGGGGAGGTGACACCCCTGGGATCACATCCAACAGGGATTTGTGCCCCCCATGGGATCAGAGCATCCCCCCCAAATCAGCACAGGCCGCCCCCCAAAATCTCCCCCCGGGGAAATGGGGAAGGTGCCCTTGCCAAAGTCTCTGGAAAAAGGGAGAAAAAAGCTTTAACCATCCATGGAGCCAAGGGAGGGGGGCAAAAATAAGGAGAAAAGGGGCAAAAAACAAACCCACAACACAAGGGGGAAGCGGCGGCGTTACAAAACGAGCGGCGGGGCCGGGGCTGCTCCGGCCGGGGAACCGAGGGGATTTCGGGCTGGCAGCGCCGGGGGCAGGCGCCTCTGAAATGTTCCTTGTGTCCGGGTCGCTGTTGTTGTTTTGTTTTTGCTGTTTTGTTCCTCTGGGGTTCTCGGTCTGGTCTGTTGTCCCCGGGAGGGAGCGGCGGCGCCCGGCCTGGCCCAGCCCGGTTCAGCTCAGCCCAGCTCAGCCTGGCTCAGCCCGGCCCGGTTCAGCCCGGCTCGGCCCGGCCCGGTGTGGGCTGTGGGGATCCGGGGCTATTTCTGCCCGCTGATGGACTGCGATATGGAGCGCGGCGGGATCATATCCAGCAGGTATTCCCGCTGCCGGTCCGCCAGGCTCGACGCTTTGTGGCCCCCGATGCCGGCGTTCAGGTACGCGATGTTCACCCCTGGGGACGGCACGGAAAGCACTCTGAGCCCGGGGATCCCACTGATCCCACAGAGCCCACGGAAATCCCACAGGGATCCCACTGATCCTACAGAGCCCATGGATCCCACAGATCCCACAGAGCCCAGGGACCCCACAGAGCCCACAAAGCCCATGGATCCCACAGATCCCACAGAGCCCAGGGACCCCACAGAGCCCAGGGATCCTCGGCACCACAGGGATACCAGGGATCCCAAATATCCCAGAGACCCCACAGAGCCCATGGATCCCACAGAGCCCGTGGATCCCACAACACGGACCCTCGGCACTGCGCCAATACCAGGGATCCCAAAGATCCCATGGATCCCACAGAGCCTGTGGATCCCACAGACAGCACGGTACTCTGGCACCGCACTGATACCAGGGACCCCATGGATCCCAGAGACCCCAAAGATCCCACAGCCCCACAGCCACCCCAAAACCCCCATGAGGCAGGAAGGGCCAGGAGGGGGCTGGCACAGGGAACTCCCAAATTTTGCCCCAAAACCCAGTGGGCGTGTCCCACACTGCTGATCCCATCCCATCCCATCCCATCCCATCCCATCCCATCCCATCCCATCGTTCCCATCCCATTCCCATTCCCTCTCCGTTCCCACCGTACCTGGCATCCCCAGGAGCCCCCCGGCCACGGAGAGCTGCGGGGCCTGGGCGAAGTTGGAGAGCATGGAGCGGGCGGAGGTGGGGATGCCGCGCTGGAGGCTGCTCTGGGGCTGCGGGGCCTGGACACACGGACACACGGACACGGGGTTGGGGGTGTGGGCATGGGGAGAACGGGCGGCCATTGCACCCATCCTGATGGGCACCTCCCGTCCCATCCCAAGGCACACATCCCATCCTAATGACCACATCCCACCACATCCCATCCCATGCCATGCCATCCCAATGACCCCATCCCATCTTGTCCCACCCCATCCCATTATCCCATGATCCATCCCATGGTCCCATCCCATTACACCACTGTCCCATCCCATGATCCATCCCAGGAACCCATCCCATTATTCCATGGTCTCACCCCATTATCCTATCCCTTTATCCCATGGTCCCATCCCATGATCTCATTATCCCATCCCACAATCCCATGGTCTCATCCCACAATCTCATGGTCCCATCCCATGATCCTACCCCATGATCCCATCCCATGGCCCCATCCCACGCCATGATCCCATCCCATTATCTCATCCCACAATCCCACCCCATGATCCCATCCCCTGATCCCACACCCCATGTCCCACCTGCCGGAGCGTGTGGTGCCGCAGGATCCCGTCCTGTTTGCCCACGCTGGGCACGGCGGGCGCGGCCGTGGGGGACAGGGCAGCCTGCTGCTGCAGCCGCTGCTCGATCTCCTGTGGGACAGACAGACAGACAGACATGGCAATGACAGACAGCCATGGGAATGAATGACACCCCTGGGAATGCCATCCTGCTCAATTCCTCAGGAATGCCAACCTGGCTGGGATGGGATGAGTGGGACAGGATCAATGGGGTGGAATCAATGGGATGAGATCAATGGGACTGATGGGATGGGATCAATGGGATTGATGGGGTGGGATCAATGGGATGAGATCAATGGGACTGATGGGATGGGATCAATGGGAACAATGGGGTGGGATCAATGGGACTGATGGGGTGGGATCAATTGGATGAGATCAATGGGAACAATGGGGTGGGATCAATGGGATTGATGGGGTGGGATCAATGGAAACAATGATCCCACATATCCCACATCCAATGGGATGGAATCAATGGGATGGAATCAATAGGATCAATGGGATGGAATCAATGGGAAGAATGGGATGGAATCAATGGGAAGAATGGGATGAGATCGATGGGAACAATGGGGTGGGATCAATGAGAGCAGTGGGATGAAATCAATAGGATCAATAGGATCAGTAGGATGAGATCAATGGGAACAATGGGGTGGGATCAATGAGAACAATGGGATGGGATCAATGGGAAGGAATCAGTGGGATGGGAACAATGGAATGGGATGGGACAGGGTTGTTTGGGGCAGTTTGCAATGATCTGGGACGGGATAAACCACCAGGAAGGGGCATTCCCAGGGATCCCCACCTGCTCCTGCTGCAGGGCCTTGACGAAGGCGTTCTTGAGGCGATTCGTGTGCTCGGCCTTGAGCGCCTTCTTCTGGTTGGAGGTCTGGCACTGCTCGCACAGGATGCGCCCGCCCTTCTCCTGCTTCCAGTGCGGCGTGAAGTCCGTGCGGCACTGCGCGCACACGAACGGCTCCACGCGCGGCACCGCCGGGGCGCTCTTCCCTGCAACACAGCCCGGCTCAGCGCCCACACGGGATGCAGCGTTTTTGGGGGGGGAAAGGCTGAAAATCCTGACTGAAACCGCCAAAAAACTGGGTGGGAATAGTGGAAGTTACGGCTGAAATCTTGCGAATCGGATGAAATTTGGCAAATCGGCCAAAATCCTGCGAATTGGCTAGAAATTCTGCACCCAGCCAGAACAGAATGTTCTGGGGTGAAAGACTGAAAATCCTGACTGAAATTGCAAAAAACTGGGTGGGAATAGTGAAAGTTATGGCTGAAATCATGTAAATCAGACAAAATCTTGTGAATTGGCCAAAAATCCTGCACCCAGCCCGAACCCAACATTTTGGGCTAAAATCCTGAAAATCCTGACTGAGATCACAAAAAACTGGGCGGAAATATTGAAATATTTTGCCAAAATCCCACGAATTGGCCAAAACCCCGCGAATCATCCAAAATCCCGAAACATTTCATCTAAAATCCCACAAATTTCATCTGAAACCCTGCAAACCCTTTAAAAACCTACAAACCCACCCCAAACTTTCAATTTCCCCCCACCTACTTCCCTCTACAACCACCCACCACCCTTTCCAAGCCCTAAACCCCACGATTTCACCCCGAAACGCCCCAAACCCCCTTTGGGATGTCCCCAAACACCCCAAACCCCCTTTGGGATTTGGTTAAACCCCCCCAAATCCCCTTTGGGGTGACCCTGGGCATCACCTTGGCTGTCGATGACGCTCTGCACCACCTCCTCCAGCCCCACCATGTAGATGAACTCGCTGTTGGCGGCGCTGGGCAGGAAGTGCAGCAGCGGCGCCGGCGGTTTCGGGGGAGGGATCTCCAGCAGCGTCTTCTCCAGCTGCTTGCGCAGCGCCAGCTTGGCCGCGGCCTGCGAGTTGGCGGCGTCCGAGAGCGCGCTGGGGCTGGGGAGCGGGGACGACACGCGGGCCACCGAGCCCGGCTGCATGTGCGACGCGAGGTTCATGTAGATGGCGGAGGAGGACGAGCGCTGGCACGGCACCGACGAGCCCGATTGCTGTGGGAGAGGTATGGGGTCAGGTGGGGATTTGGGGTCAGGTGGGGATTTGGGATCATAGTGGGGATTTGGGATCATGGTGGAGATTTGGGATCATGGGGGGAATTTGGGGTCAGGGTGAGGATTTGGGATGTGAGGTTCATGTAGATGGCGGAGGAGGACGAGCGCTGGCACGGCACCGAGGAGCCCGATTGCTGCTGAGGAGATTTGGGATCAGGTGGGGATTTGGGGTCACAGCGGGGGATTTGGGATCGGGGCAAGAATTCATGATCAGGTGGGGATTTGGGATCACAGGAGGAATTCAGGACCAGAGCACGAATTCAGGATCACGGTGGGGATTTGGGATCAGGGCATGCATTTGAGACGCGAGGTTCATGTAGATGGCGGGGGAGGACGAGCGCTGGCACGGCACCGACGAGCCCGATTGCTGCGAGAGGAGATTTTGGGATCACAGGGGGATTTGGGATCAGGGTGAGAATTCGGGATCAGGCGGGGATTCAGGACTACAGGGGGAATTCAGGATCAGGGCACGAATTCAGGATCAGGTGGGGATTTGGGATCACGGGGGGAATTCAGCATCAGGACTTGATTTGGGATCAGCTGGGGATTTGGGAGCAGGTGGGGATGTGGGATCACAGTGGGGATTTGGGATCAGAGTGGGGATTTGGAATCAGGTGTGGATTCGGGATCAGGTGGGGATTTGGGATCACAGTGGGGGATCTGGGATCAGGTGGGGATTCAGGATTGCTGGGAGTGCCAGGGTCACAGACCCCTGGAGCACCAGGAGCTGTTGCAGGGACAGAAGGGCTGGGGAGTCCCGGGAATTGTGGAGCAGGCGGGGCCTTGGGATGGAGGTCATGCAAACTGGTACAAACTGGTGCAAACTGGCCCAAACCAGTACAAACTGGTACACACCCGTGCCCAAACTAGCGCTCAACCAGCCCTAACTACTGCCCAAACCGGTAAAAACTGAGTGCAAACCGGTACCAGCCAGTGCCCAGGCAGCCCAAACTAGTGAAAACCAGCCCAAACCAGTGCTCAACCAGCCCAAACTAGTGAAAACCAGCCCAAACCAGTGGAAATCAGCCCTAATCAGCGCAAACCGGCCCAAACCAGCCCAAAGCTGCCCAAACCAGCACCCAGTGAGCCCAAAGCAGGGCAGAGCAGTGACCCACCGGCTGGTAGCTGATGGCGGGGCTGATGCCGGGCGTGGAGCTGCGCACCAGGCCGGGTTTCTGGGGCCCGCGCTGGCCCTGGAGCTGCGCGGGGCTGGGGGCGATGACGCGCTGGGACATCAGCATGTGGGGCAGGGCTGAGCTGGCGGCCGAGCGGATCACGCTGTGGCCCTGGGGGGATCCACGGGGAATCGGGGTTAAACCACAGGAACCAGCTCAGGATAACCCCAAACACCCCCCCAGAGCTCGGTAATAAAATCGGAGAAAAATGAGGGAGCATTGATTCGCTGATCCTTGGAGTTCCTGCTTATCCAGAATCCCATCAATCTCCAATGCCCCAAATCCCTCATTTTCCCCCCAAATTCTCCTGGATTTTACAGGATTGTGGCCCTTTTTCCCAGCTCACGCTGGCACATCCCTATTTCCCATGGGAGGCTGGGATTGCTCCATGGTCAAGGAGAGCAGAAATCCATGGAGCAAACATTTCTCCTCTGGGAGCAGCAGGGAGGCTGCAGGCCTTGGAGAATTCCCACCATCTTCACCCCACTCTGGGACATTGGACATTCAGAAAATCATGGAATATCCATCTTCACAAGGACCACTGAATCCTAGCTCCTGACAAACCCAAACCCAACCCCAAGCACCGGGAACTGAAGGAAAAACCCCCTCAGCTCAGTGTACACCCACCAAAATCAGCATTTTCCAGCAAAAACCAGGAATTCTCACCTGTAATGTCCTTAAATTCTGCGGCTCCACGCCCTGAGCTCCGGGCCGGGAGGGGATCTTGGACAGGCCCTGCTGTCCCACGTGGGCGGGGGACGGCTGCACGATGGACGCGGCGTTCTGGACAACGGGGGTCTGGGGGGGCACCAAGGATGGGATTTGGATTCCCAGGAGGGGATTTAGGGAATCCCACACGTGGGTGGGGGGCTCTGTGGGCACCCCTTATCCCAGCCATGCCCAGCCCTCACCTTCTGCACCACGTTCTCCTTCTGGAGCTGGCTCTGCCGCAGCTTCTTGAGGAGCACCAGCCGGGCCTCCTCCAGCCGCAGCTCGTCCCGGAGCTGCTTGATCAGCTGCTGCCTCTCCTCCAGGCTCTTCCCCTGGAAAACCCCAGAAACCCAGCAGGACGTGAGCAGGGGAGAGGGAAAGGTGAATCCAAGCAGGAATTGGGACCACAGGTGTGAGAACAGGGGGGCTGCACCTGGAACTGGCTGAGAAATGCCTTAAATGCTTCATCTTTCCCCAAATGCTTCATCCCTCCCCAAATGTTTCATCCTCAGTGCCCCAAATGCTTCATTCCCACCCCAGTTCCCCAAATGCTTCATCCCTCCCTAAATGTTTCATCCCTCCTCAATGCCCCAAAATGCTTCATCCCTCCTCAAATGCTTCATCCTCCCCCAATGCCCCAAATGCTTCATCCCTCACCAATGTCCCAAAAGCTTCAACCCATCTCAATGCCCCAAAATGCTTCAATCCCTCCCCAAATGCTTCATCCCTCAATGCCCCAAAAGCTTCAGCCCTTCCCAATGCCCCAAAATGCTTCAATCCCTCCTCAAATGTTTCATCCCTCCCCAATGTCCCAAACACTTCATCTCTCCCCAGCGCCCCAAATGCTCCATCCCCCCTCAACACCCCAAATGCCTCATCCCCCCCAACACCCCAAACACTTCATCCCCCCACCCTGCGCCTTTCCAGGGTGGAATTCCCGTCCCCTCACCTTGAACATCTCCAGGTTGGCCGCCTTGAGCCGCTCCTCCATGCGGGAGCTGGAGCGGGGGCTGGAGGCCTCGTTGTCCGACAGGACGATGATGTCCGGGGACGGGGTCAGCCTGCCCCGCTCCTGGTCACTGCGGGGACAGGGACACAGTGAGGCACGAACTGGGGATTTGGGAAGCTCTAATGAGGCAGGAATTGGGGATCTGGGGAGCTCCAGTAAGGCAGGAATTTGGGAGCCCCACTGAGCCAAGAATTTGGGATTTGGGGAGCCCCAGTGAGGCAGGAATTGGGGACTGGGAAACCCCAGTGAGCAAGAATTTGGGATTTGGGAGCCCCAGTGAGGCAGGAATTGGGGATTGGGGAGCCCCAGTGAGGCAGAATTAGGGATCTGGGGAGCTCCAGTGAGCAGGAATGTGGGATTTGGGAGCCCCAGTGAGGCAGGAATTGGGGATTGGGAGCCCCAGTAAGGCAGGAATTGGGGATTTGGGGAGCCCCAGTGAGGCAGGAATTTGGGAGCCCCACAGAACCAGCAATGTGGGATTTTGGGAGCAGGATCCCCCTCATTCCAGCAGGATCTGGAGCAGCGTGGCTCCCATGGATATCAGGAGGGAAGGACTCCCTCAAATGCACTCCCTCACCCTCCAGGGGTGCAAATCCCACCTGGGAATGAGGTGGGAAGCAGGAGCGTGTCCTGGTGCTGGGATGGGAGGGAATGGCAGGGATACTCCAGGGATACTCCAGGGATACTCCAGCCTGGAATCCTCACTGTGGTGGAGAAGGGGCTGAGCCCCCTCCATTAACAGCACCACTCCAAGCCTATCCCATCCCAAATCTATTGGAAAAGCTCATTCCATGAAGGAAAACCTGCATGAATATCCAACTGATCCATGATGGGATTGGGAAACCAAAGGAGCAGCAGGGCAAAGAAATAAAACCAAAATCAGTGGTGGAGTCCAGCAGGATCCAGGTGGGACCATCCAGGGAAGGAGAGTCCAAGGAAATCCCTTTGAGAGCCTGGATTTCATCTGGAGAACCTTGGAAAAGTGTGGGATAATCCATTGTGGAGGTAATTCCAGCTCTCTGGAAGGTCCCTGCAGTGAGGGGACACCGTGGAATTTCTCATCCCAAACTCTGAGCACCCAGGAGGGAGCCCAGAGCCAATCCCAGCTCCCAGGTTCGGCTGCTCCAGGGCTGGGGAGATGCTCAGAGCTGGGACTGCCTCCCAAACATTCCAGCTGCTTTTGGGGATATTCCAAAGCACCAGAGCTCCAGCAGAGAAATCCCAGAGCATCCCAAGGAGAAGGAGGCAGAGGCAAAGCAGGCTGAGTGCCAGGAGTTCCAATCTGGGTGGGACTGTCCTGGGTCAGGGCTGTCCTTCCTGCAGCTCCTGGGGATCGTTTTGAGGAGCATCCCAATAAATCCAGGCTGGATCACTGACATTCCACCAGGGGAACAAGGCAGAGCCAGAGTCCAAATCCAAGAGGGAAAACGGATCCATCCATGAGGAATCATCAATTGTTGGGTTCCCTTTGTCCAGGGGAGAGCAGAATTCCAACAGGATCACTGGAGAGGAGCCAGGGTGAGGGAGGCAGGCAGAGGTGAGGAGAGGTGGAGCACATTCCCCAGGAAAATCCAGGAAAACGAGACATTCCCAGCCTCAGTTCTCAACTCAGAGTGGAGCATTCCCAGCTCTGCCCAGGGCTGATCTCCTGATCCAAGGGTCCGTGTGTGACGCTGGTGCTCCCCTGGGAACCCTCACATCGCACAATATCCACGGAATTCCGCTGAGGATGCAGCTCCTCACTCCGAGCAGGACCCTCCAGGGACACCTCCCACCACCCCAGGCTGCTCCAGCCTGGCCTCAGACATTTCCAGGGATAAGAAATCCTCAAATCTCTGTGGCCACCTTCCCATCCCACCCACCCTCTGTCCATGGAAGCCATTCCCCGTCATCCCACCATCCCCAGCTCTCGGTGTCACCACAAGGGGCTCTCCAGGACCCCCCAAACCCCATTTCACCCCCAACCCAGCTCCCCCCAGCCCAGAACTGCCAGCACCCACCTCCTCCTGGCGCTCATGTCCACGGGCTCGTCGTTGATGTTCTCCTTGCCCGGCCGGGCCGCACCGCGCCCGTCCCCGTGGGGCCTCAGGCTCCCGTTGAGCTTCTCCTCGTAGCCCTTGATCCCGTCCGGCTTCACGGGCAGCTCGTGGGGCACCTCCAGCCCCGCCAGGTCCTTGCGCTTGAGCAGCGCCAGCATCTTCAGCCTCTCCATGGCCTCGTGGCCCTCCATCTTCAGCCTCTTGGCCAGCACGTCCTCGCGCTCCTCGGCCGGCTCCAGGCTCCGCTTGAGCAGGTTCAGGCGCAGCGCGTCCTCCGTCATGCGGTCCATCCTGAGGGACAGGGACAGGGACACGTCAGCGACAAGGGTGCCAGGGAACCCCCCCGGGATCCCCCCGAGCTCAGCTTGGGTTCCTCAGAGAGCTCTGATCTCCTCATGGAGCTCCCACATATGGGAGAGCTCCAATCTCACAGAGCTCTGACCTCTTGGAGAGCTCTGATCTCCTCATGGAGCTCCAACATATGAGAGAGCTCTGATCTCCTCATGGAGCTCCAACATATGGGAGAGCTCTGATCTCCTCATGGAGCTCCAACATATGAGAGAGCTCTGATCTCCTCATGGAGCTCCAACATATGGGA
>JAXCLO010000101.1:6568664-6584705 GCA_035583995.1 Arremon aurantiirostris | reverse complement strand
CCCCAAAATCACCCCCAAAAATCCCATTAAAACCCCATTAAAATCCCCCCAAAATCCCATTCAAACTCCATAAAAATCCCTGCCCATGTTCTTGCACTCTGATGAGTGAATAACTTCCATTATCTTTTCCTTTAGCTATCAGTCTTGGTTATTGTTCAAAAACCACTACAATTGCAGATATTTCTATGGATTAATGGGATCCCCCTTATACAGGAGGTTTTTATGGATATTGGAGATTTTCTATGAATATTCCAGATATTTCTGTCCCTCATGCCCCCTTAAAAAGAGATTTTAGGGGTTTTTTTCCTGGTGCCACATCCAGCCCCCAGTGGGTTTTTTAGCTCAAATAAGGCAAATAAAGAGAGCTCAGAGCCATTTCCTGCCCTTTGCTTCCTGTCCTGCAGCACACCGACCCCAAATCAGGTGACAGAGGTGACAAATTCCGCCTCCAAACCTGGTGATGAAGTGACAAAATTCAGACCCAGAATTAGAGTACAGTGGTGACAAAAATCCACCCAAAAATCAGGGGGCAAAGTGATGGAAATCAGCCCCAAAATGAGGGGACAGGTGACAAAAGGCTTGGGGTGACCTGAAGCTGTGTCCCCTTCCCATCCCAGGTGTCCCCAAAGTAAGGACAGAGCTCCTTGTGCTGTCACCTGTGCCTGTCAGGGGGAGGTGATGCAAAAATTATGGAATTTTGAAATATCCTGCACAAGATATTAATATCCTGAGCCACAAGTGTGGCAGCTGGGACAAAGAGCCCAAAAAATCAAATATTTACAAATATTAGTAAATGTCCAAATATTCACAGATATCCAGCTCTTGCACAGGCACCCCAAAACCATGGGCTGTTTTAGATGGGATTTTAGGGATCAATCCTTCCCTGGTCCAAGTTGTTCCATGAATTTCCCATCCTTGGAAGTGTCCAAGGCCAGGCTGGAACCACCTGGGATAGGGGAAGGACCCTGCCCCATTTTTTGGGATTTTTTGGGATTTCAGGGTTCTTTCCATCCCAAACCATTCCAGGATTCCATGGAATGGAATTTTAGGGATTTTAGATGGGGTTTTAGGCGTCAATCCTTCCCTGGCCCAGGTTATTCCGTGGATTTCCATCTCGGGAAGTGTCCAAGGCCAGGCTGGACAAGGCTTGGAGCAACCTGGGCTGGTGGGAGCTGTCCCTGCCCACAGGATGAGCTTTAAGGTCCCTTCCCACCCAAACCATTCCATGATTTGGGCTCAGGCTCCCTCCTCAGGGATGTCCTGGAGGCCCCAATCCATGGGCACCAATTCCATGGGCACCATGACATTCTCTGGGATAACGCTCTCCAGCACCTGAGCCATTTGTCACACACGGCCACGGTGACACTCCTGGTCCCAGCGGCCACCCTCATCTTGCTGGGCAATGGAGCGGGTTTGGTTTCTTTTAAACACCTCAAATTTTCATTGAAGTGAGAATTGCCTTCCCTCGATGCGTCATTTTTGTCTCAAACCACATCCAAAGCCCTGCCCTCCACCCAGGCACTGAAAAACCACCCGGGCACTTTTCTTCTTCCTCTTTGTGGTGCTCATTTTTGGGTGCTGGCGTCCCAAATCCTCTCTGTTTCTGGACATCCATGGATGTGTTTTGGATCCCTCATCTCAGCATCCTCGTGTTCGTCCTCCAAACCAGTGAGTGCCGGGTGCTCCTTGTCCCATGGGGACGAGATCTTGGGGTGGTTTTGGGGTTTTTGGGGCCGAGGGCTGTGTGGGAGCACCAGAGCAGCTCCATGGGGTGGATTTGTGCCCAATGTTGGGATCCTGAGCTGGCATGGAAACCTGCTGGTGGAGGGCTGGTGTCCCTCTCTGGTGCCCATCTCTGTGTCCATCTCTGTGTCCCATCTCTGGTGTCCCTCTCTGGTGCCCATCTCTGTGTCCATCTCTGTGTTCCATCTCTGGTGTCCATCTCTGTGTCCCATCTCTGGTGTCCATCTCTGGTGTCCATCTCTGGTGTCCCTCTCTGGTGTCCTTCATCCCAAGTTCTCTCCCCACCTTCTCTCCCCAGCAAGCGCCAGCGACACCACGGAGGTGATCGGGGCCGTGGGCGGCTCTGTGACCTTCCACAGCCACAACCCCGACAGAAACGTGGCACTCTGGAGTTTTGGGAGTGATCCCATAGTGACTGTGGTGTTCAAGAGCCCTCCTCGACTCATATTTTTCGAAGACAAATTCAAAACCCGTTTTGCCGTCTCCGAGAACGGCCACGCGCTCAGCATCCCCCAGCTGAGGATGGAGGACGCCGGGACCTACTCTGTAACCATTGGGGATAAAAGATCCACCTTCACCCTGCAGGTGTTCAGTAGGTGCTTTCAGTGCTGTTTTGGGGGTGCTTTTAGTGCTGTTTTGGGGGGTTTCACGCTAAAAGAGAGGTTTGTGACACCGTGATGTCCCCAGGGGAGCTGGCAGAGCCCACGGTGACCTGCGAGGCCCAGAACTGCTCGGGTGGAAGCTGCAGCTCCTCCCTGCGCTGCTCCGCGCCCGGCACCGAATTTGGGAACATCTTCTACACCTGGAGGGTGGGAGATCAGACGTGGGATGGGAGCTCCGTGGTGCTGCAGGTGAATGAAACATCCCAGGATGGGCTGGAGCCGGTGATGTGCACGGCACGGAACGCCATCAGCAGCAGGAACGTCACCGTCACCAACCCCGGGGAGCTCTGCGCAGGTGAGAGCTGGGGACAGGCGGGGAAAGGTGGGGTGGGCTGATCCTGATCCCCTGAGAGCAGGAAAAGCTGGGATTTGGGGTTGGGATGGGCTGATCTCAATCCCCTGAGGAACACAGGAATGTTGGAGTTGGGATGGGATGGGATGGGATGGGATGGTTGAGGTTGGGATGGGCTGATCCTGCTGCCTGTGAGGGCCATGGAAAGGTGAAGGGAAAGGTGGGATGGGCTGATCCCAATCCCCTGAGAAAGATGGGAAGGCTCTGGCTCTCCCTGGAGCGGTGGCTCAGATGCAGAGGGAAGCTCTGACCGTGCCCCTTTCTCTCTCCTCACCAGCAGTCACCAAGGTCCCTTCCAGCACAGGTAAACTGCCACCCCTGTCCATGTCCAGCCGTGCTCCTGAGAGTCCCTGAGCGTCCCTGGTTGTCCCCAAGTGTCCCCAATTGTCCCCAAGTGTCCCCAAGTGATTTGGGGATTCTGGGATTCTCCTGCTGCTGCCTCCACCAAGCCGCTCATCCTCATCCAGCGCCGCCTCTGCCCTGGCTTGGAGTGAGATCCCCTGGAATGAGGGATCAGGGTGGGATTTGGGGCCAGATTCCCTCTGCCCAATGCCTGGAGGAACCAGGTTTATTTTGGGTTGTTGCAGCTGGATCTTCTCTTTTCAGGTGCCCACTCTGGCAGCTGGATCAGGATCGGCGTCGTAGCCGGGGTTGAAATCGCGTCGCTTTTATCGATTTTCCTCGTGTCCTACTGTAAATATAAATGAGTGTGGAAAACCGTCTCTGGAAACCTGGGGAGCAGGAGGTGGGACCTGGGAGGGGGGCAGAGGCAGGGTGGGGTGGATTTGGGGCTGATTTGGGTGGAATTTGGGCTGATTTGGGGCTGATTTTGGTTCTCCTGACTCTGTCTCATCTCCCCTCGTGGTTTAATGGATTGTTGGGTTTTTAGTTGGGGGAGAGCCCAGGGGCTGTGGGGTTGGGTTCCTGTGGGGCAGAGCCAAACACCTGGCTGGGTTTGTGATTGAAACCACTGAAAGGAGCCGAACATTCTCCGTAGAAAAGCAGATTTTTTTAAAAAACCAGCAAAGCCCAAGAAAAGCTCTCTTTCCTCTGGACTGGGGACAGGTTACTGGCCAGCCCCATGCTGAGATTTCTGCCTCAGCTGCCCCTTCCACCAGGAGTGTCCCAATGCCACCAGTAGCCACAGGGCCAGGACCAGCACCAAGAGCAGCCCTGAAATCCAGAGTGCCCACGAGGCCAAGACTGTCCAGCCAAAATCCTCGTGGCCGGGGCAGCACCGCACAACCACGGCTATCTCGCAACGGACTTTGTTCCTTTCATGGGAATTAAAATTAAAAGACGTGGAAATTAAAATGTTTCTTGTGGAAATATTGGGAAGATGAAAACAGGAAAGCCTTATAAATATGATTGCCTGGCAAAAGATTTTGAGACTATAAAATGATAAGCAAAATAGAAATGAAAGCAAGCTTTGAGATACCTCAGTTACTGAACAACTGGAAAACAATGGTGTGGCTGGCTGAATCCCCTTTTGATGGAACAATTCCCTCTGCTCGCAGACACGTCCAAAAGCAGACCCCAGTAGCTTGGCAAAAAAGGCCCAAAGAGGAGTTTTTAGGGTTTAAAATGTATTGTTATAGACTGTATGTAAATGCTGTAGGATTTGTATCTTGTATTAGATTGCTTAGTAAAAGTTAGAATATTCAACACGTAAGATTTATGGTATTGTAATGGGAACTTTGCTCTCTTTTACTCTTTCATCCTCTTTTTTTCCCTTTTACTCTTCCTCGCTCTCTCTTTACCACGCTCTTGTCTTCTTTCTCTTTACCACTCTCTCCCTCTTTGGGGCCTGTTCCAGCTGTGGCTGGCAGCTCCCAGCAGGGCCCTTTTGCAATAAACCCCAAATCCCAGCAGGGTCCTGCACCCAGGCCCTTTGCAATAAACCACAAGCTCCAAGCCCTGGCTTCTGAGATCTCTCGTCTCCGTCCATCCCCACCGTCCTACCCCCCGTCTCTCCCACAGACTGGCTCCCAAACGTGTCTGAAGGGCCAGTTCAGCTTCCCCCCCTGTGGGACACTTCTCCATGGACGGTAACTAAAAGTTACTTTCAGTTACAGCTGCTGAGAAGTGTTGTGAGCACAGCATCCCCTTGCTGTGCAGGGTTAAACCCAGAGCTCTGTAATTCTGCCCAGGCAAACCTTGAGCAACGATTACCTGGAGCTCTGGGAGGAAATGGCCTGACATTCCTCGAGCACGGGCAGCCACAGCTACCTGGAGCTCTTTGAGGAATTTTGCCGTGGCATCCCTTGAGCTGTCGAGGAGGGACCCTGCCACACACCCCGAGCGATGCTGAGCACCATGAGTGGAGCCGCTCTGGAGCTGTGAGTGCAGACCCAGCTGCGAGGCCTTGCCAAGCACGGCCTAAAACCAGAGCTCTGAGGAGGGACCTGAACTCTGAGTGCAATCCCATCTGCCAGGTCCCAAGCACGGAAAGGCCTTGCCAAGCACTGCCTAAAACCAGAGCTCTGAGGGACCCAAACTCTGAGTGCAGACCCACTTGTGAGGCCCTGCCAAGCCCAACCTAAAACCAGAGCTCTGAGGAGGGACCCAAACCCTGCAGACCCAGCTGCGAGGCCTTGCCAAGCATGGCCTAAAACCAGAGCTCTGATGAGAGACCCAAACTCTGAGTGCAGACCCACCCGCGAGGTCCCGAGCACGGAAAGGCCTTGCCAAGCACGGCCTAAAAACAGAGCTCTGAGGAACCCAAACTCTGCAGATCCACCTGCGAGGCCTTGCCAAGCACGGCCTAAAGCCAGAGCTCTGAGGAAGAACCCAAACTCTGAGTGCAGACCCACCTGCGAGGCCATGAGCAGGGAAAGGCCTTGCCAAGCACTGAGGAGCTCTGAGGAGGGACCCAAACTCTGTGTGCAGACCCACCTGCGAGGCCTTGCCAAGCACGGCCTAAAACCAGAGCTCTGAGGGACCCAAACTCTGAGTGCAGACCCACCTGTGAGGTCCTGAGCACAGAAAGTCCTTGCCAAGCACTGCCTAAAACCAGAGCTCTGAGGAGGGACCCAAACGCAGCGTCCTGAGCCCCGACTGGAGAGCCTGGCCAGCCCCCGATTGCTCTGATTGAGGAGCTGCTTCTGCAACATCGAGGTTCTTAACACACTGCTCTAATAACGGGACTAACTCACTCTGCCCATGACACAGATCTCTATAAGCAACTCAAGCATTTATTAAGTTGCAGTCCAAGTAAATTACCAAAACAGCAGCTAAAACATCTCTTAGAATGGATTTTGATTAATTTCCCAAATGCTGACTGTGAAAAACGCCAATCACCTTTTTTTTTAAATTTTACAAGTTTAATAGTAATAAAATGGTTATAAAAAGAGGAATACAATTAGAGTAATAATAATTTGGGCAATTGGAATTAAGACAATATGAGACAACAAATACAAAGAGTTACGGATGTCCGGGTACCTTTTTCTGAGGATTAACCCTTAAAAACAATAACTTGTTGCATATCCATAACTTCATACATGATCCATAAATTCCATTCAAACACAGGATTCTATTTGGTCATCATCAACTTCTTCCTCCGAATCCTAACAGTACTTTTGAGGTGGGAAGAATTTAGTTTCTTCTGATAAGAGGGCAATAAATTCTTTGTCTCTGAAAGATTTAGGTGTCCTGTGGCTGCTATCTCGCTGCGAATCCTTTCTTTAAAAAAGTATCCTATGTAGCATCATTTCTATTTTAACATTTTTTTATAACCTAAAACTATATTTAACACACTACTAAAGAGAATTAATACAGCTTTACTTTCTAACACAACACACATAATATTCATTTTAATATTTGCCAAAAGCCAATCATAAAATACATGCATTTTTCACAGGAAGAACGGCGCCTTGCTTTTCTCTGTGAAGACAAACGTGGCACCGCGGTCCCGCTCACCCCCTGCCGCCCCGCCTGCCGCCCTCACGGTCCCGGCACCCATTCCCCCGGTTTCGGCCGCTCCCGCCCTCCCGTTAGTCCCTGCTGCCCCGGCTACCGCGGTTTCCGGCCCCGTTCAGCCATCACCGCGGCCCATCCCCGCTCCCGCCGCTACGAGCAGCGTCACCCTCACCGGGAGCAGATTAAGTACACAGTTGGACCAACGCCAGTTCTCAGCCATGGCCG
Organism: Arremon aurantiirostris; assembly: GCA_035583995.1. Taxonomy (NCBI): domain Eukaryota; kingdom Metazoa; phylum Chordata; class Aves; order Passeriformes; family Passerellidae; genus Arremon; species Arremon aurantiirostris. The sequence goes on along the minus strand of JAXCLO010000101.1, from coordinate 6,577,805 downwards.
CCATTACGGGGCAGCTCCGACTCTTCTCGAACCTCTCTGTTCGCCCCTCCAACATGACTCAGCGCCGGCGATGGCAGATCTGCGTCTGCGTCCGCCGCTGCTGCGTCTTCGCCGTCTCTGCCGCTCTGCCGAGAATGTGTGTCTCGGCGGCAGAGCTCTTTGTGTAAGTTACCGTACCTGAACCGTGCCATCCCTTCCTCCCTGCTTCTCTGGCGGCGTTCCAGCGCAGTTCTGGATCCCTGTTTCTGTTTGGGGACCTGTGGCCGGGACACGGGGCGCCCCAGCTCCCCAGTCCACCCCGTGCTGCCGCCGCTCCAGCTCGGTTTCCCGGTACCGGCGCTCGGGCAGTGCCACTCCTCTCCGCCGGGCCCGGCAGCCGCGCCAGCCCGGCTTGCGAGCTGCACGCCGCGGCCTAGCAGCCGACTCGCCCATCGCTCGGCCACCGCTCGCCATGCCCCCCCCCACAGCAGCCCCACGCCGCTCCTCCAGCCTCCCGCCACCGCCCGGGGTCATCCCCGCTAACCGGGCCGCTCCGGCATCGCCCGGGGTTGCTCTCCCGCTCCTGCCAGCCCGCCCGCCCCGGCCGCGCCGGCTCTTTTAGCGAAAATACACCAATCCCGTGATCTTTTTATTTGTTCTATTAATAGCCTTTCTCCCGTGTTTTGAAAAAGAATTTCGAGAGGGCTGTCTTCGAACTGAGCTCCTAGAGGGTTAACCTGAGCGCCCACGTGGCTAGTAAGGACCGGAGCTCAGGGCGGGACGGGGCTGAGGAGGGGGCATAGCGCTGAGGGGAAGGCATCGCCCCAAGTCTCGGCCCTCCAAGCTTAGATGGGACCGCCAGGCATGTCAGGCCGGAGCACGTGTAAGGGGGGGGCCCGCGCCGCGGCCTGGTGGTAGCCAGGTGCCAAGTGCCCTCCACCTCCGGCGTGGGCAGAGCAGAGCAGGCAGGTATGGGGGAGCGGTCGCGCTGAGGCGGGGGGCACCGAGGAGGAGCCCTAGCGCGGTTCATAGAGCGCGCAGAAAGGAGGGACCCCAGGCGTTGCCGCGGACCAGGGGTCCGGAGCAGGTGGATGCCGGAGGAAAGCAGCCGCGTGCGGACGTCGTCCCTTTGCCGTAGCTCTGCGCTTTCCCGTTATTCAGTCCTTTGCTGTATTTTGTCCGTTTACCAAACCTTTCTAATTTTGGAAAGTTTGTGGACCTCGTACGGAGAGTAGCATAAGAGGCAGGACCACCAAGGCGGCTCCGGCCGGTGTGAGAGAAGCGAGGAGAAACCCCCAAAACCCGCAGCCAACCCCCCTCCCATCCCTCCCCGAGCCCCTCTCGCCGGCCCAGCAGCCACCCTAGCCCAGCTTACGAGCTCCCACCGCTCGCCATGGTCCCCCCGCAGTAGCCCCCCGCCGCCCACACGCCGTTCCTCCCGCCACCGCCTAGCGTCGCTCTCCCGCTCCTGCTAGCTCGCTCGCCCGCCCTGGGCATGCCCGCTCCTAGCATGGCTGCGGCCCCGCCGGCTCTCTTAGTGGAAAGAGACCAATCCCTTCATCTTTTTCTTTATTATTTTCAATTGCCTTTCTCCCGTGTTTTGAGAAAGAATTTGGAGAGGGGCGGGACGGGGGCTGAGGGGAGAGCATGGACGGCTTGACTGGCCCAGGGCCTCCATCGTACCTGCGACGGAAATGCATTGATGAGGAAATGACGCAACCTAGCGCTCTGGCTTGCGCCAGCAATGGCGTGCGGCGCTGGCGGCGCTCGGTAGCGCCGGCTCTGTGGGGAGCTGTCGGGATGGGGCTTGACGGGGGCGACTGAGGGGAGCCCTGGTGCGGTCCGGACCACGCCGCAGATTGACCGCCGGGGCTGGGGTCCGGGTGGCGGCTCGTCCATTTCCCTTATTTCAGTCCTTTGCTGTATTTTGTCCGTTTACCAAACCTTTGAAATTTTGGAAGGGTGTGGACCTCGTACGGAGAGCAGCATGAGAGGCAGGACCACCAAGGCGGCTCCGGCCGTCGCGAGGTGAGAAACCCTCAAAACCCGCAGCCAGCCCCTCTCCATCCCGCCCCCCGAGCCCCTCTCGCTGCCTCGGCTTTTCCCGCAATTCCCGAATGGTCACAGCAGCGACCCCCGGGGCGGGGAGATCTGGGAGCAGAGAGGAGAAGTTGTGGGGGGACCTCGCTGTGGCCTGGCAGGACCTGAAGGGGCTTCAGGAAAAATGGAGGGAGAATTTTCCCAAGGGATGAGTGCCCAGATGAGGGGCAGTGGGGTCAGGGGAGGGATTTGGTTTGGATTTGGGGTGGAATTGTTCCCTGTGAGGGCCTGGCCCAAGTTATTCCGTGGATTTCCATCCCTGGGAGTGTACAAGGCCAGGCTGGACAGGACTTGGAGCAGCCTGGGCTGGTGGGAGCTGTCCCTGCCCACAGGATGAGCTTTAAGGCCCCTTCCCACCCAAACCATTCCATGATTTGGGCTCAGCCTCGCTCCCCAGGGATGCCCTGAAGACCCCAATCCATTGCCCGTGTCCCAGAGGTATCTGAGGCTGAGGGAGCCAGAAATCTCAAGCCCAATCTGGAAATGGAGCCAGGATGAGTTCCCTGTTAGGAAAACTGGGAAGGAGAACTCCATTCCCAGTATAAATAGGATGACGCGGTTAATTGGAAATGGGACATTGTGAAAATAACAAAAACAACTCCTTCCTCCTTAAATCGGTGAGCCAAGTGTAAATTGCTCCTCCTTGACGCTCCATTTTTGTAACAAACCCCGTCTAAAGCCACCTGCTCTCCACGCAGGCACTGAAAAACCACCCAGGTGCTCTTCCTCTTTGTGGTGCTCATTTTTGGGTGCTGACACCCCAAATCCTCTCTGTTTCTGGACATCCATGGACGTGTTTTGGATCCCTCATCTCAGCATCCTCGTGTTTGTCCTCCAAACCAGTGAGTGCCAGGTGCTCCTTGTCCCATGGGGACGAGATCTTGGGCTGGTTTTAGGGTTTTTAGGGTCGAGGGCTGTGTGGGAGCACCAGAGCAGCTCCATGGGGTGGATTTGTGCCCAATGTTGGGATCCTGGGCTGGCATGGAAACCTGCTGGTGGAGGGCTGGTGTCCCTCTCTGGGGTCCATCTCTGGTCCAGCCTTTGACCAGCTGCTGCCCAGGAGCTCCTGGCAGAGGTTATTCCATGGATTTGCCATCCCTGGAGTGACCAAGGCCAGGATGAAGCCTCCTTGGGACGCTGGAAGGTTCTGGGAGGTGGAACGGAATAATTTTAAGTTCTCTCCCGACCCAAACAGCTCCAGAATTCCCCGACTCTCCTCCAAGGAGCAGCTCCAGGAGCTCCCCTGTGCTGCTCAGGTCCCTGAGCTCAGAGTTTGGGTGCTCAGAGCGAACCTTTCCAAGCCCTGCCCAACTTTCTCCTTTCCACTTTCACCTCCAGGCTCGGTCCTCGTGCCCCTTTGCTTGTGCCAGGCGCTCCTTGTCCCTTGGGAAGGAGCCCATGGGGGGTTTGGGGTGGTTTTGGGGACCCCCAGGAGGGTGGGGATGTGTGGGGTGAGCTCCACAGGGGTGCAGGATGGGGCAGCCAAGGGGAAAGATGCCCTGGCCTCTCCCCTGGCCATGGGAACCCTCTAAAGAGGAGAGATGAGCTCCATCTCTGCTCCAGATGTTCTTGCAGTGGTTTTAATTCGCTAATTTCAGATTTCTCTGCTGATGCACCAATTGCTGTGCTGGGTTAATGTTGGTCAATCACTAGTGCACTCATTGGAATGTAGCTGCTTGGTTTTTGTTGTGATGTAGGATTAGGAGAAAGGTAAAGCAGGTTCAAAAGTTTAGAAGGGTATAAAGAAAAATTTATCAGCAGTAACTAAAAGAAAGAGTAATAAGAATCAGAACAAAACTTTTAGAACACTTCCCCTCTCCAACCTCCCTCCCTACCACTTTTTCTTTCCCACTGAGATTGTAAAGAGGCAAAACTTAAAATTTCTAGTTTGTTTACTACCTCTAGAATAGCCTTTCTTCATTTCACTTAGGGAGAGAAGTCCATCTTGTTAATTTTATGGAGACTTCTCCACAAAAAAATGGTTCTCTCGTGGCTCTCTCCACGAATAGCAGCCACCCAGGGAAGTCCATAAAAAAGCCCTCTCATTTTCTGTAAGTTTTTCCCACTGCTGTGTTTATGGGCCGTGTCAGCTTCTGGGGAACTGTCTGACAGATGAGCTGTTCCAAGGCAAAGATTTTCATTGTCTGTCTCTGAAATCATCTTCTTCCCAGGGGCACTGGATCTTCCTCACTCTTCTCTCCTTCTCTGCTCAAGCTTCTCATGGGATCACAGCTGCTTTAACATCTGCTTGCTTTGGCATGGGGGCTTTTGCTCGATATCTGCAATTTGAGCGCTTTCACCTCCCTCTTCCTTCATGCGTTGTAGGGGAAAAGGAGCTTTTCTCCATAGCTTACAAGAGGATTTCAGCCTAAAACCAAAGGTATCTCCTTATCTCTGCCTTGATTCTTCTTCGCTGAGCTTGGTGTTTTATGTGGTTCCTCTGCACTGCCTGTGTTTTATTCCTTTCTCTCACTCGAGGGAGGATTGAAGAAGTTTAGTAAGGGGCAATAGGTGACAAGGTCCATAGAGCAAAGGTTATCTTCAGGGATATCCCTTAAATACCTTTTAATTACATCAGGCTGTTGCATATCCATAGTCCCTTATGCATATCCATGAACTACTTTACATTTTCCAGGAGCTATTTTATGTGGCCCCTCCTTGGGTCTCCCTTTTTAAAGCGTGCATTTTCTTGGTTGTGGTTTTAAACCATCCTTATCCCCTTCAGTTTTTGGGCCCTGGCCTACACTGCCTTCAGGTGAGTGCTGATGGTTGGCAGGTCTGCACAGGTGCCCTCATCCTGTGTGGACTGGCTGTTAACCCATCCAAGCAGGCATTTTAACACAAGCATCCTTAAATCATCTGTTTCACTGAACTTAATTAACAGCAGAAATAAAAACTGCATCTTTATAACAAAGTTACATTAACATCACACATATAAAACCCATTTTAACATTTTCAAAAAGCCAATATTATATTATAATATGTATCTATAACATCCCCATAGGCCCCTGCTCAGCCTGGCTTGCCAGGGACATAGAGCCAGCTCCTGTGGAGGGCATGGTGTGATGTAATATCACCTGATCTTGAAAAACAAATAGTAAAAAAAGTATCCTGCACCACTGAGTAAGAATATGCATATATGAGTAATATATGTAATATGAGTAAGAATAAGTTTTGGCTAGGGGTCCAGCATGCCACAAGAAAATTGGCTGGGCACACAAATTCATTCATTCCCCTGACTGCGTTTTTCCGTTGTTCAGTCCTTTGCTGTATTTTGTCAAAGTTTCTCAAACCATTAAAATTCTGAAAGTGAGCATGGATCTTGTCCCTTCCAGGCATGTACAAGACGAGCTGCATGGCAGCTCCACCTCCAGCCAGTGCAAGGTGAGAGAACCAAGGAGAATCCCCCCAAAACCCACAGCCAACCCCTCTCCATCCCCTCTTTTGTAGTGAGTCCACAGTTTCAAGGTTCCCTTCCCTGTGGAGAAGCCGTGGTGCAGCTGCCCAGCGCACCCCTGGCAGTGTCCAGGGCCAGGCTGGGCAGGGCTGGGAGCTCCCTGGGCTGGGGGAAGGTTTGGGGACTTTAGGGGAGTGGAATGAGAGGAGTTTTGGGACCCTCCCAACCCAAACTTTTCCACGATTCCCAGATTCTCCTCCAAGGAGCAGCTGCAGGTCTGACCAGGAGCTCCCTGTCCTGCTCAGTGACCCTTCCTGACCCTCCCATCCCCAAATCCTCATTCCCCTTTCCCTCTCAGGTCCCCTCTGGGCTCCATCCTTGGCACGAGGCTCAGGGGGCTCAGCCTGGGGGTGCCCTTGTGCTCTTCCTTCTCCCAGGGACCCTTCCATGAGCCCCCCCATGAGCCTTCAAACACCCCCAGGCCTGATGGGCTTCATCCTCTGGGTTCAGCCACTTCATCCCACCTTGATCCCACCTTCATCCCTTCTTCAACTGACCTCCATCCCAAGTTCTCTCCTCACTTTTTCTCCCCCTGCCAGTAACATCACGGTGGTGATCGGGGTCCTGGGCGAGTCTGTGACCTTCCACGTCAACACCACAGATGAAAACGCAGCACTCTGGAGTTTTGGGGATAAATTCATAGTGACTGTGCAATTTAAGGATCCTTCTATTGCCGTTTTTCATAACGACACATACAGACTTTTTTGTAATGTGTCCGAGAAAGGCCGCGCGCTCACAGTCGCCCCACTGAGGATGGAGAATGCTGGGAACTACTCTGCAAGAATCAACGGAAAAGCATACATCTTCACTCTCCACGTGTTCAGTAGGTGCTTTTAGTGCTGTTTTGGGGGGGTTTTACACAGAAAGAGAGGTTTGTGACACTCCTGTTCCCCTAGGGAAGCTGGCAGAGCTCAGGGTCACCAATGAGGCCCAGAACAGCTCGGACGGGAGCTGCCACCACTACCTGCAGTGCTCCCTGTCTGGCACCGACTTCGTGAGCGGCGCCGACTTTGGGAGTGTCTCCTACAGCTGGAGGGCGGGGGATCAGCTGTTGGCTGAGGGCCCCATGCTGCTGGTGAATCAATCACTCTTGGATATGAGGGAGCCACTGGTGTGCACGGCACGGAACCCCGTCAGCAGCAGGAACGTCCCTGTCACCAACATCGTGATGCTCTGCGCAGGTGAGAGCTGGGGACAGGTGGGGTGGGCTGGTCCTGATCCCCTGAGAAACACGGCAATGTTGGGGTTGGGGTGGGCTGATGCCACTCCCCTGAGAGCAGCAAAAGCTGGGATTTGGGGTTGGGCTGGGCTGATCCCACTCTCCAGGCTCTGGCTCTCCCTGGAGCGGTGGCTCAGATGCAGAGGCAAGCTCTGACCCGTGTCCCTTTCTCTCTCCTCACCAGCAATCACCACGGTCCCTTCCAGCCCCAGTGAGCTGCCACCCCTGTCCATGTCCAGCTGCTCTCCTGAGTGTCCCTGAGTGTCCCCGAGTGCCTGGGGCAGCTTTTCCATGCCCAGCTGAGAAGGGGGATTGGGGAGCCCCAGCCCAGCACCCTCCAGCTCCTCCCAAAATCCCTTTGCTGGGAATGTCCAGGCTCTTCCCAGAGGTGCCAGGGACGGGACAAGGAGTGCTGGCCACAAACCCAACCCCAAGAAACTATCCCTGTTTGAGAACCTCTTCCCATGGAGTGTCCCCTCTGGAGCCACCCCAAACCCACCTGGCCGTGTCCCCTGCTCTGGGTGACCCTGTCCTGGTAGTGCTGGGAGATCTACAGAGTTCCTTTCTCACCCAACAACTGTGGGATTCTGGGATTTGGGGATTCTGGGATTTGAGGATTCTGGGATTCTCCTGCTGCTGCCTCCACCAAGTCACTTGTCATCGTCCAGCGCCGCCTCTGCCCTGGCTTGGAGTGAGATCCCCTGGAGTGAGGGATCAGGGTGGGATTTGAGGCCAGATTCCCTCTGCCCCAATGCCAGGAAGAGCCAGGTTCATTTTGGGATGTTGCAGCTGGATCTTTCTTTTGCAGGTGCCAACTCCGGCAGCTGGATCTGGATCTCGTTCTGGATCTTGATCAGCATCATAGTTGTAGTCGTGGTGCTTTTACTGATTTGCCTCGTGGTCTGCTGTAAGCATAGATGTGAGTATGGAAAACCATCCCTGGAGCCCTGGGGAGCTGGAGGTGGGACCTGGGAGGGGGACAGAGGCAGGGTGGGCTGGATTTGGGGCGGATCTGAGGCTGATTTGGAGTGGATTTGGTGCTGATTTGGGACTGATTTAGGGCTGATTTGGGGTTCTCCTGACTCTGTCTCATCTCCCCTTGTGGTTTAACACATTGTTGGGTTTTTAGTTGGGGGAGAGCCCAGGGGCTGTGGGGTTGGTTCCCTGTGGGGCAGAGCCAATCTGCTGGTGAGGTGTAAAGAGCCAAACACCTGGCTGGGTGTGTGATTGAAACCACTGAAAGGAGCTGAACAGTCTCTGTAGAAAAGCAGATTTTTTTAAAAACCAACAGAGCCCAAGCAAAGCTCTCTTTCCTCTGGCCTGGGGACAGGTTACTGGCTGGGCCCCATGGTGGGGCTGGGTTGAGATTTCTGCCTCAGCTGGGCCTTCCACCAGGAGTGTCCCAATGCCACAGTCAGGCCATGTCCCCAGGACTGGCCCAATGCCACCAGCAGCCACCAGGAGTGTCCCAGCACCAGGAGCAGCCTCGTGGCCAGCACTGGGGGCAGCTCCAAAATCCTCAGGGCTGGGTTCTCTCAGCCTGGCCTGCACTGGACTTTGCTTCGCTGCTTTTAGCCAGGTGTGCTGCACACAGAAGGGCAAAAGCAGCAAAAGCAAGTTGGTTTTTTTCTTTTTACCAGTGCCCTGGATGAGGAGAAGGTGCTGGGCCAGCGTTGGCAGCCAGGACAAGTCACACGATGAGGAATCTCTGTGATGGAGCAGATCAACCCTTTGGTGCTATACAACACTCCAAATGCTGTTGATAAAGCTTTAGAACAAAGAAACCTACAAACACTAATTCTCTCCCAGATGAGGAAAAGGACAAGGTGAAAGCACATAAAGAAAATAACCTGGGACACTGGAATGTAATTAGCTTTTTCCTGTTGTGAGGTAGCATTAGGGAATGGCAAAGCAGCTGCACAAGTTGAAAACAGCATTAAGAAAAATTTATTTATTTAGCATCCTGTTATTTTATTGATATTTTTATGGTTTCTTTTGATAGTTATGTAATAGTAACTAAAAAGAAGGAACACTAAGAATTAAAACCTTCAGAATATTCCCCTTCCCCCTACAACTTTTCCTACTGACAATCCGAAGTGACAAAACCTAAAATTTTAGTCAGTTTACTACTTCTAGAATTGTCCTCCTTCATTTCACTTAGGGAGAGAAGTCCCTCTTGTTAATGTTATGGAGACTTCTCCACAAGAGAAGTTCTCTCGTGGCTCTCTCCATTCCATTCCCTTCATTTACCACAAGCTGTATTCATGTGTGAAGGATGAGCTGTTCAAGAGCAAAAGTTCTCTTTATCTTAGGATTTCAGCCTAGAATTAAAGGCATCTCCTCGCCCCTCCCATCTGGGTCTTGATTCCTCTTCACTGACCTCAGT
>JAXCLO010000101.1:6543609-6553610 GCA_035583995.1 Arremon aurantiirostris | reverse complement strand
GGGGATCAGGGAGGGAATGGAGAGCAGGGAAATGGGGGTGCAGGAAAATGAGGGATTGGGGTTCAGGGAAATGGTGCAGGGGGGAATGGAGAGCAGGGAAATGGGGGTGCAGACAAATGGGGGAGCAGGGGGAGAATTGGGGTTGCAGATGAATGGTGGAAGGGGGAATTGGGGTGCAGGGAAATGGAGGTGCGAGGAAATGGGGGAGCAGGGGAGAATTGGAGTGCAGGGAATTGGGGAGCAGGGAAATGGGGTGCAGGGGGGAATTGGGGAGCAGGGGGAGAATGAGGGTGAAGGGGGGGAATTAGGGAGCAGGGAAATGGGGGTGCAGTTAAATGGGGGTGCAGGGGGAGACGAGCACCCCATGGATTGAGCCGAGAGCCCCAAGTGTGGTGCCCCACTGAGGTGGCACAGCCACACCAGGGACACCCCAAAATGTCTCCCAGACCTGCTGAGGGTTTGTGCTGCAGCTGCTCTCGGGTTTTGTTTTTTTACTCAGTTTCCACCAAAAATTAGCAAATCTGGGTTATGGCAGCAGAGAATTGTCCCAAAAATCAGAGCCTGGGGACGGGGTGGCTCCCGTGGGCGGGGGACAGGAGAGTGACATGTTTTCCCTGCTGCTGCAGGCAAGCAAAAGAGGGTGAAACAGCATTTTTGGGGGTGACAAACAGCCCCAAACTCTAAAACAAATGGGTTAAAGCACTCAGTGCTCCCAGGGCTGTGGGGCTGGGATGGTCCCTGGCCTCACCTGGTGGCTCAGGTGGGTTTTCCTGAAATCCCAACACACCTCACTCCACACACACACACCCCAAACCTGAGCATTTAGGGCCAGAAATGGATCCCAGGGGTGCCAGGAGGGTGCAGTCTGTGGGTGACACCTGTGACAGGTGGCTCCAGGAGCACTGATGAGGACAAGGGAGCAGTTTGGGGGATTTTGGAGGACAAGGGAGCAGTCTGGGGGATTTTGGAGGACAAGGGAGCAGTTTGGGGGATTTTGGAGGACAAGGGAGCAGTTTGGGGGATTTTGGAGGACAAGGGAGCAGTCTGGGGGATTTTGGAGGATGTGCAGGTGCCCGACACCTCCCATCCCTGCAGGATCACATCCAGCAGCACCAGGAGATCCACGTGGTGATGGGCAACGAGGCCTGTGACCTGGACTCCGCCGTCTCCGCGCTGGCCCTGGCCTATTTCCTCGCCCAGGTGAGGCTCAACCACCACCCCAGGGACCCCTGATGGCCTTGGGGACACCTCCCTGGGTGTGACACCCCCTTTGCTGCAGACCAGCCCGGCTCCCAAAGCCGCCTTCGTGCCCGTGCTGAACATCCCCCGCGCCGACTTCGCGCTGCGGACGGAGACGACGTTCCTGCTGCGGGACCGGGGCATCCCGGCCACCTCGCTGGTCTTTCGGGATGAGATCGACCTGGGCGGGCTGCACCACGCTGGGCTGCTCTCCCTGACCCTGGTGGATCACCATGTCCTGCCCGGGTGAGCTGGGGGTGGCACCTTGGGGACAGCCAGGGCCACCCACGCTTGATTTTGCTGCGGGATTGGGGGCGTCCTGGACACCTCGCTCGTTTTTTGGGGTGAGATTGATCTGGGGGATGAGATGGACCTGGCACCGCGCTGGGCTGCTCTCCCTGACACTGGTTGACCATCACATCCTGCCCTGGTGAGCTCAGGAGTGGCATCTTGGGTACAGCCAGGGCCACCCTTGCAGAGCAGGGCTTGATTTTGCCACCCAGGATGGGTGACACTGATCCATTTCCGAGGAGTTTTTAGGGGAAAAAAGGAAGAAGGGTTTTGGCAGGCTCTGACCCTCCCCGTTGCCCACCAGTGCTGACGCTGCCCTGGAGGAGGCCGTGGTGGAGGTCCTGGATCACCGACCGCTGGAGCGGGCCCGTGGCCCCGAGTGCCAGGTGACAGTGGAGCCCGTGGGCTCCTGTGCCACCCTGGTGACCGAGAGGATCCTGCAGGGCCCCCCGGGCGTGCTGGACAGAACCACGGCCGCGCTGCTGCACGGTGAGCAGGGCACAAAGGGACCTGGGGGTGGTAATGGCCACCAGGGTGAATATGAGCCAGCAGTGTCCCTTGGTGGCCAAGAAGGACAATGGCTCCTGGCCTGGATCAGGAATGGTGTGGCCAGCAGGAGCAGGGAGATCATTCTGGCCCTCACTTGGCACTGGTGAGGCCAAATCTTGAGTGCTGTGTCCAATTCTGGCTCCTCAGTTTGGGAAGGATGTTGTGATGCTCAAACACAAGGCTGGTGAGGAGCCTGGAACACAAACCCTGTGAGGAACGTTTGAAGGAGCTGGGGGTGTTCAGCCTGGAGAAAAGGAGGCTCAGAGGTGACCTTATTGCTCTCTGCACCTTCCTTAAGGAGGGACGTTGGAGACAGGTGGGGTCAGTCTCTGACAGAACCAGAGGACACAGCCTCAAGGTACCTCAGGGAAGGTACAGGTTGGATATTAGGAAGAAATTTTTTACTGAAAGAATAGTAAAGTATTGGAATTGTCTTTCCAGTTGGATATTAGGAAAAAATTTTTCACTGAAAGAATAATAAAGTACTGGAATGCTCTTCCCAGGGAGGTGTAGAATCACCATCTCTGGGTGTGTTTAAATAAACACTGGACATGGTGCTACAGTCTGGTTGAGGTGTCAGGGCACAGGTTGGACTCAGTCTTAGAGGTCTCTCCCACCCTCATCATTCTGTGATTCTGTGGGGTCCTGGCTGAGCTGTGTCCCTGGGGACGGTGACACCATGGCCCTGCTTGTCCCCACAGGCACCATCCTGCTGGACTGCATCAACCTGAGCCCAGCTGCAGGCAAGGTGACCCCCAGGGACGTGGCCTGCGTGTCCCTGCTGGAGCAGAGGTTCCCGGAGCTGCCGGCCCGTGACGCCGTGTTCGGAGCCCTGCAGGCGGCCAAGTTTGATGTCACGGGTGGGTGTGCCAGGCCAGTGGCACCCAGGTGTGTCCCCCCTCTCCTTGGGGACAGCAAGGTGACCTGGGATCATTGCTGGCCACCTCCCAGGGCTGACAACAGAGCAGATGCTGCGGAAGGACCTCAAAGTCCTCTCCAATGATGAGGCTGTTGTTGGCATCAGCGGCGTCTTTGAGGACCTGGAAGTGAGACTGGGGGCTGAGGGGGAAACTGAGGCAGGGAGTGGCACACTGGGGACATCACGGTGACACTGAGACCCCTCCCCTCTGCCCAGACCTTCCTGCTCCGTCCTGGCCTGCTGCAGGACCTGGAGGCTTTCTGCCAGGCCCGTGGCTACGCGGGGCTGGTGGCCATGACCGTGTCCTTTAACCAACACCAAGAGCCCACCCGAAAACTCGCCGTGTACAGCGCGCAGGAGCCCCTCCGCAGCACGGTGAGTCAGGGAGCCACGTCTGGGCATCTCCAGCCGTGCTTTGCCCCACAGCCTGGCAGTTTTGGGGGTGCTGGGCAGGTCCCAGCCCCATGTTTGCCCCCCCACAGCTGTGCCGGGCTCTGGAGGAGGCGACGGCGCCGTCGCTGCTGCTGCGGCCGCTGCCCAGCCCCTGGCCCTGCGTGGCCGCCTACGCCCAGGGCAACGCCGTGGCCACTCGTAAGAAGGTGCTGCCCATCCTCAGGGCAGCGCTGGGGGGTCTGGGGGCTGCAGGGGGCCCCGAGGAGGAGGTGGTGCCCCCGCCCACCCCCATGAACAGCCTGGTGGAGGAGTGTCCCCTGGCGCAGGCCGTGCCCCCGCTGTGCCCCCAGGATGTCCTGGAGCGGGTCAGCCGCATCGCCGCGGGGCAGCCCCCGGGCTCCCCGAAATAACAGAGGAGCCCCCGTGGGGTTTTGAGGTCTGGATGAGAAGTTGGGGTCCCTGAGCAGGTCCCTGCGTGTGGGGGGTGGCAGCTGTCTCTGTCAGAGCTCAGCTCGTGGTTGTGCCCCCCAATGGCTCCCTGTGCCCCAGTGGTCCCCAAGGTGGGGTTTTGGGGGTGCCGTGGGCAGGAGTTGCACCCCCTTGGTGAAGGCGTTGGGGTGGGGGAGTTAACGAGTTGTTGATGATCTTCCTTCCGTGGGGGGCAGAGGGAGGCCCCAGAGGGTGGGTCCGGACATGCAGCCGTCCAGAACTGTCACTGTTTTCCAAGGATTAAATTCCCCTTTAAATTTCTTCCAGTTTTGGCTCTTGGCTTTTATTCAGGGACGGGGTGCTGCCCCACTCGAGCTGGGGGTGCACCCCCTCTTTCCCTGGGGTGCAATCCCCTCTACAGTGGGTCAGAGGAACATTCTGGGGTGTCCAAGGAGGGGGCGTCAGTGCAGCCACGCTCCCGAGTCCAGCCCAGCCGGGAGGAAACTGTTTGTGCCATAAAAAGTCGTGAATTTCAGCTTTTCCCAGTGGATTTGGCTGCTCCAGGAGCAGAGGAGGGAGCAAGGAGCTCCTGCACCCACCCCTTGGACCAGCACAAGGCATTTATTTCAAGGGTGGAATGTTTTTCCCAAAAACCCTGACCCGAACACGACACAGGGCTGGAAAATCCCAGCTCCCACCGGAGCACAGGGGAAAGGCTCTGTCACCCAGCACGTGCTAATTAATATTTAATCCTGGCACTAATTAAACTATGTACACCCGCACCTAATTGCAGAGCCCTTCTCGGGTCAGGCCCTGTCCGGCCTGGGGACAATCCCGGGTGGAGGGGACCCCACCACGGTCCTGCCCGAGGCCACAGAGGCTGCTCAGGAGGGTTTGGGAGCTTAAAAATAGGAACAGATCCTAAAAACAGGAGGGAGGTGAGGGTTTGGCGGCGGTGGAATGCCAGCTGGAGGCACTGTGAGCTCAGACACAGCCGAGCGTTGGGGTTGGATCCTGGTTTGGCACCAAAGCAGCGGGGTTTAATCCCAGTTCTGCTCCTAAAAATTGGGGTTTAATCCCAGTTCTGCTCCAAAGAATGGGGGTTTAATCCCAGTTTGACATCCAATCCTGGTTTGACACCAGAACATCTTGGGTTTAACTCTGGTTTGGCACCAGAATATCAGGGTTTAAACCCGGTTCTGCTCCAAAGAATTGGGGTTTAATCCCAGTTCTGCTCCTAAAAATTTGGGTTTAATCCCAGTTTCACATCTGGTTTGATACCAGAACATCTTGGGTTTAACTCTGGTTTGGCACCAGAATATCAGGGCTTAATCCTGGTTTTGCTCCTCTGGGATGTTCTGGGAGGCATCAAAGCTGCCTCTGCACCATGAACTGCTTCCCTGGGGAAACTGAGGCACCACCATGCAGCCCATGGGAGACACGGGAGTGGGAAAAGGGAGAACCGGGAGGATTTGGGACTCGTGGGCTGCTCCTGGCAGCTCCTGGCACGTTTCAGGGGGGCGGCTGTGTCCTTTGCAGGTGGGGCAGGAGCTGGGGGCTCCCTGCCCACGTCACCACAGCCAGAGCCTCCAGCAAGGAGGGATTTTCCAGAGGGATGAAGCCCCAAAGTCACCGGGAGCTGGGTGAGGATGGTGCTGCATAAATACCGCGGGGTTAAAGCACTCCAGGTTGGCTTCTCCTCCAGCGGGGGGGGATCAGGCAGTTCAAGTTTGGGCTGAAAAAGCCAGGAATCTGTAAAACGCAAGAGGTTATGGGTTATGGGAGCACCCAGGTGGGTGGCTCAGGTGGGTGTTCCTCAGAGGGGAACGCTGGGGGTGCCATGGGCTGGTACTCACACGCTACAACACTCGGGAGCTGCTCCACTGTCGCTCCCGGCCGCCCTTGGACCTCATCTCCTGCACAGCACCAGTCTGCAGAGAGGGGCTGTCAGCACCTGTGCCACCCCCCTGGCCCGGCCAGGAGAGCCAGCACCACAAAAAAACACCCAGAAAACAACCCTGGGACCCAGCACCCCAAAACAACACCCAGAAAACAACCCTGGGACCCAGCACCCCAAAACAACACCCATCAGCCAACCCTGAGACCCAGCGCCCCGAAACAACACACAGCACCCGAGACCCACCAACCAACCCTGAAATCCAGCACCCCAAAACCAACACCCAGCACCCAACACTAAGACCCAGCATCCCAAAACAGCACCTACCAACCAATCCTGACACCCAGCACCCCAAAACAACACCCACCAGGCAACCCTGGGACCCAGCACTCAACCCTGAGACCCAGCACCCCAAAACAATACCCAGCACCCAACTGTGAGACTCTACCACCCCAAAACAACACCCAGCACCCCAAAACCACCATCTATCACCCAGGTGAGAGCCCCACCACCCCGACCCCGAGCCCCAGCCCCCAGGCAAGCCCCCCAGCCCCCAGGGTACCATGGGCAGCCCCTCTCCCGCAGCCATGTCCCCGGAGCCGATGTGTGTCAGGTGCACGAAGTTCATGGGCTCCCCGATCATGGAGCGGTCGATCCGTCTCCTCCTCTTCTTCTGCGAGGGGATGAAGGCCATCAAACCCTGCTGACCCCCAGGCCCCCTCCCCAAAGTGGCTGCACAGGGAGGTACTCACGGGCTGGGGCTTCTCCACGACGCAGCAGCCCAGCTTGTGCCAGAAGTCGCTCATGCTGGCGGTGGTGGCAGCCAGCGTCCCCCCGGGCAGGGTCACTCCATGGGGACACCTGGGCAGGGTGGCACAGCGGGGAGAGGAGCGGCTGGCTGTGGGTGGGAAGGGAGAGTGATGCTTCCAGACCTCCCCAAATTAATGCTAAAGCAATTTCACATCAAGCAACAAAAACTAGAGATTCCCAGCAGAGCCCTGGGTCACACACAGCTAATCCTGTCATGGCAAGGGGGTCCCAGGGACCCTGAGCATCACACAGAGACCCCCAGAGTTGTCCCCATGGCCATGGCTGGGCTTTGTCCCCCGCTCCAGGGCAGGACACAGCTGAAGGATGCTGCGGCAGGATGGGGGGGATGGAGGCAGCCATGGCAAATCCCAACTCCCTGAGCCAGGCAGCTAAAAATATCCCGGCCTTTCCGAAAAGGGGCCGGAGCTTGAGCTCTTCCGCTCCTGCTTCTGAAGAGCAGATGAGAGAGAAATAAACGGGGACTGGTGGGATTTTATCCCAGACTCCCACGGTACTGCCTGGGCTAGGCAAGGAGGTGTGGAAAGGGGGTTTAACCCCCAAAATGGGGGCTTCTCCTCATGCTAAGGAGAGATAACTCCTTTAAAAAAAATGACGGAGCCAGTGGTACGCAGGGAACTCACCCACCCACGAGGGGCCGTGGCCGGAGCTCAGCCCGGTGTCAGCCACGGGAGAGCCCCCACGGGCGATGGGTGCCGGAGCCAGGGCTCCCTCCGGCGAACAGGACAAGTTCCTTCCGCTGCCCCTGCGCCGGTGCCGCCGGATGGACCAAAGTCCGGCCGCGCTTCCTGCTCCCGGCGGGGAGGAGCGGGGCCGGGGGCAGCCCCCAAAACGGGGGGCTCCGAGCCCAGCCTGGGCACAGCCCTGTCAGCGCCTCCGGCCAGGATCTGTCCGCAATAACCCCACGGAATCACCCTCCAAGCGGGCATTCCATGGGGTGGGTGCCTCCTGTGCTGCTCCCCCAAGACCAGAGGACCCCCGTGTCCCCCGCCGTGTCCCCCGCTGTGTCCCCCGCCGTGTCCCCATTCCCGTTCCCCGGTGAGCCCCTCCTGAAGCGCTGGGATCGGGCAGGCTGTGACACGTCCCGCTGGGCGCACACCGGCTCCATGCCCACGCCGTGCCCCCCCTGCCAAACCCAAACCCGGCCTGTGCCCCGGCTGCGGGGCAGATGAGGAGGGAGCTGTGGGGTAAATGAGGAGGGGGCTGCGGGGTAAATGAGGAGGGAGCTGTGGGGTAAATGAGGAGGGGGCTGCGTTTCCTTCCCAGCCTGATTTCCTCAGCTAAATCAGCGCTGGGATCCGGCCGTGCAGCGGCCGGGCCTTGCTGGGGAGGTGCCCCCCGAACTCAGCACCGCAGCCCGGGCCGCTGGGAGAGCCTCGGCCAAGGACGAGCCCCCATTGAAACCTTCGGGGTCCGCACGGCCACGACCCCCGGCCCGCAGGCCTCAAAGCCCCCAAAGCCCCTCCGGCACCCGCCAGGGCCTCACGGCCTCGACAGGGCGGCTTTGGGCCCGGCTCCGGGCGGTTCCGGTCGGTTCTTGCCCCCCGATCCCCGCTTTGAGGGTCTCACGCCCTCAGCCCACCCTGCGAGGAGCCGTGCCCGGGTTCAGCCCACCGGGGCAGCTCGGTAGCCCCGGGCAGGGCGGTTTTGGGCCCGGCCCTGCCGGCACAGGCAAAATGACTTCCCGGTTGGGAAAGCACCGCCGGGCTCTGCGTCAGCGGCGGGCTCCGGGCAGGGGGGTCCGCTCCGAGCCCCCCAGCACTCGGGTCACCCACTCGTGGGGTACCCTCGGGGGTCTCGGAGGGAAGGCCAGAGTGTGGGGACAGGGCTGGACAGGGGGACAGTCCTGGGGTGCCCGGCTGAGGGCTCGGGACCCCCGGGATGGGCGACAGAGTGGAAGTGACCGTCCCTTCCTTTGCGAGGGACGGGCCCGGTGCGACCCCCGGGGCAGCGGCGGCTCCGCGAGGCTCCGGCACTTCGGGGGTCCCAGCAGGGTTTGGGGGTCCCGGTAGGGTTGGTGGGACCCGGCAGGCCTTGGGACCCCGGTGGTCCCGGTGGGGCTGGGGAGATCCGGTGGATACCGGGAGGGCTCCCCGGTTACACCAGCGAGCTGCAAGGGGGGGTCGTCCCGCCGCCCCGCTCCCGTTCCGGTACCGATCCCGGTGCGCTCTCCGCCTCCACACGGCGGTTCCGGGGGCCCTTCCGCGGGGTCGGAAGGGTTCCTGTCCCGACCGGTTCCCGTCCCGGTGGCGGCCCCATTACCTGTCCCGGCGCGGGAGCGGCTCCCGGGGCCGGTGTCCGACTCGCAGCCCCACGCGTGGCTCGGAAGTCCCGGTCCCGGTCCCGCTGCCGGTGTCCGGCTCGCAGCGGCCCCAAGCGTGGCCCGGGAGAGCAAGTCCCGATCCCTGAGCGAGCCCCGGTCCCGGTGCTGGTGCCGGTCCCGGTGCCCCGCTCGCAGCCCAGGCGTGGCTGGGGGGTCCCGGTGCCGGTTCCGGTGCCGGTGCCCCGCTCGCAGCCGCAGGCGTGGCCGGGGGGTGCCGGTGCCCCGCTCGCAGCCCCAGGCGTGGCCCGGTGCGGACGCGGCGCAGCTCCCGCCGCCCGGCGCGGCTCGGCCCGGCCCGGCCCCGGCACAGCGCCCTCCCCGGGAACCGCCGGCACTGCGGCACCGGGAGGAACGGGGGGCCCGGTGGGAATGGGAGTCCCGGTAGGAAGGGAGGTCTCGGTAGGAAGGGGGGTCCCTGGAGGAATGTGGTCCCGGTAGGAATAGGGAGCCCGAGTCCCACTAGGAATGGGGGGCCCAGGGTCCCAGAAGGAGCAACTTGGGGGTTCTTGAGGTCCTGTTAAGGCTGGGGGTCCCCAGCTGGGGTTCAGGGCTTTGGGGTTTCCAGGAGCGCTGGGGGAATGCCAGGGGACCAGGTAGGGCTGGGGGTCCCCAGCAAGTCCCGGTTGTGCTCCCATGTGCCCCCGAGCCTTATTCCTGCTTTTTCCATCATACACGAGAGCCCCTGGGGCACCCAAAGGCGTGGGAACACCCTGCAGCTGGTGTTGAGCGATGTCACCACTTCCAGCTCGGTGCCCTTCCGCTTGCACAACATCTGGTGAGCTGCTGCCACCACCGCAGTCGTGACACTGTCACCACTGCAGTCCTGTCACTGCCACCACCATTGTCCTATCATTGTCACCAACACAGTCCTATAACTGCCACCACCATTGTCCTGTCACTGCCACCACCAAAGTCCTGTCATTGCCACCACTGCGGCCCTGCCACTGCCACCAACACAGTCCTATCACTGTCACCAACACAGTCCTGCCACTGCCACCAACACAGTCCTGTCATTGCCACCACCACTGTCCTGCCACTGCCACCAACACAGTCCTGTCATTGCCACCACCACTGTACTGCCACTGCCACCACCACAGTCCTGTCACTGTCACCACCACAGTCCTGCCACTGCC
>JAXCLO010000101.1:6530149-6542066 GCA_035583995.1 Arremon aurantiirostris | reverse complement strand
AAATAAAATAAAATAAAATAAAATAAAGTAAAATAAAATAAAATAAAATAAAATAAAATAAAATAAAATAAAATAAAATAAAATAAAATATTTTGGGGGTTTCTTTGAGCCAAATTTCCCCGTGTTTGACCTGCATAGTGCCCTGCCAAAGTCTGGGGGTACCACAGCCCCCCATAGCTTCACATGCAGGTAAAATAAATATTCCCCAGCTCCTTGCAGACTGAAAATTATTCCCCCCAACACGCAGCTGAAGGTTTCAGGAGTGAACCAGGTCTAACATATCCTCGCCTTGGGGGTCCAGCACGCAGCATCTCCGCCCCTGCCGTCCTCCCCCTCCCTCCCTCCCTCCCTCCCTGGCGCGGGTGGGAGCCGCTGACTCATCTGCCATCATCACCACCATCATCATCATCGCCATCCTCCCCCCACGAGGAAGGGCAGTTCGAGGGGCTGCATTGCAGACCCAGCGGCTCCGGCAGACAAAAGCGGCGCCGCTCCCTCCGCCCGCGGCTCCCCGGCACAAAGAGCCCGGCCCGGCCCCGGCTCCGCGCTCAGCGCCCCCGGCACCGCCCGCCCAACCAGGTAAGGGATGCTCGGATGCTCGGGAGAGGATGCTTGTTATCCCGGCAAGGATTTGGGTGCAGGGAGATGCTGGGATTTATTTTTGGTGGGGGGAATTGAGCTACAGGCAGTGGGGATTTAAGTGGAGAAAGGTGGTTTTGGTTCCATGGGATGAGCAGAGCCTGTGGGAAATGATCTTTTTTAGGGATGACACGCCACACAAGAGGGGTTTCCCCCCATATTAATTCCCTTTTACTGGATATTTAATTTTTTACTTGTCACTAAACTCTCTTTCCCCCTTTCTTGTCACTAAACTCCAATTTTTCACTATTTGGAGCTTAAAAATCCATCACCACAACACCCATCACCATTAATAATTCTCTGTCGTTTTGATGCAAAAAACTCACTGATAGATCCCTAGGATAAATTCCCAGAGAAGAGACTATTTTAAAGTCCTGTGGCTCAGTTTACCCGGAGGGGATGACACAGGAGCCTTTCATAGCCTCTGAGCGACATCCAGAACCTTTTAAATTTAGCAGCTGAACGCACCGATCCAAAACATGCCTGAATCATCCTTGAGAATTCTGCTTTAAGGCAGGGAAATCAGCAGGAAAATGAGGATGTTTTGGGTTAGTCTGGGTTTTTTTTCCCCACCTCCGGTGCCAATCCAGGAGGTGAATGACATAACCCTGCCAGGCAGTGACTCAGCTCCACCGAGAAAAGCTGAGCCACGTCTGGTCCTGCTCTTTCCCCGTTTTTTGGTGGATCGGGGTGGGGCTGCAGGGGGAAATTCTGCAGCGGGGATGGATGGATGGCAGGGCAGGGATGGGTGGGGTGTGGTGGGAATGCCGGGCGAGGCTCCTTCCAGCCCTTTCTAGAGGGTTCGGGCAGGGGAGGGAGGGATGGGGTGGGATCAGGGGGGAGGGGGATGCACAGGGACCCCTCCTCACTGCCCGTTCCATGGGGATTCAGCACAGGGAAAGGTGTGGAGGGGTGGGAAAAGAGTTTATTTAGGTGCTCCCCAGAGCTGGCAGGAGGGATTTCAGGAGGAGCAGGTGGGAAGGGGTTAATACCCACCCTGATTTTAGGAGGAGCAGGTGGGAAGGGGTTAATGCTCACCCTGATTTCAGGAGGAGCAGGTGGGAAGGGGTTAATGCCCACCCTGATTTCAAGAGGAGCAGGTGGGAAGGGGTTAATGCCCACCCTGATTTCAGGAGGAGCAGGTGGGAAGGGGTTAATCCCCACCCTGCCCTCCCCTCCCGTGCTGTTTCTTTGGGGAAACTGAGGCACGGAGTGACAAACCCCGTGGATGTCCCCGAATTACGGTGCAGAGATGGGTGTGGATAAAACTCGTAAAAAGAATATCCCCTTTTTAGGGGGTTATCCTAAAAACTATATCCCCTTTTTTAAGGGATTAGCCCAAAAAGGATATCCCCTTTTTTTGGAGACTATCCTAAAAAGATATCCCTTTTTTAGGGGGTAATTCTAAAAAGGGTATCTCCTTTTTAGGGGGTTATCCTAATAAATTTTGGGGATTATCCTAAAAAGGCTATCGCCTTTTTAAGGGACTATCCTAAAAAGGATATTCCCTTTTTTGGGGATTATCCTAAAAATAATATCCTCTTTTTAGGGGGTTATCCTAAGAAGGGCATCCCTTTTTTAAGGGGTTATCCTACAGGACAGCATCAACACGGCAACACCTGAAATTTCTACCCACTTTGGGCCAACTGCTGTTTGTGTTTTCGGTCGAGCTTTTCTCTTCCTTTTCTTCCCCCTCGTGCCCTCCAGAGCCTGAAAATGCTGGACACCATCAGCAGCCAGTACGACTCGTTCATCTACTGGAGGATGCCGATCCCACGGCTGGACATGGCCGAGCTGGAGGGGCTGGGGCTGGCAGACCTGGCCCTCTACAAGCCCAAGGGAGGCCTGGGCAAGCTTGCTGAGCACCGAGGCAGCCAGGAGCTCTCCCAAGAAGAGGACAGTCTGCTGCAGTTCAACAGCTTCAATTTCTGGCGAGCTCCCATTGCCAGCATCACCTCCTTAGATTTCGATTTAATTTGAAGCCTTCCCTGTCACTCCTCACCCCCCCTGCTCTCTGTCTTACCGCCAGGATTTGGTTTTGGTGTCATTTTGGAGGTTGTTGGGTTGGGGTTTTTTGTTTTTTTTTTGGTTTCTGGGTGGTTTTGCCATTCTTCATTCACTCAGCAGTTCACCGTGGCCTTGATGGTGATGGGCTCCCCAAAAATCTCCAACTCCTCTCTCTCCCTTTTCCTCCTGGAATCACAACAGCACTGGGGGCAAACACGAGGGGAAGGGGCAGAAACAGCCCCCCCATTGCCCCTCTCAATTCCCAGAGGGTTTGGGAGGTGCTGACAATTTCTCAGCTCATTTCTCAAGTGCTTTTTTAAGAAACTCGTTTGTGCAAATGAGGAGCAATGGGAATCGCCCTCGTTTTGCAGAAAGCATCGACCTTCTGCGCTCCCCTGGCACAATTTCTCAAAATTCCTCTTTGTCCCTTAACATTTCCCTCGGGAATGCAAGGTGGAAGGGGCAGGGATGTGCTCAAGATATCAGGACAAACCTTCTTCTTGAGAAAAGGAATCACTTTGAGCCTTGTGGTGTGAGCCTAAGCAGAAAAACTTATGTCCAGGAGAGCAAATAGACATGGAAATGCTCTGACCTTGCTTAGTGGGGTCAAGCCTGGGTGTTTATTGCCCCAAATTTGAATTTTTTCATCCTTTTTTTATGCCCCACATGGCTTATTCCCAGTGCTGGGTACATTGAAGGGTGATGGGGCAGAGCTGAAAGGTGGATCTTACCCACAAATGAAAATATTTCAGCTTTTCCACCCACTTAACCCTTTAAAACCAACAACAAACAATGCTGTGTTCATTCAAGTGGAAGCCTTGAGTTTTCTCCGGGGAGATTTTCACCTGCTGAGGTTTATTTCTGAGCATCATCTCAAAATGGGAGGAAAAAACCCAACTTGGATTAATTTTTGGCTTTTAAACAGTTGGGGTTTTTTTTTCCCTTTCCAATATTGTT
Organism: Arremon aurantiirostris; assembly: GCA_035583995.1. Classification (NCBI taxonomy): domain Eukaryota; kingdom Metazoa; phylum Chordata; class Aves; order Passeriformes; family Passerellidae; genus Arremon; species Arremon aurantiirostris. The sequence goes on along the minus strand of JAXCLO010000101.1, from coordinate 6,538,463 downwards.
TTCTGGGATTGATTTGTCTTCTTGAATGTGCTTTTTTTTGGGGTTGATTGGGATGAAGTGATGTGGAGCATCCCAAAATCATCCTGAGAGTTAGGGGGTATGTGGCCGGGGGCAGGCAGCACTTTAAAAAGTGCCAGGAATAGGCATAAAATTGGAAAAAAAATCTGCATTCTACTATGAAAATTGGAAGCAGCTCTCCTGTAATCTGCAGAAATAATCAAGTGTGCTGATTTTGAACCATCTGTGTAAAACCAGAGATGAAAAATGTAAACTCTCCTCTGCAGAGCTGTTTTGACTTCTGTGTTCCCAGCTAGGAAAACCTGCAGGAGAAGTATTTATTATGAAACTTTAAATAAAATCAGTTCAAACCATACACATTCATGTGGACATGCAGACTGACATCAAATTTTTTGGCATTAAAATGTCTCAAATCTCTTTACAGTGAGCTGCGAATTCACCCTTATGTCTTTGCACATGCTGTAGAAGACTTAAGCATGGAAAAACTAAGCCTAAAAGATTATTATAAGCACATTAAGGACATTATTTACACTTCAGCTTTTCCAAGCCTCACAGGAAAACACCCCAGAGAAGAAGCAGCCCCCAGAGCTCCAATTTTACCTCAAGAAAAGGATATTTTGGGCAAGTCAGAGGCAACACTGACAGGGGTAACACCTTGGAGAGGGGGGCTTGGCAGCCTAAGAGGAGCTAAATCCTGGACGGGAAGGCACTTAGAGGGGGCAGATATACTCAAACTACTGAAATACACATATATAAATACATATTTATTTAGAAATCCCAATTATCAACGTTCCAAAGCACATCTAAATCACCCGGCCTCCATGAAGCGCGGCCGCCATTTTATACTTGGCGGAAAAACGCCTCTGCCGGGTCTAACTCCAGGAACCCCTCACGGTCCAACCTTCCTCTTCGATATCCTTCCGCCAGGGGAAACCCCTCCCCTGCCAGGCCTCTCCCACCGCTCCAGGGCGGGGAGGACGACAGAGAAAAGAAGGGGAAATCCCCCCATTCCACACAGTTCCCGCTGAGCGCGAGTGCGGGGTCAGCCCGATTTTTCTGCGCCGCCTTGGGATTCTCTTTTGTCGCAGATACTGTATCCTTCCGCCGCCTCACGGCATCGCCGCCGGGGCCGCCATTTTGTGAGGCCGCGGCGGGAGGGGCGGGGCAGGGGCGGACGTGGGCGGGGCCGAGCGCCCTCAGCGGGGTCGCTGAGGGGAGACGCCTGTGAGGGGAAGGGCTGCGATCTTGAGGGTCTGAGGAGGGAGGACCCCCATGAGGCGTTCAAAGGACTCCCACTGAGGGAGGAGCTTCTGAGAGGGGCGTTCTTGAGGGTCTGAGGATGGAGGACACCCGTGAAGGGGCTTTGGAGACCCCCGTGAGGGGAAGGGCTGCGATCTTGGGGGGTCTGAGGATGGAGGATCCCCATGAGGGGTTCAGAGGGCTCCCAGTGACGGAATGGGCTGGAGGACCCTCTGAGAGGGGCGATCTTGGGAGTCTTGAGGAGGGGAGACCCCCATGTGGTGGGCGCTCACCCAAAGAACAAATCCCATCACAAACATCCCACCTCGCCCTTCGTTCTTACACCAGGGCAAATTCTCAATCTCTTCCCTACAGCAAACCCCAAAACCACCTCAGGTGATGTCTTAGGGGACCTCGAGTGTGAAATCCTTGGGATAAAACCCCTAAGATCGCTGTCCAGTAGAGGGCAGATGGGTATTTAGGAAAGTAAAAGTGCTGAAATGTGGCCAAACACGCCCAAGTGCTGCTTCCTGCCCCTGAATGTTTTCACCAGGCGAGATAAGGGAGGAGGATCCTACTCCTGGTGTAAATAAAGGTGGTTCCAGAGTGAGTGGCTACTCGTGGGCTTGGCCAGGGGTTGTCCAGGTCTGGAGAAAGTGGATTTGGCTGATTGCAACAGAGGAATAATGAGAATTCCTGCCTGTGCCAAATCCAGAGTGGGACAGTTTGCTTTGCTCTTTACCGCCAGAGTTGAGTGTTTTGCTTTGTGTAAACACTGAGTAAGGAAATTCCTGGATAAGCAAATCTAAGAGATGTGTAGCTTGCTCCTTATTTATTCTATTTATTCAATTTATTCTTATTTATTCTATCCCATATTAAATGGAAATAAAGAGGTTTCCCGTTGTTCCTTGGCCCTTATTTTGACTGGGAAAACCCATTTGACTCGGTTCTAAGTGCAAATTCCTTTTGAGTAATCACAATTTTTCTAATAACTCACCAAGTCAATTTTGTGCATTTGGGGAAACCCAAACTGCTGTTTCTCTGCAGTTTTGAGGCTGCTGAAAATTTTTGGGAAGCATTTTTTGCCTCATCCTGCAAACACTTCTGCATGTGAGTAATTCTTTGGTCAAGTGGGACTGTTCACCTGGGTGAATGTTTGCTTGGTAATCAGAGAGTGCTTTTGAAACGGAATTAATTTTTGAGATCCTGACATTTCCACTCAGAAAGGGCACAGGAACAGCCCTGAGAGGTGAATTTTGCGTTTCCCACGAGATGGCATCAGCAACCACTTTAATTGTGACAAAACATTTAATTTAACACTTCCACATAAAGACTTTTCTTGTCTCTCTCCTGTTTTTAAATGGGAAAAAGGGTCTTTAGCTGGGCTGAAGGGGAATCTGGTTACAAGGTGCTGAAAACTCCAGGCTTGGGCTGTTTTCACCTGCCAGCCCAAATATTCTATGAAACAAACCCGACAAACTTACTAAATCAGGTAAAAGAAGAGAGAGAAAAACCAGATTGCAAGGGTTAAACGAGAAGAACTTTAGGTGAACTTCCCTCTGTGTGCTGATAATCTGTTGATCTCCGAGGAACAGGATCTCTTTTTTTCCCTTTTAAAGAGGAATTGTGGGTTCTGTGCACTGAGCTTGCGCCCTTTAGGTAATTTCCTGCCCCATTCTTCCATTGAATAGGAGCTACTACGGTCAATTGCAGGAAGAAACATTGTTTTTGGGGCTGAGAAGGTTTGTTTATCTCATTTCAGTCGATATCCCCTTGCAGTGAGGTGCTTTTTGGGTGATTTATTGATTTAATCCCAGTTTGAATTTAATTAAAGAAACACCGATGGGTACCAATAGAAATAACTTAATTCTTATTAAATTTTAAATGTCTGATGTTGCCATACGCAGCCCTTGGTGTGCTTTAACAGTTATTTAAAGTAAATAATAATTTAAAAATAAATAATGTTTAAAAAATAAATAATAAACTTAAATAATTCATTTTAAAATAAATAAAAATATTAAAAATAAATAAAACAATTTTAAATAAATAAAAACTGTTGCAGAAATTGATTGACTGTAACATACAAACCTGGATAAATAGTTTAGAGTGCAACTGTCTCAAATGTTTCCTGTCCCCATGCTGAGGCTCTGATAACTCCTTCTCACAGAAAGCTTTCTGTTGTTTTTTAAAATCATCTTTTATGCCGTTTGACCTTTAATTAACTTTGAATTTAGGATTTTGATGAAGTGGAAGTTTATCTCATCCCCTCACTTCTCAATTCCGTTCTCTTCCCCAAAGCTAAGCAATTTTTTTTTCTCGAGTCTAGAGACAAGTAATTGAAATTCTTGGAGCCGCTGGTGCCACAGCCCTGATTTGCTGACCCGTGGTGCTCGAGTGTTTTCCTCTCTGGCACCCAGCACAGGTCAGGTCCCCGTTTCCTGCCCTGGGAGCAGGATGCAGCCAAGGGAAGGGGCAGGGAAGGAAGCTTTGCAGAGCCAGGGCTGCTCCAGAGCTTTTCATTTGTGTGCTGCTCCTTGTTAATGTGCACAAAATAAAGTTATTCAGGCTGGAAAATGCCTCCAAAATCATCAATCAAAGCTTCAAATGGACTTGATGATCTTGGAGGTTGTTTGGACCTCCCAACTACACCAGATTTACCCTGAAATCTTTGTTTTGCTGAGCTGCAGTGGTGTTGTTTTCTTTCTGCTAAAACCTGCTCTATTCCCGCATTGTTTTCCATAATCCCAGGAGTCTCAAGCCACACACTCGAGCCTTTCCCCTTCAGTTTCTATTCAAGGAAGAGGGGAGGAAACCCTGACTCTTTTCTCTGCTCTTTGCTTTATTTCCCAAGGCAAGAGGGAGGAAGTGGTGGAAACAGAAGCTGTGGATTGTGCCACCCGAGTGCCAGTGTGCCCAGAGCCAGGGTGGGCAGCAAGGTGAGAAGCAGCCAGGTTTAATTCCACAAGGAAAATGTTCCAGCTCATGAGTGCCACTGTGCCCAGAGCCAGGGTGAGGAGCAAGGTGAGGAGCAGCCAGATTCAATTCCACAAGGAAAATGTTCCAGCTCATGAGTGCCACTGTCCCCAGAGCCACTGTCCCTGCCAGGAGAAGCAGGCAGGTTCAATTCCAGAAGGAAAAATTCCAGCTCATGAGTGCCACTGTCCCCAGAGCCACTGTCCCTGCCAGGAGGAGCAGCCAGGTTCAATTCCAGCAGGAAAAAGTTCCAGCCCCTGTGAGCTCGTGGGGTCTGACGGCTGAGGGTCCATGGTGCCATTTAAACCACACTGGAATGTTTTGGGTTTTTCCTGGAAACCCAAGGCCCTCAGGAGCACAAATGCCAATTTGGCTGTTGTCTCTTTGGCAGAGACTGTTCCTTTATCCTGTGGGGAACATCCCAGTCTGGGATTAAATCATCCAACCCATGAAACCCCAACCTGTTACTCCATCATTTATCCAAAACTTCACACTAGCCCATTAATATCAGCCTCAGCCCACCTTGTCCTGCCACTAAACTGCTCTGTAATCTCATTATTTTATGAGCCAGATCCAAATGGTGTCCAGCAGAGCAGGGCACAGCTCCAGAGCTCTGCTTTGTTTCCTCAAGGGATGTCACTCCTGCCCTGCCTACTGCCGCCCATTCTTGCCGCGTGTCCCAGGGACACTCGATTATTTGGATTAACTTCGGGGCAGGAAAAGAGGATTAGGAAGCAGAGCAGCTCTGAGAGACGGGTTACATCAGTTCTGTCTGTTTACAGGCTTGCCCTGCTGAAAAACAATTTTCTAAAGCTGTTAATTATTCTGAATTTTTTGCCAAATTACTACAAATCATTCCTGGCTCGGGACCCACCAGGGAGACAAAGGGGGAACTGTTTAGGTGGTGCTACCTTCAGTCACTCACATGAGCTTTCTCCTCCCTGCTTGGCCCAAACTCTGCCTTCCCAAAGCAAAAAACTCATGTTTACAGATTTAAAATATTTATTCTCTGGAAATTTGCAGCTCTTGCATGTGCTTAAAGCTGCTTGGGAGCTTAGAGCCAGGAATTATCCAGGAGAGCCTTCTCTTCCTCTCCTTCACCCTGTCTGGGCTGGAAATTCCATTAGTGAGGCATCAAAATTAAACTTTTTTTTCCTCGTGTGGTTCTTTTAAGATGAAAATGTTTGACTTTGGATTCTGCCAGTCCCATTGGGATGAAACACTCAGATATTTCAGACTTGGAATTCCTTGAGAGGCAAGGAGTGGAACAAAGAGTGGATGACCCAAGGAGCACAAGGTGGATACTCCTGATCCTGGGGGTCTCAGTGTCAAATCTGGAGTTCAGGAATGATTTAGGATTCCCAGTAGGATCTGGGAATAATCCAGGTCTCAGCAATAAAGCAGGAATTGCTCCTCATCCCTATTTCAAGAGGAAAAATATTTTTTCTCATTTCCCTCCCAACTTTTCATCACTGGGAACTCTTTTATTTTCTTTGCACCTCTTTCCAACCTTTGAAATTCATCCAGGTGGGATCTCAGCCACCTTCCCACATTTCCCTACGTGCTGTGGGGACACCCACCATGATGACACTGTCACCTCCTAATCCTGGCATTTACAAAGGAAAATTTCTCTTTTTTCCTCTCTTTTTGGTTAAATCTGGGGCTGTTCCTGCTGTGCCCCCTCCAATCTCCACTTCCTGCCATGCCAAAAAGTGCTTTGAAACCTTGACCTGCAGAGATCTGGAACTTTCCCCCAAAATCCCACCCAGCCAGGTGATCCAGGCTTATTCTGGGATGTCAATACCTGCATTGTTGGGAATGGGAAGAAATCCCACCCAGCTGGATTAGTGCTGAGCTGCCTGGGAATTCCACCCTGAGCACAGACCTTGTGCAAGGACCTGCAAATCTCAGATCTGCAATGGCAACAAAAATATTCTCTTGCTGTGTTGCTTTGGGTGTGGAAGGGATTTTTTTCCCTTTTTTCCCACGATTTTCTTCTTGCAAAATTGGTAATTTTTGGATTGAGGCAACATCAAATGTTTGTCACATTGAGCATCTCACACTCTCAGGGAAAAGCATCCTTCATCTGTTTGTTTCAGGAAGAATTTGAGGGAGTTTTTCATCAAAACACCCAAAATGAAAATTTCCTTGGTTTTACAATATTTAGGCAAATATTCTACTTCCCACACTGGCCAGTGCTGTAAACACATGGAAATCCAGATATGGCAGCCTGGGATTCTGCTTGTCTTTGGAGGTACAATTTTTTTAAGCTAAAATTTCTATTTTTAAAGAACCTTTTTTAACATGCAGCTGATCTGCATTGTGCTTTCCCCACTGTCCCTCAGTTATTGCCATCCTTCTCCCCAAAACAGGTGATTTAGCCAAAAAATCCCTTCAGCTGGGGAAAAAAGGAAGAGGAAATGAAAAATAAAAACTCCAAGGAGCTCATGAGAACTGGTTTGGGCTATTTTTGGAGGAAATAAAGCTGAGGATGTCATCACCTTTTAGAGGGGAATCCCCTGATTTAATTTCTGGAAATATCCATGTACCAAAGCTGACCAAAACTGATCTCTGCCTGGAATTCCAACCCAGCTCTTCCACAGAAAAACACCAGGAGGTTTTTAAGCCCAAAACAGCATTTTTTAAGCCCAAAGCTGCATTTTTTGGGTCAGTAAATTCCCTCCCACGGGAGGCCAGGCTGGGCTGTGCCATGTCAGGGATTTTCCTGCCCGCGCCATTCCTGAGGAGAACCCAGCCTGTCTGCCCTCTCATCACACACTTTGGGGTTAATTAATTAACACACTTTGGGGTTAATTAATTAACACACTTTGGGGTTAATTAGCCCGCTTTGGGGTTAACTGGAAACGTGTTTCACTCCTGTCTGCAGTGGGTGGTTTCAGTTATCCCAAATCCTGCTGGGACACCCAGGAAAGGAGAGCACAGGTTGAGAATAGCACCCTTCCTTCCACCCCCATCCCCTTCCTGGGGCAAAATCTGATAATTAATTGATTAATTTGGACTTTTATCACATTGTTTTGATCGCTAAAGAAATCAGGGACAGATTCCCTGAGTGCTGGGACAACGCAAATGCTCAGGCCCCCCCTTTTCCACCCAGGGAAAATGCTTTGGAATGCAGAAATTTCAACATGTAAATTCGTTTTTTTGTTCTGTATTTTTTATTAAAATCCTCTGCCAATGTTGCAGTGCCCTGGCCCAGCCCTGCTCCTACACAGTAGGATGGGCTGGGCCATGTGTCCCCTTTGCTGATGTCCCCAAAGTGAGGGGTGACAGCAACTGCCACCACCCCGAACAGAAAATAAATTAGAAAGAATTTTAAAAAAGCAAAAACAGGGGGATGGGGGACATGGAGACCTTGTGGGGACACGGGGATCCCGGTCACCCTGCTGGGGGCTGTCCTGGTGACATGGGGACAGAGAGCTGGGGAAGGGGGGACCCTGCACCTGGGAGAGGCGACACTCAGGTGTCCTGGGAGGGTCTCAGGTGACACTTGGGGTCCCGGGAGGGTCTCAGGTGTCACTTGGGGTCCCGGGAGGATCTCAGGTGACACTCGGGGTCCCTCAGTGCAGTTTTGGGGTGTCCCAGGAGGGTCCCAGGTGACACTTGGGGTCCCAGGAGGGTCTCAGGTGACACTCGGGGTCCCAGGAGGGTCCCAGGTGACACTTGGGATCCCTGGAGAGTCTCAGGTGACACTCGGGGTCCCTCAGTGCAGTTTTGGGGTGTCCCGGGAGGCTCTCAGGGCCGCCCCGGTGCCGCGGGCAGCAGCAGCGGTTTGGGGAGCAGGGGGGGTTTCATGGACACCGAGCGCTCCAGGGCTCCGGGCCGGGGTCCCCAGGGTGTCCCCCCCGGTGTCCCCAGCGAGTGCATCCGGGTCAGGCCCCGCGGCGGCCCGGGGGGGCTCACGGGGGTCCCCCCCAGCGAGTAGCTCTGCGCCAGCGGCCGCCGCGGGGCCGGGGGGCTGTCGGGGGGCACGTCCAGGCGCACCGGGGCGCGGTCGTGGGGGCCCAAGGGGGGCGCGGGGCCGCGGGGCAGCACCCGGTTGGCGAAGGAGCCGCTGCCCGGGGGG
>JAXCLO010000101.1:6511338-6521614 GCA_035583995.1 Arremon aurantiirostris | reverse complement strand
GTGCACGCGCGGGTGCGCGGCTGGGACACCCCCCCCTCCCCCCCCCCCGCTCCGGTGCGCGCTCCCGTGTAACCGCCGGGCGCGCGCACGGTGCGGCGGCCACCCCGTGTGCGTCCCCTCTGTGTGTGTCCCCCTCTGTGTCACCTGCACCGTGGTGTGGCCACTGAGAGTTACTGGGAGTTACTGGGACGTACTGGGAGCACTGAGATGTGCCCCCCCCACCCCCACACGGTGTCCCCGCTCAGGCTGCGCTGTCCCCGAGTGTCACCCCGTGGGGACATGGCAGGGGTGGGGGGCGCTGGGGACACCCCTGAGGCTCGGGGGGGGTGTCGGGGGTCCCAGGGGGCGGGCACGGGTGACATCTGCTGGCGTGGCCGGGGATGGCACCGCTCGGGGACACGGGGGGGCGGTGTCCCCTCGGAGCGATGGTGGCAGCCCTGGGGACACGGCGGTGTCCCCTCGGAGTGTCTGTCGTGTCCCTGAGGGGTGGCGGGTGACAGTGTCGCCAGTGGGGGAACGCGGAGGACATGGACACACACACAGGACACACGGGGGACACCGCGGACATGAACGAGACACACCGGGGACACATGGGACACACACAGGACACGGGGACACACACAGGATACACGGGGGGACACACACAGGATAGAGGGACACACACAGGACACACACAGGACACAGACAGGACACTGGGAACACATGGGACACACCCAGGACACGGGGGGACACATGGGACACAGAGGACACAGGACACATGGGGAAAACATACACAGGACACGGGGGACACAGACAGGACAGAGGGACACACACGGGACACGGGGGATACAGGACACACGGGGACACATGGGACACACGGGGGACACACGAGGGACACACACAGGACAAAGGGACACCCAGAGGACAGAGGGACACACAACTGTCCCCAATCGCCGCTGCCCTCCCGAGGGCGGCGCCATTCCCGGCGGTTCCTGCAGGGGGCGCAATCCCGGGCTGGGTTCAGGCCCCGCCCCCAGAATGCGTCAAGCCCCGCCCACTCACCAGGAGGCCCCGCCCCCCGTCATGGCGGGCGCGCGCGTGCTCGTGCACGTGCGGCGCGCGGGGGCGGGGGGGGCGGCGGCGTTCGGGCAGGTCCGGGGGAAACCGGGGGGAAACCGGGGGGGAACCGGGGTCTATGGGGGGGTCTGGGGTCTATGGGGGTAACGGGGGGGTCAGTGCAGGGCAGGGGGAGCGGTGACAGCGCGGGGACGGTGACAGCGCGGGGACGGGGACAGTGACAGCGCGGGGACGGTGACAGCGGTGTCCCCGCAGAGTGTCACCGGCGTGTTCTGCCCCCCGCACACCGACGTGGCCCTGGTGAGCTGCGGGCTGGAGCGCGGCCGCTTCCTCATCTCCGATGTGCCCTTCCCCGGCTCCACCGTCACCGTCCTCAAGGTGCGCGGTGCCACCAGCCCCGGTGTCCCCATCGGTGCCACCCGGGGAGCCATGGCACCCCTGACATGCCCTGTCCCCGCAGAGACCCCCGTTCTGCCCCGCCAAGCTGGGAGGGGACACGCCGGGTGACCGGGGGCGACACGCAGGGGTGACAGCAGCGGTGGCCGTGCTGCTGGAGGCCACCTGCGGCCACGTCCTGCTGACCCGCCGCGCCACCACCCTGCGCCACTTCCCCAACGTTTGGGTGCCACCAGGTGAGCTCAAGGACGGGGACATCAGCTCTGGGGGGGGACAGATATTTTGGGGTCCCCTGACCGCTGTCCCCCCACTCAGGTGGGCACTTGGAGCCAGGAGAAGAGGTGAGGTGACACCGCGGGGAGGGCAGGGGGTGCCCAGGTGAGTTGGGGACACCTGTGACACCCCGACCCCCCCAGCTGGTGGCCGCGGGGCTGCGGGAGCTGGCAGAGGAGACGGGGCTGCACCTGGAGCCCGGAACCTTCTCGTGGCACCTGCTCGGCCTCTGGGAGGTAACGACCCCTCCCCAAAGCGGGGCTGGGCGGGGGGTGACACCCCCAGGTGGCCGCTGTGTCCCACGGGGCACCCCTGCTCCCCTGCAGTCGCTGTTCCCCCCCTCGCTGAGCTGGGGGCCACCGCGGTGCCACCACATTGTCACCTACCTGGGGCTGCGCTCGGCCCAGCCCCGCCAGCGGCTGCAGGTGGGGACAACTCGGGGCTGGGGGCACCGCCGGGGGTGGGGGGCACCTCCATGGGTGGGGGGCACTTCCAAGGGGGTCTCTTCATGGGTTGGGGGCCACTCTTGGTATTGCAGTCCCTCTCTGAATTAGGGTCTCTCTGAGGGTGAGGGTCCGGGTCCCTCTTGGTCTTTCAGTCCCTCTCTGGGTTGGGGTCCCTCTGAGGGTGGGGGTCCCTCATGGCCAGGCTGTTCCTCCCCTGGAAGCCCCTCCTGAGGCTGGGGTCCCCCCAAGGGTGGGGGTCCCTATGGAGGTTGGGGTTCCCCCCCACCGTGGGGGTCTCTCCCTCCACGAGGGGTCCCTGCCCAGGCCCGGCTGTGCCCGAGCCCGGCTGAGGTCAGCGCTGTGGCCTGGCTGGAGCCTCCGGTCCTGGAGGCCATCGCTGCCACCGAGGATGGAGCCGAGGGACCGGGACCGGGATCAGGACCGGGATTGGGATCAGGATTGGGATCGGGATCACTCCCCAGCGAGCTGCCGGCCACCATAGGGTGAGACCCCCGCTGCCACCCTGGGGACAGCGACACGAGGCTGGAGAGCCCCTGGGGCTGCCCAGCCCCGTTCCTGACCCCGTTCCTGACCCCGTTCCCGACCCCGTTCCCCGGTGCAGGATCACGGAGCTGAGCCCCGACGGCCTCCGCAGCTCCCGGATCCCCACCGGGATCCTCCTGCGCCGGGCCCCGGAGCGCGGCCCCGACCTGGAGCGCGTCAGCACCGGCACCAAGTTCGCGCTGGGCCGGTGGCGGGCGGGGCCCGGCCGGGGGCAGGAGCGCGAATAAAATCCCAGCGGGATCCGAACCCGTCCTGGAGTGGGGTGTGCGTGGGGTCGGGGGGTTCCAGGGGGATGCAGAGGGTGCACCCCGTTCCCTGGGGTGTGGGGATGGGGACACGGGATGGGACATGGGATGGGACATGGGATGGGGACATGGGATGGGGACATGGGACCCAAAATGGGACATGGGATGGGACACAGGACACAGAATGGGACACAGAAAGGGACACGGGATGGGGACATGGAATGGGACAGGATGGCGACACAGGATGAGACATGAGATGGGGCATGGGATGGGACATGGGATGGGACACAAGGTGGGACAGGATGGGACAGGGGATGGGGACATGGAAAGGGACACGGGATGGGACACAGGATGGGGACATGGGACACAGGATGGGACATGGAAAGGGACACAGAATGGGACACAGGATGGGGACACAGGACACAGAACACAGAAAGGGACACAGAATGTGACACGGCCACGTGTGTGTCACAATTTCCTGGTTTAATGCCACAGCCCCGCTCCCGCCTCGGCCCGCAGGATCCGCAGCAGCGCGGCGTGCACGCCCTCGTCCATGAATCCCTGCAGAGGAAGGAATGTGGATTTTACCAGAATCCCACCCAAAACTGTGTCCCCACCCCCCAGAGACCCCGGGCAGGGCCGGGGGGTCCCACCTGGGCAGCCTGCAGGAGGTGACTCCGGTACACGGCCACGGTGTCCCGGTGCTGCTTCTGCTGCACCTGGGGGGCACAGGGTGGCGCTGGGTGACTCAGGGTGACAGGAGGTGACAAAGGGTGACACGGTGTGACACCGGGCGCTGTCCTCACCTCCAGCTGCAGCTGGAGCCGGGCGCTCCTGCCCCGCAGCCCCAACACCTCGGCCGAGAGTTTCTCCGTCTCCACCAGCAGCTGCTTCAGCTGGGGGGGGAAAGGCAGGGGCAGAATTGGGGGGCTGGGGGGGGGGGTTGGTTGCTCTCAGAACCCCCTTGGTCCCTGCCAACCCCCAAAGTCCTGCTCAGTTCCTCCTGAGGTCCCCCCAAATGGGGCTGGGAGGGAGAACAGGATGGGGATGGGATGGGATCAATGGGATCAATGGGATGGGATCGATGGGATCAATGGAATCAATGGGATCAGTGGGATGGGGTCAGAGGGATGGGGGTGCAGATGATGATGGGAACAACGGTGGGAAAGGGATGATGATGATGATGATGATGGAAAGAAGACGGGGATGGGTAGAGGAGGGACATGGGGACGGATAGAGGAGGAAGATGGGAACGGGTCAGCGATGGGGACGAGGATGGCAGGAGGATGATGACGGGAACGGAACTGGTGCTGGGAAGGTCCCGTCCCCGTTCCCGTCCCCGTTCCCGTTCCCGGCCCGTCGCTCACCTTCCCGTCCTTGTCGCGGCAGGCGCGCTCCAGCCGCCCCGCGCGTTCCCGCAGCGCCGCCACGCTGCGCTCCAGCCCCTCCGCCGTGTCCCGCAGCGCCCGCAGCTCCCGTTCCCGCCCGGCCGCCCTCTCCTCGGCCGCCGCCGCCGCCTCCCGCCACCGCTCCGCCTCCGAGCCCGGCGGGACCCCGGCGGTGCCGCGCTCCGTGCCCTGCACCGCTCCCGGTTCTCCCGGTTCTGTCCCGTCATTCCCGGGGGTCTCTCCGGCCTCTCCCTCCTCCATCTCCGTGATGAGCTGCAGGGCCTCGTGCTGGGAGCGCACCAGCGCGTCCAGCCGCCGGTGCAGGTCCCGGAGGATCCCGGCGCCGCTGTCGCCGCCCGCCTCCCGCACCCGCGCTCCCAGCCCGTCCCGCAGCGCCCGCAGCTCCCGGCGGAGCCGCCACGCCTCGTCCCGCTTACCGGGATCCTCCCGCAGCTCCCGCAGCTCCCGCTGCAGCCGCTCCCGCTCCCGGCCCAGCCGCGCCAGCTCCACCAGGAGCTTCCCGTTCCCCTCCCGCAGCTCCAGCAGCTCCTTCTCCATCCTCCCGCCCTCCCTCGGCATCTCCTCCCGGTGCTTCCCGCCCGCCGCCGCCTCCGGGCCGTTCACCGAGCACCGGCGGAGCTTTTCCAGGAGGATTCGGGATCCCTGGAGCATCCTGGCGTGGATCTGGTCCTGCTGCTCCAGCGCCTGCTCCAGCCCCGCCGCCAGCTGCTCCCAGGCCCGGAGGGACCTCTCGGATTCCCGGCGCAGCTCCCGGCTCCGGGAGAAGGCTCCGGCCTTCGCTTCCCGCATTTTGGAGCATTCCTCCCCCAGCCAGGCCAGGAACGGGAGCAGCGCCGGAGCCTCGGAGCTGCTTTGTCCTCCTCCTCCTTCCCACTCTTCATCCCTCGTCCTCTTCCTCAGCTCCGCCACGCGCCGGGCCAGGAGCTCCAGGCAGGCGCTGTCATCCTCCTCATCCTCATCCTCCTCATCCTCATCATCACCCGCGTCCCGTCCCGGCAGGAGCCGCAGGAGCTCCCGCAGCCGCCGCCGGACGCCCTCGGCAGCTTCCTCCCTCCTCCGGCATTCCAGAGTCTTCCTCGCCAGCTCCTCCCGCAGCCGCCGGGCAGCGCGTCCGTCCCGCTGCTCCTCTTCCTCCTCCTCCTCCTCCTCCTCGCCCTGGATTCCCACCCGTCCAGCGCCATTCTCTGCAGGAGGGAGAAACACAATCCCGTTTTCCCAATTCTTCTCCATTTTTTCCCATTTCCCCCCAGTTTTTTCCCCCTTTTTAGGGGGGTTCCGGGAGGTCTCACCTCTCCTTGGGACCTTCTGGAGAGCCCAGCTCGGGACCTCCGTGGTGACATTCCCGGTGACATTTCCAGTGACATTCCCGGCGACATTCCCGGTGACATTCCCGGTGTCCTTGTCCCCTTTGTGGCCCTGCAGCAGCTCGGCCACTTCCAGGCTGCCGTGAGCCAGGGCCAGCTCCAGCGCTGTCCTGAGCCGGGGATGTGACACCGAGGGACAGGGGGATGTGACATGGGGATGTGACACCGAGGGACACGGGGACAGTGAGCAATGGCAGGGGGTGGCGCAGGGGCACGGTGACAAGACGGCACCATGACACAGTGCACAGGTGACTCCCATCCCTTCCCCGCATTGGTGACACCACAAACCGATGTCCCCAGTGTCCCCAGTGTCCCCTGTCACCCACCTGCCATCCCTGTCGGCCAGCCCAGGCTCGGCCCCGCGCCGCAGGAGCTGGGCACACACAGCCACGTGGTTCCCCAGTGCTGCCAGCATCAGGGGGGTCTGGCCGTGCTGGGGGGACACGTGGGGTGACCACCAACCCTCGCTGTCCCCTGCCACCCCCTGCTGTCCCCCTGTCCCCACTCACGGCGTCGGGCACGTCCAGCGCGGCCCCGTGGTCGCAGAGCAGGAGGACGCTGGAGGCGCAGCCCGAGGAGGCTGCAGGGGGAGCGGGGTCACTGCAGGGACTCTGGGGGACCCCTCTGGTGTCCCCCAAATCCCGGGGTGTCCCCGTGTCCCTCCCCTCACCGGCCCAGTGCAGCGGAGTCCGGTTCTGCCCGTCCACGTGGCGCTCGTTGGCTCCGTGCTGGGGGCACAGCGGGAATGGGATGGGAATGGGATTGGGATGGGATTGGGATGGGATTGGGAATGGAATGGGAATGGGAATGGGAATGGGAATGGGAATGGGAATGGGAATGGGATTGGGAAGGGAATGGGATGGGATTGGGATGGGATGGGAATGGGAATGGCCCCCCCATCCCAGCCCTGTTCTCGTCCTTGTCCCCATCCTTGTTCCCATCTTTGTCCCTATCCCCACCTCCATCCTCATCTTCCTCTGCATCCCCAATCCGTGTCCTTATCCCTGTCTCTATCACGATCTCCATCCCTGATTTCACCCTCAGCTCCATCCCAGCCCATCCCACTCCCATCCCATTCCAGTTTCCGTTCCTATCCCCATTCCCATTCCCGTTCCCATCCCCGTACCTGCAGCAGCACCTTCACGCACTGGGGCTGGCAGGCGATGGTGGCCAAGTGCAGGGCGGTGCTGCCTGTGGGGACAGGACGGGCTGGGGACACTCCTGGGGACACCTGCTCCCCTAAGGGACACCCCCAGGGGACACCCCCTCCACCAGGGGACACTCCCCAGGGGGGTCCCTCCCTTGGGGGACAGCTCTGGCCTCCTCCAGAGGTGACACAGGGACCTGCCTGGATGTCCCCAAGGTGTCCCCAAGGTGTCCCCACCCACCGTCATCGTTGCTCTCATTGACGGGAGCCCCGTGCTCCAGCAGCAGCGTCAGGCACTCGGTGAGACCCCCGGCCGCGGCCAGGTGGAGCCTGGGGGAGGTGACAAGTGGCCGTGACCGGTGTGTCCCCCCCTCCCGGACCCCTGCCCGTGTCCCCCCGGCGGTGACATACGCGGATTGTCCCCTGGCGTTGAGCTTGGCGGGGCGGGCGGCCTTGCGGGCGGCCAGGGCGGCCACCCGGGCCACGTCCCCTCGTGTCACCGCCTCCAGGAGCTTCTGGTCCTGCCGCGTCCAGCTCTCCATCTGCGGGGGAGGGGGGGCCCCAAATCCAGGACAGGACCCAGACCCCGGGACAGGACCCCAAACCCCAGGACAGCACCTCAAACACCAGGACAGGACCCCAAACCCACGACAGGACCCCAAATCCAGGACAGGACCCAGACCCCAGGACAGCACCCCAAACCCAGGACAGGACCCCAAACCCAGGACAGGAACCCCCAGTGCGGGTCCCCCCCCGCCCCCCCCCGCATCTCCTGCCTCAGTTTCCCCGCCCCGCGGGGCTCGGTGCGGGATCCGGGATCCCCGCGGAGCCGGGAGGGGGCGGAGAGGCCGGAGCGTGTCCCGGCCTGTGCCCGCCCGGCTGGTTTGGCGAGTGCCACCGAGCTGGGCTGGGCTGCAGCGTGGCACCGGGAGGGGCGGCACCGGCACCGGCACCGGGACCGGGGTCTGAGAACGGGAACCGGGACCGGGATGGGCTGGGGGAGCTGCAGCGGGGCCAGGGCTGGGGGCAAGGCAATGGGGCAGGATTGGGGTCAGGACTGGGGCTGGGATTGGGGTTGAGCTGGAATGGAAACTGGGAATGGGGCTGGGATCGGGACCAGCATCAGAACTGGGATTGGGGCTGGGATGGGACAGGGATTGCAGCCAGGATCGGGATCAGAATCTGGGCTGGGATTGGGATTGGGATGGGACAGGGATTGCAGCCAGGATCGGGACCAAAATTAGGGTTGAGAGTGAAACAGGGATTGGGATCGTCGGAGCTGGATTGGGGTCGGGACTGAGGCAGCATCGGGGCTGGCATTGGGGGCAGTCGCAGCCAGCAGAGGGCTGGGATCAGGGCTGGGATCGGGATTGGGATGGCAGCTGGCACGGGCTGGTACCGGGATTGGGATCGCAGCTGGTACCGGGATTGGGATCGCAGCTGGTACCGGGATTGGGATCGCAGCCGGCACGGGCCCCCGTTCCCTGCCGGCACTCACCGTCACTTGCGAGCTGGAGCAGGAGAACATCCTCTTCATGGCCGGCACCCCCGCCCCGGGATCTCCGGACCCCTCGCCTCCGTTCCCGGCCCCCCGACCCCTCCTGGCTGCGGGACCCCCGGGAGCCGCCGCTCCGGGGCCGCGTCCTCCGCCCGCCCCGCCCGCTCCGTGCCCGGTCCCGCACCGGCCCGGCGGGTTCGGCACCGCCCCGGGAACGGCCCCGCCCTGCGGGTGCGCCCCACGCCCGGCCCAGACCCCCCGGCTGAGACCCTCCCTCCCCGGCTGCTCCGTGCCTCCCCCAGCCCTCTCTTCATTTTGGCTCCAAACGCTTCATTTTCACCATTTTCCAATTTTTTTTTAATATTTTTTTCATTTCTTTTATCTTTTGTTTTTACAGTTAATCCGCGGGGACCCCGTCCCTCCCCGCCCCACCCTCGGGCAGCCCCCCGGTACCGGGGGGGGTCACTGTCACCGCTGACCCAGGAACGGGAGGTGTCCGTGCCCCCCCCCGCCTCCCGCACCCCAAAACATCCAAATAAATAAATAAATCCCAGCGGGAAGAGGAGGGACACGCCGTCACCCCTGTCCCCCCCGGGTTGGAGTAGGGGAGGGGGCGACAGGACCCCCCGCCCCCCCAAATTCCCATAAGGCTCCCGTGGGAATAGCAGCGTCCCCATCCCGCTTTTCCCAACGCTCCCCACAGCTGGATCCAGCCCCCGGCGTGTCCTGGGGGGGAATCGTGGGGTGCTGGGGGGGCTGCGGGGGTCCCTAACTGTCCCCGTCGCCCTCCTTCAGCTCCTGGCTGTTCTCCACCTCCTCGGGAATATCCTGCATCCTCAGGAAATCTACGGAAAAACTCCGGGTTAACAAAATAAAATGGGGATACCAAGGTGGGATCTGCACCCCCAAAAAAACAGGGACCCACCTCGCGGGCTGGCGGGGGGGGAGTGGCGACCCCCCAAGCCCCCCTCGTCCTCCAGGAGCACGTCCAGGGTGTCCTCGCCCTCCCGCAGCCGCTCGGGGTCGGTGCCGCGGAATTCCAGCTCGTCCCGGGAGCCGGGGAAGGCGGGGGCGTGGAACGGGACAGCGGCGGGGGGGCTGGCGTGGCTGAGCTGCGGGGGGGGAATGGGGATGGGGTCACCCAGAGCCCCCCTTCACGCGTGGGGGGTGCGGCCGGACACAACTCACAGAGACCCCCCCGGGCCGTGCCCACTCCCAGTGACCCCGGTGCACCTGGTCCCTCTGGTGCCCTCAGTGCCCCCAGTTCCTCCGGTGCCCTTGGTCCCTCCAGTGCCTTCGGTGCCCCTGGTGACCCCACTCCCTCCAGTGTGCCCAGTGCCCTCGGTTCCCCTGGTGCTCCCGGTCCCTCCGGTGCCCTCAGTGCCCCCAGTCCCTCCAGTGCCCTCGGTCCCCCCGATGCCCTCAGTGCCCCCGGTGCCCACCTGCGGGGGAGTGAAGCTCAGGTACAGCGCATCCCCCGCCGGGAGGCTCCTCCGCCGAGGCTCCGCCGCCCTCCGTCCCCGCGGCGCCGCCGCCGGTGCCCCCCGCGCCTCCTGCAGCTCCCGTTCCAACCGGGAGCGCTCCCGTTCGCTGTCCCGCAGGCGCGACTCGAGCGCCGCCGCCTCCTGCGCCCGCTCCTGGCACAGCTGGCGGCAGCGGCTCAGCTCCTCCTGCACCAGCCCGTGCTGCCGCTGCAGCAGCGCCAGCTCCGCCCCGGCGCCCGGTTCCGCCGCTCCCGTTACCGGCACGGCCGGCTGCGAGCCCCGGCGGGGCCGCGGCCGCTGCAGCCCCTCCGGCAGCTGCAGCTCCAGCAGCACCTCCTGGTGCGTCAGGTGCACCGGGGGGGACAGCGGGGTCAGGGGAAGGGATAGGGGGGAA
>JAXCLO010000101.1:6480341-6511238 GCA_035583995.1 Arremon aurantiirostris | reverse complement strand
TAGGGGGTATATGGGGCACATATAGGGCTGTCTATAGGGGGTATATGGGGCACATGTAGGGCTGTCTATAGGGGGTATATGGGGCACATATAGGGCTGTCTATAGGGGGTATATGGGGCACATATAGAGCTGTCTATAGGGGTATATGGGGCACAAATGGGGTGTCTGTAGGGGGTATATGGGGTACATACAGGGCTGTGTGTAGGGGGTATGTGGGGCACATATAGGGCTGTCTATATGGTGTGCACAGGGCACATATAGGGCTCTCTATAGGGTGTTTATATGTGGTGCACAGGGTACATATAGGGCTGTCTATAGGGGGTATATGGGGTGTATGTGGGGCATATATAGGGCTGTCTTTAGGGGGTATATAGGGCACATATAGGGCTTTCTATAGGGGATGTATAGGGGGTGTATATGGGGCACCCCGGGGTCCCTAGGGGGGCGCACGGATCCCGTCTCGGCGGTCGATTGCTCACGCCTGGGCTCCGCCCCGCCCCACGGCGGGCGCCGCTCCCCGCAGCGTTGCGGTGACGTCACTCCCGGGTCCGCGGTGACGTCACTGCCGCCGCTGCCTGGCGCGGGGCGCGCGCGGGACGGAGGGGGGCGAGCGGCGGCTCCGTGAGGGCTCCGGGCGGCGGCGGCTCCGTGAGGGCTCCGGCGGCGGCTGCGGGTGAGTGCGGCCGGGGGCGCGCGGGGCCGCCCCGCTCCGCGAGGGGCCGCCCGGAGGGGGCCGCGGGATGGTTCCCGCTCGCCCTCCCCGCGCCAAGGCCGCGGCCGGGCCTTTCTGCGGGCGTTGGGCGCGCACCGGAGCCATCCCGGGCCTCCATCCGCCCTCGGGCAGGGCCCGCCGGGGCCCCCCGGGGCTGCCCGGGCGGGGCCGGGTGAAGGCGGGGCCCCCCCAGGGCCCACAGCGGCCTCGGGCCCCGGCGGGGTCGCTGCCCCCCGGCCCGGTCGGGCGCGCAGCCCCGGGGCCCGGATTCCTCCCGGTCCCGTTTATCTGCCCACGACTACAAAACGTCGGGGTTTTGTCAGTTTCCATCAGGATCGCTGCTAAAATCACCTCTGGAGGGGGGGGTCCGGCCTGGCGGTGCCCCCTCCTGCACCGGCTCCGTGCCCCGGTGCCCGCACATCGCGCCGTGCCGCC
This sequence comes from Arremon aurantiirostris, assembly GCA_035583995.1. NCBI lineage: Eukaryota > Metazoa > Chordata > Aves > Passeriformes > Passerellidae > Arremon > Arremon aurantiirostris. Next base: position 6,510,091 of record JAXCLO010000101.1, on the reverse strand, counting down.
GGTGCCCCGGGGGAGAAGGAGCTGCCGGCCCTGACCGGGGCCTCACCCCGTCCTCCCACGCTCCCCTCCCGTTACCTGCCCGCGGCACGGCCCCGGGAGCCGGGAATTGCGGCACCTCCCTCCCGCCCGCCCTTGCGAAACCGGCCACGGTGGTTCCTCTTCCTCCCGCAGCCGAGCGGAGCCGCCCCGGCCCTCGCCACAATCCGCGTCGGGGATTCGCGTCCCGGGGCTGCCATCCCAACCGAGCCCATCCCGACCCCGCGGGGTTCCCCAAAAGCGGCCGGTGGGGAGGGACGGGGAGCCGGGATGCGCTGACCCCGCTGGCCCCGAGGGGCCGCTCCCCCGTCCGGAGCCTTTTTAAGGCACAAAGGTGCTCATTGTGTGGCCACAAATCCCTAATCCCGCGCTGGGGCCGTGCCGGGCCTCGCAGCGCTGGCGGTGGGCTCCGTGCCTCCGTTTCCCACCGGGAATCGGGTTTGGATCGGCCGCGGGATGCACACACGGGAGGGAAACCGAACTCGGGGGCTTCTCCCCGCTCCCGATCCCGGTGCGGAGCCGGGGTTGCGGCCCCGGTGCACACGGGGAGCCCGGCTGTTCCCTCGGGCTGGCTGCAGGAGCCGAGCTGCCGGTTGGAAGCGGGACTGGGGCCCCTGTTAATGATCACCCTCTGACCTCCGGGCTGCCGGGAGCAAAGTCCCTCGGTGCCCGGGCCGAGAACCGACGGGGATTTCACCGGGGCCTCGCTGGGAGCCGAGGTGGAAATTGGGGTGCCTGGTGGGGCCGGGGTGGGATCGACCTTCTCCTCGGAGATGCCCCCCTCACCTGTCCCCCTTTTCCCTTCCCCCAGCATGTTTCAGACCTTGTACAGCTATTTTTGGTGGGAACGGCTCTGGCTCCCGGCAAACCTCACCTGGGCTGACCTGGAGGACCGGGATGGGCGAGTCTATGCCAAAGCCTCTGACCTGTACATCACCCTCCCCTTGGCCTTCCTCTTCCTCGTTGTCCGGCACCTCTTTGAGACGTGAGTCCCTTCCCTGGGGGTGGGGATGGATCCTGAGCCCCCAGTCCGGCTCTCCCCGCGCCCTGGGGGCTGTGGCTGAACCCTGGCATGTGGCACCTTGTGCTCAGCCGAGCTGGGGGTCCTGATCCCCCCTAACAAACCCACGTGCTCCCCTTTCCCCACACAAACGCGGCCTTTAGGGAGTGATTTGTTGGGCAAACAATGGGAACAGACCCGGCTTTGTTGGGATGGCAAGAGAAGGGAGGGGCTGAGTGGGGACAGCCCGTGACAGAGGGACCCGGGGGGCTCCCCTTGGCAAAACCCACCCTGGAGGAGGCACAGCAGGGTGGGGACACCAAGGCACTGATCATTGTGGGTCCCTGGGTGGCTTTGATGGGGCCAAACCATGCAGGTGACAGGAATTCCTTCCCCAGGTACGTGGCCACCCCCCTGGCCGGGCTCCTGAACGTCAAGGAGAAGGTGCGGTTAAAAGCCACCCCCAACGCGGTGCTGGAGAGGTTTTATGCTGCCACCAGCAAACACCCCAAGCAGGTGAGGGCTCAGGGGGTCGCCAGGGGGTGAGGGTGGCAGAGGCAGGGCTGTGTGACACAGTGGGGCTGCCCTGGTGTCCCCAGGCCGACGTGGAGATGCTCTCCAAGAAGAGCGGCTGCACCGTGCGCCAGGTCGAGCGCTGGTTCCGCCGCCGCCGCAACCAGGACCGGCCCAGCCTGCTCAAGAAATTCAGGGAGGCCAGGTGAGACCCCCGTCCCTTCCTGCCTGGTGTCACTGTCCCTCCACCCCGGGGGGCTCTGGGGGTCCCAGCTTGGCCAGGAGCTGCCTGGGAGGGTGGGAGATGCGGGATCTGGGTCCGTCCTCCTCCCTCCTGCTCCCCGGTGCCCGTCTGAGGAACGTCTGCTTCCTTTTTCCAGTTGGAGATTCACCTTTTACCTTATTGCTTTCATTGCTGGCATGGCTGTCATAGTGGATGTGAGTATTGCCCCCCTCCCCTTGCTCCCCCAGCCCCCCTGGCCCCTCTGACTCCAGTGTCTCCCCCTCCTGCAGAAACCCTGGTTCTACGACCTCAGGGAGGTGTGGAAGGGATACCCCATCCAGGTGAGCACAGATCCCATCCCAGCTGCAGCCCACGGCTTCTCCTGAGCACCAGGGGCAACTGGGGGTGCAGGGGGGTTTGGGGGTCCTCAGGGCACCCAGATGGTGCTCACAGAAGGGGACCAAACCCCTCTGGGGGACACAGAGGACCCCCCCAAGCTGTCCCTTGCCCCCAGAGCGTGCTGCCCTCCCAGTACTGGTACTACATGATCGAGCTCTCCTTCTACTGGTCCCTGCTCTTCAGCATCGCCTCCGACGTCAAGCGCAAGGTGGGGGCTCTGGGGTGGGCTGGGGGACACTGGGACATCTCAGCAGGGTTTTCTTCACCCTCGTGGTGGGCAGGAGGGAGCAGCTGGGAGGATGTGGGCACAGGAGCAGGGAAAAGCAAGAAAAGCTCATTTTTTGAAGGGAACCCATTGTCTTGTGGGGTAACTGGAGCCTCTGGAAGGTGGGAGAAGCCCAGGGGCTGTGGGATGGGGGTTTGCTGTGGGTGCTGTAACCCTCCCTTTGCTGAGCTCCCCATTGCTTTGGGCACAGGACTTCAAAGAGCAAATCATCCACCACGTCGCCACCATCATCCTCATCAGCTTCTCCTGGTTTGCCAACTACGTCCGTGCTGGGACTCTCATCATGGCCCTGCACGACTCCTCGGATTATCTGCTGGAGGTTGGTGTGTCCCCCTGCCCTGCTGCCTCCACGTCCCCCATCCTGTGCCCCCTGCCCAGCTCACCCCCTCTGCCCCCTCCCAGTCTGCCAAAATGTTCAACTACGCCGGGTGGAGGAACACCTGCAACAACATCTTCATCGTCTTCGCCGCCGTCTTCATCATCACCCGCCTGGTCATCCTGCCCTTCTGGTGAGCTCTGCTGGGGAATGGGGGAAACTGAGGCAGGGCTGGGGGAGTCTCAGTGACAGGAGTGGCTTTTCCTGGCAGGATCATGCACTGCACGATGGTTTATCCGCTGGATCTCTACCCTGCCTTCTTTGGTTACTACTTCTTCAACTTCATGATGGTGGTGCTGCAGTCGCTGCACATCTTCTGGGCCTACCTCATCATCCGCATGGCCCAGAAGTTCATAACTGGAAAGGTGAGAGGGGGCATGGGGATGCCATGGGGGAAGGAAGGACCCCCAGATCCTGAATCCCAACTGCCTTTGGCTCCCCAGACCCACCGTGGGGAGAAACCGCTGTGGTTGCAATGGGGAAACTGAGGCACGGCAGGAAAATGGGGGGAGCTGCTGCCTGAACCCCCTTTTCTCCCTGCCCGCAGGTGGTGGAGGACGAGCGGAGTGACCGTGAGGAGACGGACAACACCGAGGAGGAGGAGGAGGTGACCAAGAACGGTCCCCTCTCCAACGGCCACCCCGTGCTCAACAACAACCACCGCAAAACCGACTGAGAGCGCCCCGGACCCGAGAGCTGCCACCTCCTGCCACCGGCCCGGCCCCTGCGGCCGCTCCGCACCGGGAGCCCGGAGCGCCCGCCCCCGCTCCGGAGCGGGGCCGCAGCTCTGCCTCACACTCACCGCTGGTGCCCTTCCACCTCTCACCTGCTGCCTTAATCCACTGCGGTTCCCCGGCCAGGCGGGGACCCCTCCGGGGTGGCTCCATCCATCCCTCCGGGGCGGTTCCTCCCCGCCCCGCAGCCCCTGGGGTTGGCTCTGGCCAAAGAGCTCGGCCCCAGCCCCTTGCCGGGCTCTGTGTTATTCCAATTTTCCCAACCATTCCTTCACCGGGGGAAGGGGATAATTCCCCTTTCCCTGAGCTGGAAAAGCCGGCTCAGCCCCTGCTCCACCGAACTGGGAGGGAGGAGCAGGGAATTCCTGGGTGTTTCAGTGCCTAAATGATGGGATGACACTATGGAAGTACTTGGGGGAAGGAAGCTGCGGGGTTGAGTCACTCCTTGTGTCTCACAGAGTTTAATCCTCTCATTTCTCTTGGGTAAATGGATTTTTGAGTCTCTCCCTCTCCGTGGCCTCTCCCAGCTGTAACAGGACAAATTTCCAACTTGATTTTTTCCTTTTTTTCCCTTCCTTTCTATTTATTTGGAAGACAGAAGGAGCCAGGCTTGGCTCTGTCTCCTGCATCCTTTGGGATGCTGTGAGACCTCCCAGCACGGAGGGGTGGGGGGGGAAAAGGACCATTAACCAATGTCAGACCAAAACGTGTTTTGTTGTTCTTGGTTTTTTTTGTTTTTTTTTTTTTTTTAATAAATAAAAGGTTAAATATATTAAAAGTTAAAAAAACTAATAAACTTGGGTAAAAAAAAAATTACAGGATTTGGGCATATTCTGTGTCCCTGTGGTGGGGGTTATTTTGGCATAGATCCCTTAGGAAGTGCTAAAAATGGGCAGAGTTGAGGATTTTGATGGTTTTTATGTTTTTTTTTTTTTCTCCTAAAAGTTCTCCAAGTCTTCAAGCCCAGGCTGGAGTGTGGGTTTGGGTTCCCTGGGATGACAAAGCCTCCATTCAGGTGGACTCTCAGGATGGAACAGGAGCCCCAGGAGGCCCCAGAAAGGTTTTATTTTACAAAGAAAAAAGAAAAAGGTTATTTAGCAAGGAAAAAAACCCAACAAGCCTCCCTTGTGCAAGGGCTGGGATGGTTGGAATCAGCTCCACCACCTCCCAGGCTGGGTTTTTCCACGTCAATAATGTGAGATTTGATCCCACTTTGTCAAACTTCACCTCTTTCATCCAATTCTCAGGGTGGTTTTTTGAACTCTTTGGATCTGTCTTGCTGCCTTTCCTCCCCAAACAAGGGAGGAACACCAGGCCTGGAACTGGTGCCAGTCCCTCCCTCCTGTGCCCAGGTACCCAAAGCCAGTTTGGGGCTCTCCGTGACATTCTGGGAGGGCTGGAGATGGAGAGGAGGCACCAGATCTCCTTCCTCAAGAAAACCCCAACCCCTTCCTCTGTAGTTTTCCCCAGTGGAAGGGTTTAAGGAGTGTTTGTTTTGAGGAAAGGTGAAGGAAAGGTGAAAATGTGGGAGCTCCTTTATCCCTTTGCCTGGGCCCATCCACCTCTGGCATTTCTCCTGCAAACCCCACAGGAACAGGGATGATGGCAGAGGTTCAACTCTGCTTTTTCTCTTTGCTGTGTCTTGAGATCAGGACAGGTTGTTTTTAATAGAAAAACCCACTTTTATTGCTTTTTAGCAACTAAAAGATTCTTTACAGTTCACAGATGAAGACAGATACTTGCTTTTTGTCTTTTTTTCCCTTGGATTCTATAAATCCTCATTGGTCCAGTTTTCCAAGGATTCTTTCCACCATCCTCCCTCCCACTTTCAAGGCCTCAGTCCCAACTGGGAAGCACTTCCTGGGAATACTGGGCAAGTGCTTGCTGCTGGAAAAATGAGCTTTGTGCCTTAAATTTGGTGGAAAAGATGGAAGAGAGCAGGAAAAGCTCATTCCTTGAAGGGAATTGTCTCGTGGGATAACTGGAGCCTCAGGAAGGTGGGAGAAACCCAGCGGGTGGAAATCACCCCCAGCACAACCCGAGTCCACTCCTGCTCTGTGTCCATCTGTGATTTTCCAGCTGAGAAAAGGGAGAACCGAGAACTTCTGGAGAAGAAAACTTCACCCTCACTGAGGGAAAGGGAGCACCAGGCCCCTGGGGAAGGGGGAGCTGCTGGGAGGGAGCGGGGCTGGCTCAGAGCAGGCGGCCCCGGCAGTCGATGGCCCCGCAGCAGCACAGCAGCTCCTTGCCCTCCACGCTGCCAACCTCGTAGTTGTAATCCCAGGTGAGCTCTGTGCCAGCTCTGATCCTCCTGGGAAAGGACAAAAATCCACACAGGATGGGTGAGGAGATTGCTCCAGAAAAGAGGAGAAAGGATGGGATGAGGCTGAGGCAGCCAGGGAGGAAGTTCTGTGATGAATCATTGCTGTGAGGATTCACTGCAGGAGCAGAGAGGCACACAGCAGGGGCTCAGCACGACTCAAAGATTTGGGATTAACACAAAAAGGGAAACTGGCTGCTCCGTGCCTCACTCTGCCCTTTGGGAAGGTCTAAAACTGGTGGAAATCACAGCAGGATCTCCAGCACGAGAGAGAGGATTTCACATTCCACCGAGGTTTTCTCTGCATAGGAATGATTAAAATGGGAATGGGGTTTCCAGGAGCAGGGAACACCCAGCTCAAGATTTGGGATTAAAACAAGAAGGGAAACTGGCTGCTCCACGCCTCACTCTACCCTTTGGGAAGGTCTAAAACTGGTGGAAATCACAGCTGGATGTCCAGCACGAGAGGGAGGATTTCACCTCCCACCAAGGTTTTCTTTGCACAGAAATTGCATGAAATGATGAAAATTGGGAATGGGGTTTCCAGGAGCAGGGAACAGCCAGCCCTGGCCATGGAGCAGCTCCCACACAGCCCAGGAACCCTCATCCCCTCCCAGCCCTCCAGGACTCACTTGCTGGCAAAGAAGGCGACCCAGGGGAAGCGAAGGTCGTGGGTGTCCACGAAGACGTTCTGCACAAAGAGGTTTGGGGTGCAGCTGTGCTGTAATGGCAACAGAGAGGAGCCTGAGCTGCTGCCCAGGCAGGGAGGCCGAGCTGCCAGCACTGAACAGAGCCTTTATAAACAAGCAGCATTCCTGCTCTGCCCGCCAGTGCAGCGGAATCCTGCTGGAACAGGCTGCACGCCCGGCTGAGTCATAAGATCCACACTCAAAGGTAAAGGGCTCTGGAAGGACTGACAGGGGCACTCCTGCTCCCACCAGGCTGGAGCAGCTGGTTTTCCACTCAGGAAGGTGCCTCATCCTACCAAACCTCCCCTTTCCCCACTTCTCCCTAGGTTTGGGGAGGAACAGCCCCACTGAGCAGATGGCTCAGCCCTGAGGTGTGCCCATAAATGCTCATTTATCTTTGATACCAACCACCAAAGGCAAACAGCAAGTCAAGGGGACTGTTTAAAACATAATCCTCACTGCAACTGGAATTATTTTTATGCTGTGAAACTGTAATTACTGCTTAATTGTCATATTTCTCTTTATCTTTTCTTTCCAACGATAAAAGGGTGAATTGTGGTGTTACGTTTTAGTTCAACGGTTTGCTCTGTCTCACCCCTTGAAAATATTTACTCCAAGCCCGTGATCCTCCCCTGAAATATCAGGGATCTGTAATCCCATTGGCCCAAGTCTTATTCTGCACCCAATTTGAATCTCCCTGTTAAGCTGTGGGGGGACCACAGATTCTCTCTTGGCCCTTTTCTCCCTCTCCCTCTCCCAATGTCCTAGGGTGACGTTATGATATCCCCATTTGTGTGTTCTGTTTATGCTGGATTTCATGTTCTGAGCCTTCAAGACTGGCTCAGAACAGTTTCCACCCAAAACTTTTCAGGAGTGAAAGTTTTGTTTTGGTTTTGCTCTCAGCTGCTCCCCCACGGCTGGTGGGACACACAGACAGGGCAGTACATGGTGCTGCCTTTGCTTTTTGCTTTGCTCTTGCTCTTGCTCCTGCTTTGCTCTTGCTTTTTGCTTCTGCTCATTAGTTAGTGTAGCTAAGCAGTCCAAGCTTTCCCTGGACTGTTTCTCCTTTCCCTTTTTTGGACCAACTTGAACCTGCTCCAGACTGGGACCTGGGAAACACCCAGAGTTTGCACCTTGTGGTTGCAGCAGCTGCCCCAGCACCGGAGGGACTGATAACAGAGAGAGACTTTCTGAATTTGTCATCTTTTTCAGAGCCATGAAAGAGTGTTGTCACCTGGTATTGTTCATTTTGTGTGCTGGGGGTGCTGTGCCTGTTAAATAAACAGGTTCTTTCAAATTCTCTCCGAGGAATCTTTCATGAATCAGTTGGGGAGAGAGGCTGTGAGGATTACCTAGCTGGAGGGGCCCTTTTTGGAGGTTTTCTCCCAAATTTACCCTAAACCAGGACACCCCTTCTCCCTCAGAAACCATGCTGCTCCCACGGGTGAGACCCCAACAAACCCTCACCTAATCACCGCCCTCAAACTCCACGTGGACTCCCCTTTCACACCCAGCCTAGGGGGCCTCCAGGGGATGTCCCAGCGCCGTGACTCACGTTGAGGTAGCGGCCCAGGTTGCCCTCGAGCTTGGCGTCGATGATGTAGCAGTTCTCCTCGCCGTCGTAGAACTGGCGCGTGCTGCGCCGCACGGGCCCCGCGCTCTCGCCCTTGTCGGCCGCCGCCAGCGGCGTGGATTTGATGGCGATGCCGTGGGTGGATTTCAGGGCAAAGCCTCGGGTGGATTTCACAGCCACCTGTCTCTTCACGGGGCCTGCTGGGAGAGGGGATCGTCCCTGAGCCTGCTCTGCTCAGAGTGACAAAGCCCTCAGAGGCAAACAGCGCTCCAGCGTGTCATGGATGTATTTTATAAAAATTCCTTTTGCTAGGATCTTTTCTCCTGAGAGGCCTCACAAATGAAATGGAAACAATAATTATCTGCTGCTGTGGAATGCAACAGGTGCATCTTTGATTGGTCTCATGGGGTTGTTTTTAATTAATGGCCAATCGCAGTCCAGCTGTCTTGGACTCTCTGAGAGTCACAAGATTTCATTATCATTCCATTCCTTTCCTTTTCAAGCCTTCTGATGAAATCCTTTCTTCTATTCTTTTAGTATAGTTTTAATATAGCACTATAATATAATGTGATGTAATGTAATATAACTATAACTATAACTATAACTATAACTCTAACTATAATATAATAATGATATTATACTGATATGATATAATAAAATAATAAATCAGCCTTCTGAAACATGGAGTCAAGATTCTCATCTCTTCCCTTGTCAGGGTTGCCTGCAAATTCAACACTTGGGATCAACCCAGCCCAGCCTGCAGACCCATCCTAAGCCTCACTGATGCTTTTTCTTACAATACCCAAAAATATCTGGTTTTGAGGAGTAGATTTTGAAGTTTTCTCTTGCTAAACACATGGGGAAGGTTCCAACCTTCCTGGAACTGGAAGGAGAACGTCCTGGAGCTGAGGGACACACCAGGAGCAGCTGCTACAACCTCAGAGCCCTTCCTGGTGGTTTCCACCCAAAACTTCTGACCCTCAGCCCTGCTCTCCCTCCTCACCTGACCCAGATGCTGAATTTTTCTTGTCCTCCCCTTCCTCCTCCTCAGATCCTGAGGAAATGGTCTGGATGTCGTCGCTGTCGTTGGCTGTGCCCGGGGCCTGCCCTGCCCTGTGCTCCTCGTCGCTGTCGGTGCTGCTCGACACCATCAGCACGTTCTGGGGACAGGAACAGCTCCTGGAGTCCATCCCTGCCTCCCTTTTGCCCAGGATGTGGTGCTCACCCTCTCTGTTCCCACCCTTTGGAAGGAGATCCCCCCCTCTGGGCACCACACCCCACAGGTGAGTGTTTGGGAACACCTGAGGGGTTTTGGGGGGCTGCTGAGTTCTGCTTGAGATCCTGCAGCACTAGGTGCTCAAAAGGAAGGGAGGAGTCCCCAGAAAACAAGGATAGTTCACCAGGATGGCTTCCAAACAATGGTCCCAGACGTGCAAACCAAAGTGCCAAATCCAACCCAAATCCCACACTCTCCTTTTTTTGACTTCAGATCCACAAAAGACCCCAAAAACCCAAAGGAAATCGACTGCCCTCCAGGAAACCACAGCTACAACCACACCCCCTGTGCTCACCTGGGAACCAAAGGCAGAGAACGACCCAAAACAAGGCTGAGGAAGGGGTTTGGGGGAGGCCCCTCCAGCCTGGGGGTCCCACACACCTCTGAGGGGGGCGGCGGGGCCAGGGAGCGGCGGCGGCTCTGCAGCAGCACCGTGCCGCTGACGGGCCTGCGGATCCCCTCCAGCCGGGGAGGGCAGGGGTTGTAGCCGTACCTCCTGCCCAGGCTGCTCAGCCTGCAGGGACAGCACACAAGGGCAGCTCACACCTGCACCTCCAGGCCAAGCGGAAATCGTGCCACAATTTCCAGGAAAAAAATTATTTAAGGAATCTTACCCGGGAATTTTGGTTGATTCTTCAGGTTCCTGCAGAGGGGAGAAGCACAGATGATTGGAATCTCTCCGTTCTCGAGCACTCTCCAGACTTTCCATGGAATTGTTCCCCAAAATGCCAGCCCAGGAGGGAGATGCTGCCTGTCCCCACACCCAATGTGACACCCAGCATGGAGATGCCCCTCCCTGGGGGACTCCAAGTGCCCTCCCTGGAGCAGGGGATGGTCAGGGACCACCTCCATGTCCCTCAGGTCCCCAGGCAGGAGGATGTTCAGCTCTGCTCTCAAGTGACTTCTGCAGCCTCTTGTGCCACAAATCCCTCCCTGGGAGGGGAAAAGCCAGAGAAGCCAGGGGAGCTGAGCACAGGACATCCAACAGCCCCACAGTCCCCCTGGATGTGCTCTATGGGCAGAAAAGCCACTGGAGCAGCAGCACCTCCCTGCCTTTAACTCTCCCATTCCCTCATCTCTCCCTCACCTCCTTCTTGGGTGCCTTTGCCTCTCCATTGAGATCTCCTGGAAGTGTGGAAGCACAGCCCTTCTCCCTGTCTGCAGGCATCTCCACCTTCACAGCCTTGGCTTCTCCCCCTTCGCCCACCCTGAAGGACGAGGCGCCATCGCTGTCCTGCAAGCCCTCAGCCACGCTGTTGGAGCTCAGCCACGAGGCCACCTTGTTCTTGGACATCTCCTCAGCCACTGGCAGCTTGCAGGGGGGGGCTGTGGAGGGTTCCTCGTGGCCGAGGGGCCGTGTGAGCCCCGAGTCCTTGGAGGCCGTCTCCGAGGAGCCGTGGTCGCGCTGGCCGCGCGTCTGCCGGCGCGTGGCGTAGCTGCGCAGCACCGAGCTGGTGTTGAAGTTCTCGTCCTTGCAGAAGTTGTCATCAGAGCTGTCCTCGTTGGATTCCTCCAGCTCCTCCGTGCCCGTGTTCTCCTCATCGTCGTCGTCGTCCTTGAGGTCCACGCCGCTGTTGTCCGAGGAGCACTTGGCGTCGCTCTCGTAGCCCTCCTTGAAGTTCTCCACGCTCTCGATGTGGTCCAGGTTGGCAAAGTACTCGTCACCCATCTCCAGCCCCTCCTTGTCAGCAAAGTCATCTGTCAGGATTTTCCCTGGTGGGGCAGAAAATGAAAGGTTAGTTTTTGAGTTTTCTCTTTTATCCCCTCCAAAGCTCACCGAGGAGAAAACAGGGATGACAGCGCTTTATTGCAAAGCTGGGCTGGGAAATGACAACATGACCCTGTTTCTTGATGTAACAAAACCCTGAAGCTTGAGGTTGAGCTAAAACCAAGATTTTCAGCCCAGAAATCTCTACAGAGCAGCTCAAGCAGAGCCTTGAAGGGCTGGAAGAGCAGAAAGGCAGCAGCAGCTCTGGCTGTGGGTGGCTCCATTGCAGAGTCAGTGCAACCCCAGTGCAACTTCTGCATCTCGTGGGCTGGGCCGGGCCCGGCTGGTTTGCTGAGCACAGGAAGCAGGGCTGGGGTTGGGTCACCTCAAGGACAGCCTGGGGGACATCTTGTGACACTGGCACTGCCACCACAAGGGTTCTTGAAGCATTGGGCAAGTTCATCAGCTCAGCTTTCACCCTACAATCCCCAAAATGGGCGTGGCACGAGCTTTAAACCCCTTCTGCTGCACTTTGGAATCATTGAGGTTGGAAGAGCTTCTGAGTCCCACTGTTGCCCCCAGCACTGAGCCATGTCCCCAAGTGCCACATCCATGTGCTTTTGAGCACTTTCAGGGACAGTGACTCTACCACCTCCTAGGCCAGCCTGACCACCCTTTCCAGGAAGAAATTTTCCTGAATGCAACTTAAACCTCCCCAGGGCATTGGAGAAGGCCAAAAAGTCCCACTTGAGCCTCCTTTTCTCCAGAATTAGCTTCCTCAGGAGTTCTCCAGACCCTTCTCCCTGTGCTCCAACCCCTTCCCCAGCTCCATCCCCATCTCTGGCTACCCCTCTTTCCACAGCAGAGGTTTCCACGTGCCAGGTGAGCTCTCACCTGCGTAGATGCAGACAAAGGAGCCCTTGGCGATGTCGTCGAGGCAGCGAATGCCCCAACCTTTGTTCTGGGTCTTGAAGAGCTGCAGCCGCACCTGGAGGCCATGCTGCACCAGGCGGTTGGTGCACATGTTCACGTTGCACTTGCACCTCTTGTTGCACTCATAAACACTGGAAGAAAGGAGAAAGGTGACAACTTTCAGGATGAAGAAACACCCCAAAGTCTGTGGCTGTTGGCAGTGCTGGGATTTATGCACAGAGATCCCAGAGGATCAGGCTTGGAGCAATTCATGTTCTGGATGATCCTCAAGGCCCCTTCCAACCCAAACCATTCCACAGCTGGCAGAAGAACCAAGACCACCACCAAGAGGCAGGTAGTCACATCTGCACTGGGATACCCAGGATCAACTCCCTCTCAATGGGTCTGGGGCTGTGCTCACCCTGTTGGAAGACACTCCTCCAGCCGCTTGTGCTGGTAGCCTGAGTTGGGGTTGATTTGCCCTCCAGGGGTGCAGCCGCTGGCCTGGATGGTCAGCTGGTGACAGGCACACTTGGATCTGCAGAGAGACACAGGAAAACCCATGAGATCAGTCTGGAAACAAGAAAATAAATCACACCTTTAGGCAGAGATGGGCACAAAGAGTTTGACTTGGAATCAAACCAGGAGAAGTGGTTTGATGCCACTCCATTCCAAGTTGTGGATTTCTCATCCCTAGAAGTGTCCAAGGCCAGGCTGGACGGGGCTTGGAGCAACCTGGGATAGCAGAAGGTGCCCCTGCCCATGTCAAGAGTTGGAACTGGGTGACTTTTAATGCCCCACCCAAACCACAAAACCCTGCAAGGGTTTAAAGCCCAGGTGTCCCCTCACCCAGCAGCAGTCACCTACTTGTCCCTGCAGCCATCCTTGCAGTCACAGCCCACGAGGAACTCCCAGCCGGTGTTGATGTACACCCCTTTCCCGGGGATCCTCTCCTTGCTGTAGGCCACCTGCGGCGGCGGCGTGTTGTCGATCTCGTTGACGCACGACAGGGGCACGTCCTCCTTGCCCTTGGTGATGTCTGCGATGTAGTAGTAGGGCTTGTAGGGCTGGAACTTGCGATCCACCAGCACGTAGGGATCCAGGCAGAACATCTCCAGGAACAAGAAGTCGCAGTCCGTCTCGAAGAGGTAGCGCTCGATCTCGTGCATGGAGCGCAGGCAGAGCCCGCAGGGCGTTTTGTAGAGCACGTGGAAGCCCATCTTGCGGTTGACGCGGCGCCGCGCCGTCATGCGGCGGAAGTCGTAGAGCAGCGGGATGAGCAGCGGGTTGCGGCTGCGGTACTGATCGCTGCGCACCGGCCGCACCCGCGCCAGGCACGCGTAGCTGCACACGTGGGGAAGGTAGAAGAGCTTCTCCAGAGGGGCTCGGTACGACGGCTCGTTGGGAACGCGGTCCATCATGCCGTGGAAGGGCTGCGAGGGGACGCTGCTGGGGACGCTGCTGGGGACGCTGCGGGGAGAGATGGGGGGCTCAGGTTAGGAAGGATTTGAGATGTTTGAGAGGGGCTTGGAACACAAACCCTGTGAGGAACGCTTGAAGAAACCGGGTTGTTTAGCCTGGAGAAGAGGAGGCTTAGAGGTGGCCTTATGTCAGAAGCCAGGAAATTCCTCTCAAGACTCTGCCAAGCCCAAGACGCCTGTGCCTTTGATCTTTGTTGTCATCGTATTTCAAAAGTTCCATATCTTCTTGGTGATTTCTCACGGGCAGCTCCTCACAGCACTGACTCCATCTCTCCTCACAGCACAACCAAAAAACTCCAACTCTCTTCTTACCCAGCTAACGCACTCTTTTGTAGCACTCTTCACCGCCGTAGCCTATTAAGGGCAGGCCTGTTCTAATCTTTGGTGATTAGCACAGCTGCAACTCCTCAGGTGTGAGACTACCTTCTGTACTATCTTTATTTTCTTAATTCTATCCCTCTACAGATCTTGACCCATGGATAAAACAATTACCAACCTTCATATGAAGGATTACAAGTCAAAAGAGTTTAAGTAGAATGATAGCGAATTTATCACAGGGTGATAAAAAAAATCTAAAGGAAATTCACTGCCCTCCAGGAAATCACAGCTTCTTGGCACTGCTGGGGGGGACTCCATGAACTCAGAGGCATTTCCAGCCTCAGTGATTCCACTCTTTGAACCGCTGAATCCCCATCAGAAACCCACCAGCACACACAGCCCCACACATGTCCCAACATCCCAGATGGACTCAGGGATGTGTCCCACCCCAGAGCTCTGCTCACCGGTGCTGCGGGGCTGGGAGGGCCCTCCCGGCTGCTGGGGTGTCCCCGAGGACAGGGGAGGATGGGGACGAGTGGCCGGAGCCCACGGAGCCAGGACGGAAGGACGTGCTCTTCTTGGCCACCTGCTTTCTGCCCTGGGCCAGCTGCGTGTCCGAGCATCTGCAGGAGGGAAGGAGAAGCTGATTTGGAGCATGGAAAAGCAAAATAACGCTGGGAATCGAAGTAACACTGCCCCATGGAATTCAGAAACCCAGGAGAATCCCAGCAGTGGCTTTTTTCCTAATAAGAGTGAAAATCAGCCCATTTCTGGCTGTTTCTGCTCCAGCAATCCCACAACCACTCCGAATTTCAGAACTCAGCTGCAGCTCCAAGTGACTTCTGATTCTGAAATGAGGCAAAGGTAACAAGGCCTTAATCCCAGGAAGGTGGATAAACCAGATCATGAAGAAACCCCTGGCTTAGCAGAAACCAATTCTAGAAGCTCAACCAGGCCTGAGTAGGAGGAACAAATCCAGAGGATTCTCTTGCAAGGACTAAGGAACAAGATAAGATTGTGCAAGAGAATGTAATAACATCCCTGATGAAAGAGCTAGTAAGGGCTCTAAAAAAACAGGTTCTCAACACATTTCAGAAGTTTTCAATCAACTGCACGTTTCCAAACCATTCCAGGAAGTTTTCAACCCATTTACATCAATAAAACAGAAAATTACCACAAACCAGCTGCTGAAGAGGAAAAACTGTGAAGTTATTGGGGAGAAAGGGAGGAGACAAAGAGAGCAGGAAGGGATGAGGGTTTCTGCCAGCAGCTGCCTGAAAGCAAAGTGTTCAAACACATCTCAAAAAGAGCAAGAGGAAAAATGGGCTTAAAGCAGTCAGAAGTGGTGACAACACGAGAAAAACTTGAAAGAAGGGGGAGAAACCCAGGCTTTCCTCAGAGGAAACACAACACCAGAGTAAGGAGACTGTTCCGAGTTTTAATAATCTGAAATCCAAGTGTTTGAAGCCCAGAGAATCCCTGGGACCAGCATGGACACAGGCAGGCCTGGCTGTCTCTGCCCCCTGGTCAGGGGCAGCTGGGATTTAAGGGCAGGGAAGCAGCTGCACAAAAACCACGGCCTAAAGCCAAGCCCAAGAGGGAAAAGATTCTTTGTAAAGCTCTGCAAGGCCTGAATGGGAAAGGATTTGGTGATGGCACAAAGGGCTGCAGGTCCAGCTTGGCTGTTTCCATGTTGTGACACTGCCCACGGTCCTGGGGTGTCCCAGCCCAGCTCTTCCCTGCACATGGGGGACCTGCAGGGGTGGGGGCCCAGCCAGAACCTCCTTCAGCATCCAGGATCTCTCTGGCATTAAGCAAAAGCTGATTTTCTTGTGGCTTCCACTCCCAAATCCTGGTCAGACCAGCACAGAGAGAGCATTTCCAGGGGTAAATTAGGTTATATTGCACTGCTGATTGGAGAGAAGCCCCCAAGACCCCCGAGCTGGGGCAGGTGGGGTCTGAGCTGCTGCTACACCTGGAAAGCCTGTGGGGAGTAAAGATTGACCTCCTGCACAGGCTGCTCACACCTGGGACATGTCCTGCCTCCCTCATGCCCCAGCAGCAGGGCACAGGCAGAGCAGAAAACGTGCTGGCACGGGGCCAGGCGCCCGTGAATGCGGATGGGAAATCCACAGCGCTGACAAAAATGAACTGGGAGAGCCTCTCCCTCCCCTAAAACGTCCCCGAGCACATTCCCAGGTCCCTTGGTGTCCTCCAACACACTCCCTTCATCACCAAGCCGAGCTCCTCCTTCCTCCAGGCCTCCTTCAGCCTGCAGCTCCAGGAGTGTCCCCCTTGGGCCCCTGGCAGCGGCTTGGCCGTGGATTGCTCCGCGCCCACCGCGACCAACCGCTGATCCCGAGCTCCCAGCGAGGTCAGCCAGCAGGTCAGTCCACGTGGAGGGACACAAGGCAGCCAGGGGCCAGCGCCTGGATCGTGACACGAGGGAGCATTTCAGATTTTGGGAAGAGAAAGAGCAAAGGTCTCATTTGGAAAGGCAAGTGCGAAGCTTTAGCCCTGAGGAGGAATATTTGGCTCGGGGAGTTGGTGGCTCTCAGCTCCCGCCCCCAGTTATTCATCCAGCAGCTTTAGGTAAAAAGTTTTTCCCCAAAATCATGGCTAAAGGCATGGAGGATGCCTGCAGCTGAGGATTTCTCTGCACAGAAAAGGTGGTGCCTGAGAGAGCTGAGTGCTGGAGAGAAGCAAAGAGGTGGAAGGTGCTGGAGGTGCCTCTGGTACTTACTCCATCTCTGCAGGCTGAGGAGACGAGGGACGTGCAGCTGGCTCTGGAGTCTTGTACTGGGGACCAGCTCCTGCTAAATCCTGGGTGTACTGGACCACAGGGCCCTTGCTCCTCACAGCACCTGGTGGGGAAGGTAAAAAACCAGAGAGTCAACGGGAAAAATCCTTAATGTTATCCCAAGTTGGCTCTATGGGCCCCAAAATACTGATTTGTTCCTGGAAGGAACCAAACCAGAGAGATTTGGGATTAATGGGGGCCATCACCAAGCTCAGAGCACAGCAACTCCCCCAAAAATTCTGGTCACTTCCCCCAAGTGCTGTTTTGTTTTGTGGCATTATTCCAGGAGAAAAATCCCACAGGAAATCTAAATCTCCTATGCCAGAGGACAAAAACCCTGGAAATCTAAATCTCCTGTGCCAGGGGAAAAGACTTGGTGGAAATCTGAAATCTCCCATCAGAAGAAATAAAACCGAAACCTAGAAACCTGAAATCTCCAGGAACTCTGTTTAAAAAACCCACCACACCCAAACCACCTGGCAGATAAATGCCAGGATCTAAATGAAACCAAAAGATGCCACCAACCAACGTTGGGACGAGTCCTGGTTTGCCCACTTTGCTTCTTTTCCTGGGTGGAAGCTGTGGAAGCTTTCATGCTGAACATGGGCTCGAGGCGTGTGGAACCTCGGTAAATCCACTCACAACGTCTGTCCTCTTGTGGGTAGGAGAAGGAAACATTTGAAGTTCCCATGGGAAGAGCTTCCTGGAGTGAGACATAGAGAAAACATAAGGAGACAACAATGAGGATTGACAAACAGCAGGCAGAACAGACAATAAATTGTCAAATGCAATTATTTATGTTGAAATTTCTAATTAGGTATTAGGGAGAATTTCTTTCTGGAAAAGTTGTTCATGTCCTGGCAGGGTGACCAGGGCACTGGTGGAGTTACTATCCCTGGAATTGCTGAAAATCCCTGTGGATGTGGCAACCAACCTCAATTATTTCCATGATTAGCAAGGAAAACAGAGCTGATCAGATCCCCAGCCTCAAATTTAATCCTAATGGGAGAATGGAAATTCCTACCAGGAAAAGGATTTTCACCAGACTTCCATCCACTTCCTCCACTCTGGATTTCCACCAGGTGCCTTCCCACTCAGTTTTGATCAGCTGCCCATTCTTCAGCAGCACCATGGGCCGGTTGGGGTAGGCAGTGATGTATTCCTCAACGAAATCCCGACAGGAAACATCCTCAATGTCTTCCCAGGCCTTTTTCACTGTTTGGGACACGTGGGAGAAAGGGAATAAGACAAAACAGAAAGCACATTTAATTCTTTATATTTTTTTTTAGGATTTCCCAGGTGCATTTTTCCTAAGGTCAATCAAGGGGTGATCCTGAGTGCTGGAATGTTGGTGGTGGGACATCCTGAACCCAGGCTGGCAATAAACCAGGGTTTCAGATGTCTCCAGGCTCAGCAGCACAAGGGACACACCAGTTTTTGGACCTTCCCAAAAGCTCAGCAAGCCAGGAGGGGCAGGGATCACTCACGGGGCCGGCACACCGGGTACAGCTCCCACTCCTTCACGTAGGACGCGTAACCATCGTCAAAGAAAATCAGGAACCTGGAAAACAAACAGCAATTAGGAGCTGAAGAAACTTCTCACACCATGGAATGGAAGTGGAGAACGTCTCCTGCTCCTCCTGGAGACAGCCCAGTCCTGGGTGAGGACAGAATGAGGAGTTACAAACATTCCCTGTGCTCCCCATGGCTGCTCACACAGCACAATTCCCAGCCAGGGCATTTCCCTCTGCTCCAAATCCCCTCTGTGCCCCAGGAAAGGGAGATAAAGAATAGAAAATGTTCAATTGCTGCTGGTTTCTGCAGGGAAGATGAATGAGGCACCCATTTAGTGCCTCTGAGTAAGGATTTCAAGTCCTGGAGCTGTACAAAAGCTGCAGGATGAGGGATCAGCATCACAACCAGGAGAGAAGTTGCAATTTGAGTATCAAATTCAGCTCATTTTCAGTTATTAAACACAAATCAGATAAAATCCAACACAATTTACATCAGATCCAGGAGGATTAAACCCTTTATCAGGAAAACCCCAAACCTTTATTTTAACAGATCAGAGCAGCCTTGTCCTTTTTTTATTCCCAAAAAAGCTGCTCCAAACCTGCTCTTTCCCCTCCTGAAGAGCTTTGGCATCACCACTACCACTCTGCCCTCCCAGGGCTCCAATTTCCTCCCACTGTTTCATGCCTCAAGCAGCCCAGACTCAACAATTGGGTGATAATTTGAATAAATTAGCAGATCTAATTCCTGACTCAGGGCCATGAGCGAGAGTGGAAGCTCCACCCTGAGATAAGAAAGATGAAGAAAGTCAGAATCACATTCCTGGGAAGGGCTGAATTCAGCACCTGAAGGGAATTCAAATTAACCCTTTTATTTTTTGGCCCAAAACAAAAAAATAAACCAGAGATGGAGGTGTGTGACCATGAGAAATAAGAATACCTGTCTTTATTCTTGACATTGGGGGTTTCAGCCACAATCCCAGCATAGAGCCACATCTGATTGCCATCCTTGTACCTGGCCACCACCCTCCTGCCCACGTGGTGCCTCTCAGCAGATGGGTGGTAATCGTAGGCAATGTGGTTGCCCGAGAGCAAACTCTTCCCTTTGTTATCAAATTTCACTTTGTACTTCTTGCCAGCACCTGGAAATACATTTTAAGGCAAACAGGAGATAAATAAAGGGGAAAATAAACAAAAGCCACGTGATTGCACAGCAGAATTCCAACGCTCTGGGTCACTCTGAGATCCTTTATTCAGAATTAACTCAGAATTCACTTCGAAGCCCTGCAGGATTTCATATGGAGGTGTGCTGCTCCCACAATCCCTTCCAGGTGACATCAGGTGCTCTGACACCTTTTAATCCAGGTCTCCCACCCAAAATCCCAGGCAAGCCCCATGCATGGCACATACCAACCGTCTGGATGGCAATCAACGTCCCCTTGTGCCACGTCTTGGTTCTTTTTTTCCCCAAAATCCTCATGCCCACTTTGAGGTCCCCATCAGTGTTGAGATCATTGCTAGGGGCTGCAGGGACAGTGATGGGCTGGGCAGTGCCAGGAGGTTCCTGAGGGGGTTGTGCATCTACCAAGGGACAACAGCAGAAAGTCAGTTCTAAATCACCCCAAGCACAGCTCTGGAAGAAGCATTCCTGCTCTTCTTCCTCTCAGGCAGCCCAAGTGCCTCCTTTTTACTGAACGGAAACAGCTTGGAGAAAAAGCAGGGATTCAGAACCAATACACCCTAAATTAAAACAGCAGTTTGGGATCAATAAATATGAACTGAGATTTCTAGGAGAGAAAGCAGATCACTGTTTTCCCATTTTGGGAAGCAAAGGCCCAGGGCACAGAGCCCCTGGAAGCTCCCACACCTTTTTGTGCTTCCTGCAAGTTGGTTTTCTTGTTCACAGCATCCATGAATTTTGCAACATCCCGGGCAGATTTCCTCATGGCAGCCATTGCTTCCCTCAGCTGCAGGAAAGAAAAAGGAAATACAGAAAAACTTCTGGGTTTTTGCACCCAATACAATGTTGTGTTGCAGGAAAACCCCACATGAGGAAACATCTCTGGCCAGGGCCTCTCCACTCACCAGACTCTGATCCCTGGAGATTCTGGGACCGCTGCTGCCTGTGAGTGAAGAGAAAACAGTGCTTTAAAACCTTTTTATTTGTGGGAAAAATCCATCCTAATTAAATCACACAGAGCAGGGGGAACAGGGAAAAGCACCATCCCAAATCCCTGCCCAGACATGGCTTTTTCTCATGAGAGATCATTTGATGAGGACAACAGAGAGGCAGGTGGGAAAAGAGTGAAATCCCAGTCTGGACTTCAGGAATTCTGGGACACAGACAGGATCTGGAAGATGCTCCCCTCGACTGATTTAAAACCTTTTTTTTTTGTGGAAAAAATCCCTTCTAATTAAATCACAGAGAGCAGAGGGAACAGGGAAAAGTGCTCATCCCAAATCCCTGCCCAGACACGGCTTTTCCTCATTTGATGGGGACAACAGTGAGGCAGGAGGGTAAAGGGTGAAATCCCAGTCTGGGACTCCAGAAATTCCGGGATTCCAGGAATTCTGGGACACAGACAGGATCTGGCAGATGCTCCCCACGAGCTAAGAGCATTCCCTTATCCCCACCCTTCCCCTGGCCCTGCTGGGGACACTGAACTGCGTTTCCAG
This sequence comes from Arremon aurantiirostris, assembly GCA_035583995.1. Lineage (NCBI taxonomy): Eukaryota > Metazoa > Chordata > Aves > Passeriformes > Passerellidae > Arremon > Arremon aurantiirostris. Next base: position 6,489,260 of record JAXCLO010000101.1, on the reverse strand, counting down.
CCCGAGTCCACGCTCATGACATCGTCATCCTCCTCGTCGGGGATCTCGATCACTTCTGTGGCCCCTGGAGCCTCGTCCTCGGAGCTGCTGTCCCGGTACTGCAGGCCCATCATGGAGTACAGCTCCTTGGCCAGCACCTCGCACTTGTCCATGGCCCTGGGGGAGGGAAAGCAGCTGAGCCCCCTGAACTCCACAGGAAGCTGCCCCTGACTGCTGGGGGGGTGTAAGAGACGGTCTGGAGTTTCCTTCATGCGCCTCACACGGGCCCTGAAGACCCCAACAGGAGCCCTGGCCTGGCTGAGGTGGATGTTTTTGGATGTTATTGTGATTGTTTGCAAGTGTGCTCACTGTGCTTTCACAGAACACTGCTTCAAACAGGTTCTGATCAATGTGGCTTGTCCTTGCACGCTCACACCTGCCTCACAGACACAATGGCCCATGAATCTTCCCCACCTTTTGGCCAGATGCCATTCACTTCGGATTGAGACTATATAAACTGTAACTTTCTGAGATAACTTTGATAAAACCCCGTGGACTACAGCAAATCTAGACCATGAGGATTCCATCTTGTCGGTAAATATATTATTCCCCTTCCCTTCTTTTCCTTTCTATCCTTTATTTCCTTTTCTGATCCATCTATCACATTTGCTGTTGGCCCTCAATAAAGGTGCATTTGTTGTGATTAAACTGACAGCCCCCTGCTGTTTGTGTTTTGCACTTTTGGGATTTGGAAATGAACCACTGCTTGCCCTAGGGGGGAAAGTTGCCAGTGTGCCTCATTAAGCAGCCACCCCATGGGTCTGCCCTGAAGGGAATGGAGCAGCCCCTCAAATCCCCCTCCTCAGAACTCTCACACACCTCACAGCATCGTCAATGAGCTGGTCAACGTGGGCCACCTCCTCCTCCTTGTGCCTCATGCACTGCTCCAGCTCCTCCAGCTGCTGCTTCCTCTGCCTCACCCACTCCGAATTCTCCACTTCTTTGTCGATGATTTCCCGCAGCTCCTCCATGGAGATTCCCAGCTCCTCCATCACCTCCTGCTGCAGCTCTTTCATGTCCTGGCAATCCATCCTTGCTGCACCTGAGAAAGGAGAGGTTGGAGAGGGAGATCATGGGAGCCTTTCCCACCTTCCTCTGCCCCAATGTCCCCTCACAGCCTCCCCAGTCCCCTCACAGCCCCCTCGGTCCCCTCACAAACCCTCCGGTCTCCTCACAGCCCCCCCGGTCCCCTCACAGCCCCGCCAGATCCCCTCTCAGCACCCCACACCGCGTCCCTCTCATCCTCTCCCAGCCCTGTCCGTCCATCCCACCCGCTCACAGACCCTCCCGTTACCCTCAGCCCCGGCCGCCCCTCCTCACTCACCGCCGCCGCTCCCGTGGAACCGGAGCAGAACCCGAGCAGAGCCCGGCGCGGCCGCCGCGTGACGTCACTTCCTGCGCGCGCCTCCCGCGCCTGGCGCCCCCTGGCGGACCCGGTGTGAGGAGAAATCCCCGGAATTCGGGAATAAATGAAATACCATAAATGAATTCCTCTGGAAATCGGGGGATAAATCCCTCGGGAATCGGCAATTCGGGGAATTGACCGCTGTCCCAGGGAGCTGCCGTGAACGGCCGGCCCCGTTTAAGTTGTAAACGCCGGGAAAGCCGCGGTTCGTTCCTGAGGCGGCCGCGGTTCGTTCCTGAGGCGGCCCCGGAGCCCCGGGACTGTTCGGGGCCGTTGGAGCCGTTACCGAACCTGCCCCGAACGATCCTTTAACCGCCACCTCGGAGGGGTTTGAAACACGGAGGGGCGATGGAGGAAATGGGGGAAAAGGGGAGCAATAGGAGAAATGGGGAGCGGTGGGGGAAATGGGGAATCAATAGGGGAAATTGGGGGAAATGGGGAATCAATGGGGGAAATGGGGCACAGTGGGGGAAATTGGGAGCAATGAGGGTAAACGGGAAGCAATAGGATAAATGAGGAATTAATGGGGGAAATGGGGAATCAGTGGGGGAAAGGGGGATCCTGGAGAAAAGGGGGACCCACAGAGGGTGGGAGTGCTGGAGCTACAGCAGCTCTGAGTTAATGGGAGCCTGAGTGGTTCTCCTGGAGCTGGGGCTCATTGGAGCACCCTGCGGGGTTTGGGGGTCCCAGGGCGGATATTTTGGGGTCAGTTGATGGGTTCCTCCTCCCAGGTGGAGGTGGGGATGGCGCTGTAGGGATCCACCACGAGGCGGGCACAGCGCACGGTCATGGCCAGCAGGAAGAGCCCCAGCAGCACCACGAAGGCCGTGGCCACGGCTTTGTCCACGTCCATGGCGGGCAGCACCGTGGGGGTCTCCATGCAGGGACCCTCAGGTGTGTCTGTCACAGCTCCTGGGACCCTCAGGTATCTCTGTCACAGCTCCAGGTGTCCCCTCCTGTCTCCAGAGATCCTCCTGCACGTGTCCCCCAGTGCTCAACTCCCAATGACATCCCTGAGGGACCAGAATAGGGGTGGATTAATGGGGCTGAGGGGTCAAAAACACCCAAAAAAAGGGGAAAAGATGGCCTTGAGTCCCCTCTGCTCCTTCCTTACCTCCCTGTGGCCGGCTCTGGGTCTCAGTCCTGGCCCTGCCGGCTCCAGGCCTTCATGAATTCTGCAGGAATGCGCTGGCATCACTTTTCAGACAGAAGCCAGGGTATCAAATTCCCACCCCACACCCCCTTCTTCCATCAGGAGAAGCCTCTGGGTCCTTTCATGAGTCTTCCTGGTGACTTGGGTGGTTTGGGAAGCATTTTGGAGGATTTATCCCCAAATCTAAAGGCTTTGCCAGTGAGAGGATTTCAAGGTAGTTTTTTGCTTATATTGGAATAAACTGGACAAAGTCTTGGAAAATACATTGAACTGAGCTGCCCACTTGGATCTTGTGAGACAGCTTCATGAAAACCCCAAAACACCCAAAATATGCCAAAAATCTACTTCAAGTTTCTTTATTTTCACCCTCTGAGAGAAAAAACGATCACTTTGGGAAGACAGTGAAACTTTCATGCCCCAAGAGCTGGGCTGTAGAGGTTTTGCAGAGATTTCTCAGCAAAGGATGAGTTGTGGGGTCCTGTTGGTGGCCCCAAACCCCAGTCCTGACAAAAAAACCCTGTTCCAATTCCAATCCCAGTTCTCACCCAAATCACATGTGCAGTCTGTGATTTTTTAATTCCCTGTGGTTTAGAACCGCAATCTCGCCCCAGTTTCAACCCGAAATTTAATTTTAATCTTAATCCTAATTACAATCCCAGTCCCAATCCCAATGTTACGTGACGTCATCAACACCACCCACTATGGCCACGCCCCCACAAAAAGCCCCGCCTCCTCCTCGGTGGGGGCGGGACCTCACCACTTTCGCTCCGCCTCCAGCCGTGCCCTCCGCTTGTCCCCGCCCCCAGCTCTCCGTCTGGACCAATAACAGCGCCGCGTCTCCCCGTGTCCCTCCCCCCGCCCCCCGGTGTAACCAATAGAAAGCCGGCATGGCGCTGGCCCCGCCCCCGCGCCGGCGGGGCAGTGGGGCCGGCGGAGGTTTTCCTGCGCCGCCATCTTGGATCAGCGGAGCGGAGCGAGGAGGGGGCGGCCCGGGACCCCCGCCATGGCCGCCACCGCCGCCAGCGCGGGTGAGCCCGGCCGCGGCGGCACGAACGGGGCTGGGGAGCGCACTGAGAGCCCCAGGGAGGGCATGGGGAGCTGAGGGGGAGCACAGGGGAGTCTGAGAGGACCCGAAGGCTCTCCCGGGCCCTCCAGAGCTGTGGGCGACCCTCGGGGGCGGAGGTTGTTGTGAGGGGCTCTGAGGGCGCTGAAGGGGCCCTGGAGGGGCTGGCAGGGCCGTGAGGAGGCTCCTGAAGGGCTGAGGGGGAAATGGCACAGTGGGATGCGGCACCCTGGAGGGCTCAGGGCTGTGTTTATCTGGATTTGGGGTGCTGGGGGTCCCCGCAGAGCCACTGGTATGAGGAACCCTCGAGGTGGATTTGGGGTCCCTGCACTGCGCTTCCATCATCACTCCTTTGGATTTATTTTCCTTGGTGGCTTCTGCCCCCTTTTCAGCTGTGTTTTACTGAGGTTTTTCTTAACTCCCAGCACAAAGTGCTGGCCCGGTTTGAAGGTTTTGCACAAATGTTTCTGGGAGCTCTGTGAAGCAGGGGAGGGCCTGGAGCGCGATGTTCCCTCAGCTCCGGTTCCTCAGGCAGCTCCCCAGAGCCCTCAACTCCCTGTGCACAGGAAGCTGCGAGCTGCTGATCCCTGATTCTTGCCAGAAAAAGATCTGATTTTATCAATTTTCTGGCTAAACTCTGAACTGAGTATCCAGATTAACCCAGCGTCTGTGAAGTCGTGATGGATTTACAGCGTGGTGGCTGAGATCAGAATCTGAGCTTTGTTTGTGTTTTGGGTTTTTTGTTTTAGTCTTAGCTTGTTCTTTGTGGCTTGAGACACACTCAGGTTTATCCAGGAGTGTTCAGTGACACTGCTGAAGGATTCTGGGGGTTTATTTTAACGTTTCAAGAAGGTTTTGTGGCATTTAATGGTGAAAAAACCCACTGGGGACTCATCCAGTAAGATACATCTGAGTGTCCAAGCATTTGTGGAAGTTGCGTCTTCAGGGTTCTGTGGTTTTTTGCACAAGAAAGTTTTAAATTCTGAAAGAAACGAGAAAGAATTTTCAACATCTGTGTTTAATATTTATAATCATGGGCAGAGTGACCAACTTCTACACAGAGGGAGGGAAGTACACAAGCAGTAAACATGGAGATTATTAGGAGATTAAATTCTGAAGAATTCTCACAAATAACATGGGTGTTCTTTTCATTAAAGTGTTAAAAAACAGATTTCAGGGCTCCAGTGAATGCTGGATAATGCTCCAAAATACCCAGAATATCTTCATTTCATCCCCTTAGCAGTGGAAGAAGCATTCTTTTCTTAATTTCTATATTTATTCTTAGAGAAAGTTCCAATGGGGATGAAAGTGCTGAGCTGGCGTTTCATGGGGAACTCAAACTAAAAACCTCCTGCTTCAAAAAAAAATCAATTTAATGTACCCCAGACACAGAAACTGAGATGCTTTGTAAATAAAAAACCATAAAAGCAGAAACATCAAAGCCTCCTAGTTGTGAGTGAAATGCAGAGTACTTTTAAGGCTGGTTTATCTGAGGAGATCACAAATGGGTGAATTTAAAGCAGATCTTGTGAGATTTGATATCCAAACGTGAGCCTGGCAATTAACCCCCTGCTGAAGCTTCTGCAGCAAAAAGCACCAGTTCTGTACAATAAAAATGCACAGAAAAGCTGCAGCATAAATCACAGCTGGGAATATTTGCAGTAATTTTATTTTGGAGCCTTTTTTTGCCTGTTGGGATGCCAGTGGTTGCAGCAGAGCCTTTCCCAGGAGAGCTGGGCTGGGAGCCTGGAGCACTGATGGGGGTTGGGATTTACATTTGCTCCCTTCTGGCCTTAATTAGCTGCAGCACATGGTGTGGGGAGGCAGGGATTGGTTCTGGGAAGGGCTGGGACACAGACACTGCCAGGATTTTGGAGAAATACCTGGGATTTCTTCACTGGCCACCTCCAGGAATGGTGACTGCAGAGCAGCATTTTCTGAGAAGGAATTTTCCCTCAAACCCATCCTAAAATTGCCCTGGTAAAACTTGGGGTATTTCCTCTCATTTTGTTGTTCCTGGCTCCATCCTCCTTCCAGGGAGTGAAAACTCCTCCAGGAATTCCCCTCAGTGTTTGGAATGAGAAAGAAGACAAATTGGGAAGGAATCTTTGTGTGTTTCCTGGAAATCCCAAAGATGAAAAAACCAGAGCTCTTCCTTCTCATTATTTCTGAGAATTCTTCAGAATTTATTCTTCTAATCATCTCCTGGTGTATTTTCCTCCTTCCGCTCTCCCTGCTCTGGTTTTTGCGGGGCTGTGCCCACTCTAAAGCTGTGCCAGCTCCTGGTGCCCAACCTCAGGGTCTGTCCTGGGCTTCCAGCTAACCCAGGAGAGGGAAATGTTCCTCATGGGCTGCATGATGGGCTCAGGAATTCACCTCAGAGTTTGGAATGGGGAGAAGACAGAAATTGGGAAGGAATCTTTGTGTTTCTGGGTCTTTCCTGGAAATCCCAAGGTCCTGGTGCCCAACCTCAGGGTCTGTCCTGGCCTTCCACCTACACCAGGAGAGGGAGATGTTCCTCATGTTGGGCTCCTGGGACATCTCAAAGGTTTGAAAATCAATTTTCTGTGTGTCCCTGCGTGGCGCTGGGCCCACAGAACAGCTCAGTGTCACTTCCTTCCCCTCAGGAAAGGGATTCTCCTCTGTGCTCCAGAAACTTCATTTCTGTTCCCACCATGTTCAGATGGAGCTGGGGAAAATGAGGAACCCTCCTGGCCTGCTTTATCCCCACTCAGAACTTCATTTTGTTCAACAAAACCCTTGGATGTCGCCTTGGGACTTCCCAGCAGCATCTGAGCGATCCAAGATGGAGCAGAAAGGAGATGGGGAAGGGTTTCCACCTCTGGTTTGTTGTTCTCCAGATGTATTTTAGAACAGCAGAGAGGATCCTGGTGTTTTGTTGCTGCTCTTGGTTGGGATTGTTGTTTTTGGCTCCTTCAGCTGCCAAGGCTCGAGCTGGATGCTTGTTCCACACTGTAGTGACCCCTGGGAAATCCTATGGATCTGCAAGGGAAAAATTCCTCAGCAACACCAGCTGCTTGGAGGGAAACAAAGCAGGCAGGCACAGAGGCTGGGAAGGTTATTTGGGTAAAATATGGTGGTAAAATATGTTTAATTTTGGCAGAAATAGCAGAAATTTGGAAGTGTGTTTGCTGGGAGGTCCAGGCACACCACTTGAGGTGATTGTACAGCTCCACTTTTAGCTGGAAATAAACCAAAATGCAACTCTGGCAGTGAAATTAAATTATTGTTGGATTGAAATCTGGCTTTGGGCAGTGGAGGAGAATTGGGAACCCCAATTTAAAGCCCATTTTTTCCCTAATTCATTAAACCTGACCTCAGTTCTTCACTTTGTCCCCCCAGTTGTGGCTGTTCCTGCCCAAGCTGCTCTGGGTGCTGCTCAGGGTGGTTTGGGAAGCCAAATTTGGGGGTTTTGGGGGTGTCTGGGTGCCTTTGGGGTCCCTGCACTCTGATAAAGCAGAAGTGGTTTGGGAGCTGCATCAGGCTCAGTTTGTGGTGGAGATTTTTGGGCTGGAACAACTTTTGGGGCAGTTTCAGAGCAGATTTACAAACCCACAGCTGTTAAAATAAGCCCAGAGCTGACTTATTTCAGCAAAACGGGAAAAAAATGGTTTCTAATGGATTTAAAAACTCATTTTCTGATGTGGAACAGACTGTTTGGATATAGGTTGGGTTCTGATGGTGGTGCTGGGATGTAAATTCAGCATAAGCCACATTGAGCAAGCTCTGAACTGCAGACTGTTACTGGAAATGTGCAGGAAAATACAGGAAAATAGAAATACAGGAAGTATATAGGAAAATACAGGAGAAATGGAATACAGGAAATATACAGGGAAATGGAAATATAGGAAATATACAGGAAAATACAGGGAAATGGAAATACAGGAAATATATAGGAAAATACAGGAAAAATGGAATACAGGAAATATACAGGAAAATGGAAATACAGGAAATATACAGGAAAATGGAAATATAGGAAATATACAGGAAAATACAGGAAAATAGAAATACAGGAAATATATAGGAAAATACAGGAGAAATTGAATACAGGAAATATACAGGGAAATGGAAATATAGGAAATATACAGGAAAATACAGGGAAATGGAAATACACAGGAAAATGGAAATACAGGAAATATACAGGAAAATGGAAATACAGGAAATATACAGGGAAATGGAAATACAGGAAAATAGTGGGAAAATGGAATACAGGAAAATGGAAATACAGGAAATATACAGGAAATACAGGAAAATGGAAATATACAGGGAAATGCAGGGAAATGGAAGTACAGGAAAATAGTAGGAAAATGGAAATACAGGAATTATTCAGGAAAATACAGGAAAATGGAATAGAGGAAAATACAGGAAAATGGAAATACACAGAAAAATGGAAATATAGGAAATATACAAGAAAATACAGAAAAATGGAAATACAGGAATTATATAGGAAAAATACAGGAAATACACAGAAAAATACAGGAAAATGGAAGTACAGGAAAATACAGGAAAATGGAGGAAATGTACAGGAAATACAGGAAATATACAGGGAAAATGGAATACAGGAAAATATGGGAAAATGGAAATACAGAAATTATACAGGAAAATACAGGAAATATACAGGAAAATACAGGAAAATGGAAATACACAGGAAAATTGAATATACAGGAAAATACAGGAAAAATGGAAATACAGGAAATATACAGGAAAATGGAAATATAGGAAATATACAGGAAAATACAGGGAAATGGAAATACAGAAATTATACAGGAAAATACAGGAAATACACAGGAAAATTAAAGTACAGGAAATATACAGGAAAATACAGGGAAATGAAAATACAGGAAATATATAGAAAAGTACAGGAAATGGAATACAGGAAAATGGAATGCAAGAAAATACAGGAGAATGGAAGTACAGGAAATATACAGGAAAATACAGGGAATTGGAAATACAGAAAACACACAGGAAAATACAGGAAAAATGGAAATAGAGGGGGAAATGGAAATACAGGAAAAGGGAATGCTGCAATCACAGCCTGGTTGGGGGTGGAAGGGACCATGGACATCACCTGGGCCACCTCCCCCTCACCCAGGGTGCCCCAAGCCCTGGTGGCAGAGCACTGGTCAGTAATGGTGCCACTGGTCTGTACTGGTGGGGAGCTCTGGTCAGTAGTGGTGCCACTGGTCTGTACTGGTGAGGAGCACTGGTCAGTAGTGGTGCCACTGGTCTGTACTGGTG
>JAXCLO010000101.1:6441634-6480241 GCA_035583995.1 Arremon aurantiirostris | reverse complement strand
CCAGGGATCCAGGGGCAGCCCCAGCTGCTCTGGGCACCTGTGCCAGGGCCTGCCCACCCTCACAGGGAACAATTCCTGCCCAATATCCCATCTAACCCTGCCTTCTGTAAGTGGGAAGCCATTCCCTCTTCTCCTGTCCCTCCAGGCTCTTGTACAGAGTCTCTCCATCTTTTCTGCGGGCTCCTTCAGGTTCTAGAAGTCTGCAGTGAGGTTTTGTTGTACACAGCACAACTGCTCTCTGAAGAACCTTCAGCACAAAATACTGGGATGTTCTCATTAAATACATGCAGGAAGAATCAGCACCCCAAAAGAAAATGGGCACAAAGAGAGCTACAAATCAAGAGAAAACAATCCTCCATGCCATGAAGCCAACAACACCTTCCTGAGGTGACGCCAATGTGACCTGACAAAACCTCTCTGACCCAGCAGAACCTTCTCACCACCTGAGGACCTTCAGCTCAGGCTGATCCTGCACACAAATCCCATGTGCAAAATGTCACCAAGAGGTTACAAACACCCTGGTGAAACCCACAGCGATAACGAGCTCCCCCAGACCCATCGGGTGGGCAGGGGCACATCCACCGAGCTGTACATAAACAACAGACTGCTGGCCGAAGTTGCTGCTGCTGCTTGGCAGCTCCACACCACTGAAATCTCTGTCACCGTTTGTGCTATCAACTTGATCAAGAACCCAGAGTTAATCCAGGCTCCGGTTTTTTGCGTCTTTCCCCAGCGGGCGAGGACACAGGGACCGAGCGAAGGGCTCACACCGCGAGCTCCCAGGTGTTTTGCACAGCCCGGCCCCGGCTGCAGGTGCGGGATGCCCGTTACCAAACACACCGGAGCGTTGGGGCTCACCGGCCCCGCCGTGACGGGGCACAGCCAGCCTGGGCCCGCAGGAACCGGCACGGACCGGGCCCATCCTCGGCCGCAGCGGGCGGGGAGGGAGAAGCGGGGCTGCTCGGTCACCGGCTGCCGAGGGACAGAGGGAAGGAGAAAGGGACTAAAGGAGGCAAGGCACCCCCAGCCCCGCCCGGCCTGGCCCGGCCCGGCCCGGCCCCTCCGCACAGCCCGGCCCGGCCCACAGGCCCGAGCCCCCGGGGGAAAGTGCGGCGCCCAAGGCTGCCGCAGGCCCCCCGCCTCGCCGTGCCATGCGCCGTGCCATGCGCCGTGCCATGCGCCGTGCCATGCTCCGCACCGTGCCCCGGGCGCTGCCCCGGCCGTACCTGCTCCGGTGCCGGTGCCACCAGCCGGCCCGGCCCGGCCCGGCCCGGCCCAGCTCCGCCTCCTCCGTCAGCACCCGCCGGCCCCGCCGCTGCACAACATGGCGGCCGCCCCCGCCCCCGCGCGGGGCACGACGGGAGCGCGCCCCGCCCGCCGCTTCGAACCCACACAGGAAGCGGCGGCGCGCGGCGCTATGGCAACGGCCCCGCTGACGTCACCGCCGGGACAGTACGTCATGGCCGGCCCCGGTGTCTGTGTGTCCGTCCCGGGAGGGCACCGGGCCCGCAATGCTGGGGCGCTGAGGGGCCCTTGGAGTCCTTAAGGAGGCCCTTGGGGGCAGCTCTTGGGGCCTTACAGGGTTCCTTCGGTCGCTGGGTGTGTGTTTGTGTGTTCTTGGGTGCTTGAGGGAATTCTCTTGGTCCTGGAGGGGCTCTTAGGAGCGCGTCTGGAGCCCGCGAAGGGACTCACCGTGTCCCTGAGGGGCTCCCTGAGTCCTTAACGGGGTGCTTGGGTCTCTGGGAGGCTCCTTAGTGGGAGTTTCTTGGTCCCTGCAGGGGTTCTTGGGTCTCTGGAGAAGGTTCTTGGGTCCTTAAGGGGCCTCTTGGGTTCTGGGGGTTGTTCCTGGCCCCTCCAGAGGGTGTGGGATTCCTGTACCCCCAAAGATTGTCTGTGACTCAGTGTAGGACGCCCCAGGACCCCGCAGAGTGGCTGTGCCTCTCCCATTCCTGCTCTCTGGTCCCCATTGCTCTTCCCATAGAGGTGTGGGGTGAGTGGGGGAAGCCAGCTGTGTGTCCAACCCCTCTTGGGAGGGCACTGGGGCACGGGTGGCTGCTCAGCCCCACATGGCCTGGGAGGAGCCCGGGCAGGTGCTGCAGGAGGACACGGCCTGTGCCCTTCTCAGAGCTGCTGGAACCTCCCAGTTCCTGCCCACGCCCACAGAGGGGGCCTGGGGTGCCTGTGGGGGGCAGAGGGTGCCTCCCCCCAGACTGCCCATGCTCTGGTGACCCTAGTGACCATCTCACTGTTACCCTGCACAGCACAGCCACCCATTCTGGCCCTACTGCAGCAATGCAGCGAGCTGCATGCAATCTCTGATATTAACCTTGGACTCCTGGGTTATCAATCATGCAGCTCAGCCTCCCATAATAATCAAGTCTGTCTTTAAGGCTCCCTTGTATGTTATTTTCAACAAGAAACACCTGATAGCTGCAGTCCTGAGAAGGCACAGAATCATTCATAGAATATCCTGAGCTGGAAGGGACCCACAGGGATCATTGATCCCAGCCCCTGTCCCTGCACAGCCACCCCAAGAACCCCACCCTGAGCACCCCTGGGAGCTCCTGGAGCTCTGGCAGCCTTGGCACCATTCCCCGGGCAGCCTGGGCAGTGCCCAGCAGCCTCGGGGGGCAGAACCTTGCCCTGAGCTCCATGCCAAGGCCTGGCACAGCTGCAGCCCTTGCTGGGCTCCTGTCCCTGTGCCAGAGCAGAGCTCAGCCCCTGCCCCTGTGCCTGCCCTGGGGAGGAGCTGCAGCCCCCGAGGAGCCTCCCCTCAGTCTCCTGGGCTGCAGCTGAACGAGCCAAGTGCCCTCAGCTGCTCCTCAGCCCTTCCCCAGCTCCGTGTCCCTCCTTTGGGCACTCTCCAACAGCTTTGGGTCCTTCTGATCCCGTGGTGCCCAAAGTGCCCCCAGCACTGGAGCTGAGGCTGCCCCAGGGCAGAGCAGAGTGGGACAATCCCTCCCTGGGCCTGGTGCCCCCAGCACAGGGTGGCCCTTGGGGCTGCCAGGACCCAGCAGTGACTCAGATCCAACTTGCACTGACCAGGACCCCCAGGGCCCTTTCTGCAGTGCTCTGAGAGGAGCCAGATCTGCTGTGATGCCTGGAACAGTTGCTGTGCACATCCCAAGGGAAGCTCCTGCCTTGGAAGAGCTCAGCTTGGGCACCTTGGTCTGGTTCTCTGCATGTCTGCTGATTTCCAGGACATCCAGGACGGGCTTTGGGATTTGCTGCTGAATTTCTTTTTTCCTCAGCCCCTTCCCCAGCTCCGTGTCCCTCCTTTGGGCACTCTCCAACACTTGGACAGTGCCCAGAACTATGGAGGCCACTGTGGGTGAGGTGATGGGTGAACGCCCAGGCCTTGCTCAGCCCCCTCTGGGCTCCCCAAATTTGCTGCTTTCAGCCCAGCTCAGCACTCAGGGGCTGAGCAGGGACATTCCCCAGGGCAGGGCGAGTACAAAGCCCTGGCTGGGGGCCAGTGGGAGCAGCAGGGCTGAGCATTCCCAGAATCCCAGCAATGGAGGGGTCCCCAAGGACAGCCCCACATGTGGCAATGAGCTCTGGATGAATGGAAACCCTTCTCAGCTCCACCAAGGGCTGTGCCCAGTTATTCACCACCCCCATCCAAGCTGGAAAGGGAACAACATCCCAGCTGGGCTTAATAAAGTCTAGTGCAGTTGCTGAGCTTTCAGACAAAAGCAGGGTTTCAAGAGCAGGGTTTGATCAGCCAAGCTTGAAATGCAGCAATATTAAAACCACTGAGCTCCCAATGAGAGAAAGGCTCCCCCAAACTCACGTTCATGGAGGGGTGGGTGGGTGGAACTGGTGCTGCAGAGGCTGCAAAACAAGAGAGAGGGTTTGTTATAATGAATTTATCAGGAATTTGTTATCAGCAGTTTGTTATAAGGAGTTTTCTCCAAGCAGGGCCAAAGCATCGTTCCTTGAAGGACCCTGTGGGTCTGATCCCATCCCCTCCAACCCCCAAAGGAAAATTTTCCCAGCTTTAGCCTAAAAAGGAGTGGAAATGGCTCTGGATGTGGCTGTCACTCCCAAATTTTGCCAGGGAAAGTGGCACCACTGAAGCACCCCATGGGCAGGGCCTGGCTGAGCTGTGCCCCAGGACAGGACAGGCTCTCTGGTGACATTTGTGACACGGAGCCAAAGCGGCCCAAGGAAGGAAGGGAAATTTGGGCTGGCATTGCTCCAACTGGCACCAGATGGTGGCAAACCAAGGCCAGGGGTGGCACTGGGAGGTGTCAGCTCACCTGGCATGTTGGGGTTGGGGCAGGCTTCCCTCAGGTAGAAAATCAGCCCATCTGGTTTGAGTTTTAAGTACTCCACCAACTGGGAAAGGGATGAGAGGAAAAAGAGATTATTGTGAGGAGAAAAAAATCAATATATAATATATAATATGTCATAGATTAAATATAAAATATACTAATTTGTATATAGTATATATTAATGTTGTAATATATAAGTATATATTTATATATTGTATATGATATTTACTTATATGTAATATTAATATAATTTAATAATATTAATAGAATTATATAGAATTTAATATAATTTAATTATATATATTATATATAAAATAGATTATATCCTTATATTGTGCATTTTATATATTATTATATATAATATAAATATAATATCATATTATTATATAATAATATAATAATATATTATTGTATTATTATATTTAATTTCATATTGACAATATATTTAATTATATATATTATTATCTATATTATACATTATATATAATATATTATATATATAATAATAATAATAATAATAATAATAATAATAGTTATTATTGTTGTTATTATTATTATTAGCTTTTGTGACTTAGGACATTGAATCCTCTCAGATTTATGGCAGGCAGGCACCAGACTGTTTCTGTCTTCTCTGTGTGCATTTAGGGATGTCCCAGGGTGTGATTGCATCCCTGGATATCTGCCAGAGCTGGGAAGAGCTTGGGAAATTCAATAAGGCCCAAAGAAAAGACAAAATCTGCAGTCTGAGCAGGGCATGTGGAGTGCAGTGGCATTGCTGTGCCAGCCAGGAAGGGGTTTAGGCCCTGAGGTGTGGGATAAATCCTGAGAGAAAGCAGATCCTTTTTCCCAGAGGAACTGCAGGGTTTGTTCTGTGGATCCCAGGCAGTTTTTGATGGTGGCACCCCTGGATCCAGCACAGAAGGGACATCACTCACCCTGGAGACAACCAGCCCAGCCAGGGACACCAGGCTTTCCCTTCCCCTCCTGCCTGACTCAGATTTCAGCTGAAATTGGGAGCCTGGCATGGCCCTGTCACCATAAAAACACCTCAAAATCTTTGTTCTCAATAAAATTCCATGTGAAAACAGCCCTGGGAATTCAGAAAATTCAGCAAAATGGGGTTGTTGTCCCTCAGACGGCCCTAGCCAGGAGGAAGCTCTGGCATCCACTCCCTGCATAATTTCAGTTAATGGTTTAACTCTTAAATTACTTGTTTTAATTAATTAACCCCAACCAATATATGCATAATTATAAATATTGTGTTATTCTTCAATTACTCCCAGCCAGCATGGAACAAGGTTGTCATGAGCTACTTTTGCAGGAGCACAGCTGGGGAAAATTACTGGAATTTTAAGTTTTGATAAACTAACTCTGATATACCCCAGTGAACAAAGCCAGGGAGAGGAAGATGGATTGAGGCTGGACATCTGGAATGCAGAATTTATGGACCACAAGGAGACTTTGGAGAAACCAGAAGAAAAAAAGAAGAGACTAAAAAAGATTCAGTTTAAGCATTGGAGAGTCCCTGCTAAGGAAAAAAAAAAATAGAAAAAAATCTTTTTTAGTTTTAAAAATTTAAAAATATGGTCTAGTTAGAAGAAAAAGAGAAATTAATAACCAATAGAGGATAAAATACTAATTAATGAAAGAGAATTAGCATGGAATCATGGAATATTCTGAGTTGGAAGGGACCCCTGAAGATCAGTGGTGATGATTACTAATTATTAAGTGGTGGGGATCAAACCACAACTTTGGTGTTATGATGTCATTGAGAAACAATGAATATTAATTTATTTTTCTGTATAAATAAGTATAAAAATTAAAATACTTTTATATAAATGTATTTTCTATAATAGATATATAAATATAAATATAAATATAAATATAAATATAAATATAAATATAAATATTTATATAAATATTTTATAAATATAAATATAAATATTTATATAAATAAAAATATATTATATTTCTATAAATAAATATTTATATTTTCTATCATTTTATATAAATATAAATGTCTAATCAAGTAACAGCATTTTGGATCAGGGTCTGTGTGGAGGCCAGAATTTTGTCAGATATGCACATAACCCCTGGCCAGGAATAAAATAATTCCTGATTTGCTGACACTAAAAAAATGGCATTAGAGGGGTTTATTTATCCTGATGATTTTGAGGGACTTGGTAATGCTTCAAAACAAGGAAAAGGTGCCTCAATTTCTTGCTACCTGCCAGAGTGTGTCGAATTTGGTGCCCTCAGGAATGGAATATTTCCCAGATTTATCATGGTCCACCCGGTAGTGATACACGGTCTTGCCATAGACGAGGGACAGGGCGTAGGCACGGTTCTCCTTCTTCTCTCTCAGCCTGGCAAGGAGGAAAATGACTCATAAATTATTAAAAGCAGCTCTTGGTTTTACTCTGAGGATTGTCAGTGTCAGTGGTGAGTGGGCATGATATGTGGAGAGGTGTCCCTGCATCCCTGCATAAAATTCTATATATTATATATAAAAGTATATCATATATAATATATTATATATTATCTATAATATAATATATATTATATATTATGTATTATATATTATATATTATATATTATATATTATATATTATACATTTTATATATTATATTAAATTACTATACTATACTATACTATTATATTATATACTATTATATACTATTATATACTATTATATTCTATTATATTCTATTCTATTATATGATATACTATTATATATTATATACTATTATATACTATTCTATTCTATTATACTATACTATACTGTACTATATTATACTATATTATACTATACTGTATTAGACTGTACTATATTATACTGTACTGTATTATACTGTACTGTATTATACTATATTACATTATTAGTTTTACAAATGTACATTATAATTATGGGCTATTTAATATTCTATACAAACAGAATATTCTATACAAACAGCTCTGCTCCTCCTCCCTCCTCCATGGTGCAGCCTCAGCCCCTTCCCTGCTCCCAGCAGGCTCCTCCTCTCCCCAAAAACCCCAAACCACATCTTTGATTTTGGCAGCCTGAGCTCTGCAGCTGAGGAAGCAGATGAAAGGCCATTGCCCCAAACGCAGCCCCAGCAGATGCTGGCACACAGCTCCTAACTGGGGAGTGTTGCACTGAACCAGAGGGGTTTGCAAGTAGAACTGGTTGATTTTTGTGATTTTTTCCCACTCCTGTTTAGAGATGGCATCCGACGTTTCCTCGCTGGGTGCGGCCGTCGGCTCCGGGAACTCCGGCTCGGGAGCCCAGGCTGGAGGAGCTCAGAGACCCAGCAAGAGACGGCCTGGGTGAGTGAGGGCTGGGGGAAAAGGCCTTTTGGAGGGAGTTTTGTTCTCCAGAAAGAGCTGTGGCTGCTTCTGAGAAGTGTCCTGCTTCTTTCAGGTGGGCTCTGTCCAGTCCTTTCCCTTTGTGGTCAGCTACCATTTCTATATTTCTGTGCAAACATTTGACTTTATAACATACTTCAGAGTTCTGTCTTGTAATTATGGGTTAAATCTGCATTTCTCTTTGAATTGTGTGAGGTTGGTTATACTTGAATTTTCATTTATTCTAACTCTCTGTCCACCTCAATGTGCACTTACATTATACTTGTGAAGTTTGATTTCATTTACAGCAAGAAAATTGTATCAGTTATAAATTTATATATGTATAAATTATCAATTATCAATTATCAATTTGTCATACATAAATGTCTCCCTTCTTTCAGTAGCCTGAAAAATCTGTATCTACAGATATTATTTTATTACTTATACCACATTTAAAGAACAGTAAGTATGGTGTCCTTACTCCTCAAAGAGGAGATTAAATGACACATTCAGAGGGGACTAAAAACTTTGCACCTCACAGAAAGAACAAATAAATGCACACCAAGGATTGAGAGCCAGACAGGAGTTGCTGCAAGGCCTGGGGGAACAGAGAATCTGGATTTTGGAGCCTTACTCCAACCTTTGCAGCTGTGCTGTCCCTGGGAGGGATGGGGGGAAGCCACAGTGTGCTTGTGGGAGGCTTTTTGTTTGCTAAAAATGCCTTTGCAAATTCAAATTCAAAGGGAGTTGAGTGCTTGTTCCCAGATTTCTGGCACGAGAAGTTGCCTCGTAATTTTGGAGCAAACTGAAATCTCTCTGCACCCCTCCCAGTCACTGAAACTCTTTCCTCCAGCCCCATCTGCTGCTGCTCCCACTCCCCTGCAGCTCCTCCCGTGCTGCATCCACAGTTTTCCATCCCAAAAGGTGAAAACTCTTCTGTCCTTCCACATGAACTGGTCAGAAGTGAGGTTTTATCCCTAAACACTGCACAAACTGAACTTTAACTCCGGGAGGATTTTACCCTCCACTTTTTTTGTTTTGTTTTAATTTTAAATGCACCCAATCCATGCTTTTAAACTGGGAATGCTCCATCTGTAGGTCCCTGATTCTCCTTGGAGGCTTTTGGAACAGAAAGTTGGGATTCAGTGGATGCTCTAAGTGGATTTTCTTCCTTTGGAACTGTTTTTCCTTGCTCTGTTCCTAAAAGAAGCCCCTTTCCAAACTCTGTTGGTTGTTTCACGTTAGAATCACTAAATTGCATTGGGATTATTTAATTTTTCCTTTCAGGACTCATCCATGGGGACAGACAGAAAAGTAATTTAAAGGAGAAACCACTTGGTTAGCAGTTATGTTTTTTTCTGTTTTTCAGGCTCGATTTTGATGATGATGGAGAAGGGAACAGTAAATTCCTCAGGTGAGGGAGAACATGGCATCCAGAATTTCTGTCCTGTAGCTGTGTCTGTGTGTTTTCTCTGGAGCAAGATTTCTCTGCTCCTGTGGCTTTTCCCCTCTGGAAGCAGTGGGAATTGCTCCAGTTCCTCAATATTCAGCAATATTCCTCCATCTCTGTGGCTTTTGACATTAATTAATCCTCATCTGCTGTAAGGATGCTTCAGCTCCAGAGACATCCTTATCTCTGAGGAGCTGGCAAGGCTTTGAGGATCTCCTCATGGTCCATATGGAGCCCAGAAGAGTTGGAATATCTTGTGTCATTTATTTGTAGCCTCACTATGTGGTTTAGGATTGAATAACTCCACTGATACTGGAGTTAACTCCAATAAAAACTCCAAATAACTCCAATTCCAGAATTCCCTGCATTCCTGTGCTTTAAGGATGGTTTCAGGATGATGAATGTGGGATTTTCCAAGAGAAACCCTTGGATGGAGGTCCTGATTTGGGTTACTTGTATCTTCCAAGTGCAATTTGGGGTGATCAGTGAATTACCCTGCATTGCCCACAATAAATTGACCATTTTTAACCCCAGGCATTTTTTGTGGCAGTTTTTAAACCTTTTTGTGGTTTTTTGTGGTCTTTTTGGGGAAAGAAGGAAGTGCAAACACTTTAACCTCTCCCCCTTCTCCTAGATGTGATGATGACCCGATGCCAAATGATAAAGAGAGATTTGCCAGGTAAGAATTTGATGATTTAAAAGCTTTTTGTGCCAAGAAAACTTAATATGAGAAGGATCCTGCAGCTCCCTTCTCACAACCATCTCTCTTTGAAGGGACCCACAATAATCCTTGATGTTTTTTGGACCAGTTCATTGAGTGTGACAATGACATTCCTCTTTTTCACCATTCCTTTCAGCTCTGCCCTTGGACTCTCATTCTTTTCTCCTGCTCAAGAAACTTGCAGAGATTTCAAGTTTCCTGCTTAGTACAAGTTTTCCTTGAACAGGGTTTCCTGGCACAAACTGGGATTTGTGTGTTTTGGAGGGAATTACACAGAAACTCTACAAATTTGGGGTTTTCTGGAGATTGTAGGGAATACTTTGACCAGTTTTTGGTATCTGACTATCTCTGAGTGTTGGGACTGAGCCCATGGGATTTTTACAGCTATTTTAAGCTCCATTCCTTCTCTGGACATGTTCCAGCCCACCAATGTCCCATTTTACAGGAGGGGCCCAAAAATGCCCCCAGGATTTGGGGCAATCCTGCTGTTACCTCCCAAAGGGTTGCAAGGAATTCCAAGCTGGGATTCTCCAGCTTTTTAAATGGTTTGAGTCCTTTTGAAGTCAAGCAAATCAAAAATCTGTTAGAAATATCAGAATCTTTTTAATATTAGAAATAAGCAAATCAGAACTGGGTCACAGCCTCAGAAAATGTTTTGAAACTCCAACACATCAGGCACCAATTGAAAGCAGAATGTTGCAAACTAATGACTGTTTTATTTTATGGAATTGCTCCTCTGCAAAACAGACCTGTCCCTAGGCTGGGATTCCTAGTCCATCTTTCCATTTTTTTTTTCCATTTCTTTCAACTTTTTTCCATTTTTAGCTTAGCTGGCTAATTTTATTTTTAGGTCTGATGATGAGCAGAGTTCAGCGGATAAGGAGAGACTTGCCAGGTAGGAGAATGGAGATTTCAAGCATGGACAAGCAGAGTTTTTCCTTTCCTTAATGTTTCTCTAGGCATCCCTTCTCTCTCTTTTTTTATTTTTCCTCCCTCCTTCCCTCATCTGCTGCAGAGGATTTAACAGACTCCTGGAAATGGCTGTGGAATTGGGATTAGGAGGGGAAAGGCATTGAGGAAAGGCACACCTCATCCTTGGAAGAACCTTTTTAGGGAATACATGAAAGGATTTATTTACCAAAGGCCACAGGGTAGGGCTCCTGCTTTCACCTTGAGCTTTGCTAACCTTTGCTAAATTCAGTTCCTCTTGTCCTGGGTCCCAAGTTGTCCATCTGGGAAGGTTTTGTGTCCTGGGGATGCTGTTGGACTCTCAGACCAGGCAGGAAAAGCTGTGTTAGCTCAGGTGTTTTCCTTCCAGGAAATGTGGTGTCACTGCAAACAGGATTTAATTTTTCCCTGAGTTTCTATTAGTAATTTTCTATTAGTTTCTATTAGCAATTAATGCGTTTCTATTAGTAATTAATGAGAGGCTGTGCCTGAAACCACCAGAACAGTCACCAGGAATGAGCCCTGAGGACACCTGTGCCCTTCATTTTCCACCTTACAGACTTAACCCAGTTTTGGGCAGTTTTGTCTTTAAACCAAAACCTGACCCCCCCCAGTGCTGACTGCACTGAGCTGTGCTGAAATGTTTGAGGAGGTCAGGAAGGCACAGAGGTGTCCCCAGCATGGACAATCCCAGTTCTCCCATCCTTTCCTCATGGCAGAGTGAAATGGAAATGTTTGGTAGCTTTTGTTGTTGAAGGATCTTTGTTTTTCATACCTGAGCTTGTGAGTTTAGAGAAGCAGCCTGACTCAAAGGTGAGGCCACTGAATGTCTGCACACATCTCATAGTAGTAAATGCTCCATTTTTGTATTTTTCCTGTTTATTCACCTGCCTATCCTTGCTCCTTCCAACACTTCCATCTCATTTCACTTCCTACCATGTGCTTCCTTGCACATGACCCATCCTTCTGTAGAGGAAACCTGGCTTTTGAGCTCTGTTTTGGAAAATCCACCTTAGGATCCAAGTTAAATGATGTATCCTGGATAAAAGAACCAAGTTCTGGTCTGATGGGAGCCAAAGGGGTGCCAAGAACCTCTTTAGGTGGCAGCAATGGTCTCAGTGCCACCACCCAGGTGTTGCCTGCTCCTGGTCTGCCCAGCTCGGCTGGCCTTGATGATCTGTGCAGAAATGAGGTGTAACCTGCTTGGGAGCTGTGGTGAGAGGGCTCTTGGTGTCACTGAGAGGTGGCTTCACAAAACACTGCAGGGTCAGACCCAGGCCCAGCTCATTCAGCTCACTCAGAATCCTGGCGTGGCTGGGGCTGGAAGGAGCCTCAGAGCTCCTTCCCACACCTCCCACCTGCCCAGCTTGCCCAGAAGAGCAGGTGCCCAGATTTTAGCTGCACACCTGAT
This sequence comes from Arremon aurantiirostris, assembly GCA_035583995.1. Taxonomy (NCBI): domain Eukaryota; kingdom Metazoa; phylum Chordata; class Aves; order Passeriformes; family Passerellidae; genus Arremon; species Arremon aurantiirostris. The sequence continues at coordinate 6,468,088 of JAXCLO010000101.1, read as the reverse complement.
GGGTCTGATGGTGCAGGTGATCTCATCCACCCTCACATGGACAGTGTTGAGGTGACTCTGCTTTGGGAGCAACTCCTTTGCAGCATTGTGTGGTGGATGGGGAAGGTCAGGCCAGATCCTCAGTGTCCGCAGGTTCCAGGGAGCTGCTGTGACTTCGAGGAAGGTCCCGGTGTAGCCTCTCCTCCTTGCCCTGTCTCCACATTCCCTGTGCACGCCCAGCATGTGAGGCTTGATCCTAATCCCGACAGCGTCTGTATGTGTGTGTGTGTGTGTGTGTGTGTGTGTCACACAAACCTCCCACCCCTGGCAGCTTCACCTTCTCCTTTTCTCCTCCTGGACCTGTGGCAGGGAGAACCACAGCGAGATCGAGCGCAGGAGGAGGAACAAGATGACAGCCTACATCACGGAGCTGTCCGACATGGTGCCCACGTGCAGCGCCCTGGCCCGCAAGCCGGACAAGCTGACCATCCTGCGCATGGCCGTGTCCCACATGAAATCCCTGCGTGGCACCGGCAACACCTCCACTGATGGCACCTACAAACCCTCCTTCCTCACCGACCAGGTCTCTGCCCGTACAAAAAGTCTCTTTTCCTCATTTTATTGAGTCCCCTTAAGGTCCTGGATGATCACAGTGAGGTGTCCCTGAAGCCTTCTGATCTTGGAGTCCCTCTTCCTCCTTTTATTAAGTCGCCTTAAGGTCCTGGAAAGTCCTTCTGGTCTTGGCCTGATGCTGCTTTGTGGGCATTACAGCAGTCAGAGGGGGAAATTAAATCATGAGTGGGGCAAAAAAGTCCAAACCCAGGGTGTGTTTTGGCTGTGGAGTTGAGAGGTGTCAACCTCTATCACTGACCACGTCTCTGCCCATATAAAAAATCCCTTTTCTTCTTTTTATTAAGTGGCCTTAAGGTCCTGGAAGGTCACAGTGAGCTGTCTCTGAAAGCTTCTAATCTTTGTGGGAATTGCAGCAATCAGAGGGGAAAATTAAATGATGGAGGGGGGAAAAAGCCGAAACCCAGGATGGTTTTGGCTGTGGAGTTGAGAGGTGTCAGTCTCTATCACCGACCAAGTCTCTGCCCATCTCAAAAATGCCTTTTCCTGTTTTTGTTAAACCCCCTTAAGGTCCTGGAAGGTCATAGTGAGGTGTCCCTGAAGCCTTTTGATCTTGGAGTCCCTCTTTTTATTAAGTGGCCTTAAGGTCCTGGAAGGTCACAGTAAGGTGTCCTTGAAGGCTTCTGATCTTGGCCTGATGCTGCTTTGTGGGAATTGCAGCAATCAGAGGGGAAAATTAAATTATGAGTGGGGGGAGAAAGTCCAAACATGGGGTGTGTTGTTATAGGATATGAAATAACACAAGGCGCACACGCACCTTTCTTGAGGTAAAAAGAGTGCTTTTAATTTCTGATTCTAACATTTATAGACTTCTAAAAGTGACAGTGACAGTGTCACCTCTCCAATGACACAGTTTATCAAATTTCTCTCCTTCTATAAAAGAATGCAAAACAAGAAATTATTTACATAAAGCGTGTGAGAAAATTTGTTATAAGAACATAAACATCAGACGGCTTGGAAAAATTAAAAAACCAGGGTGACAGGGATGAGTTGGGAAATGTCTGTGTGTCTGCAGGAGCTCAAACACCTGATCCTGGAGGCAGCTGATGGCTTCCTGTTCATCGTGTCGTGCGAGACGGGGCGCGTGGTGTACGTGTCGGACTCGGTGACGCCGGTGCTGAACCAGCCTCAGTCCGAGTGGTTCGGCAGCACCCTGTACGAGCAGGTGCACCCCGACGACGTGGGCAAGCTCAGGGAGCAGCTCTCCACCTCTGAGAACGCCCTCACAGGTACAGCAGGCAGGGCTGGCGCGGGAGGGGCTGGCAGGTTGGGACAGCCTGCAGAGGACTTGGATTAAATCCTTCCCTTTGTAGAGGGAACCAAGCCCTGGTGCCTTTCTACCAAGGATGCTGCAGCCCCCCCCGAGAGTGCATCTAAAGGTACCACCAGTGACACTCGTGTCCTGCCAGTTCCCAGTGCATCACCTGGCACCACTCCTGGCTTGCTGGAAGGACTCCCAGTGCAGCAGCATCTCCTTTTTCTTTCCTTTCTTTAGGTCGTATCCTCGATTTGAAGACGGGGACTGTGAAGAAGGAAGGGCAGCAGTCCATGAGGATGTGCATGGGCTCCAGGAGATCTTTCATCTGCAGGATGAGGTAGGAAGGAATTCCGTGGGGAAATCTCTGAGCCTAAAGCCAGACTTGCTCCCTAAACCTGGCCCTTTTTCCATGCTTTCATTTCAGCTTTTTTGGGGCTTATTTTGATGTAGACATGACAGAACATGGTTGAGCTTTCCTTACAGTCAAATTCTCCAAATGTTTGTTTGCCCTGGTGTTGTAGAAGATCCAATTCGTTTCAGCCCCCCTTGAGTTCTGCAGAATGAGGGGTTTGTGTGATGGAAATTCTTCTTGTTCAAGATGTCCAGCTTATTTCCATGTTGATCAAGAAAGATCAAATCCTTTCTAACCCTGGTGCAGGTGTGGCAACAGCTCTGTGGATCCGGTCGCTGTCAATCGTCTGAGCTTCATGAGGAATCGCTGCAGGTAAATGACACATAAATAACATATATATACATACAACACATAAATAACACAGCTGAACACCTTGCCTCACCTTCCCCCACCACAGCACAACCTCTTTCTCTCTCCCAAGGAATGGTTTAGGTGCAGCCAAGGATGGAGAACCCCACTACGTCGTCGTGCACTGCACGGGCTACATCAAAGCCTGGCCCCCAGCAGGTAACAATCCACCTTGAGTTCAGGTGGGCTGGGTTTAGTAGCACATGGTCTAAAATTGGCATTCCGGGAGCTGAATGTGCCAGGAAGTGCTTTGCAAACACATCTATGACTTTAATTTTAAGATTGATTTAGTTTTTGCAGGTGGAGCAACAGAAGTCTCTGTCTGTAGTGGATGAAAATAATATTGAATTGACTGATGTGCAGCTTTTGCTGAAATTCAGAGATTTTCATTCCTTCTGGTGAAAAAAGGGAGGGGTGGACACCTTAATTTGCAAAATCCCTTCATGGGGAAGAGTATTGAGCTACAGATCAAGGCAGAGAGATGTCTTGAATCCATTCCTCTGAAAGTTTTCCTGTACTAACCTTGCTGGAATTTTTGGTCCTCCCTTCCCAGGTGTTTCCCTGCCTGATGATGACCCTGACGCTGGCCAGGGCAGCAAGTTCTGCCTGGTGGCCATTGGCAGGCTCCAGGTGAGTGCCCTGTTCCCCATTTCCAACATTGCCTTGTCCTGGTAGTCCCCAAATTTCAACTCTTCTGTCTGAAAACATTCCCTGATGGCCACAAACACAGTGCAGGGCTGGCAGCTCAGGGCCAGCGAGGGTTGGTGACTGTCCCTGTGTCCCTGGCAGGTGACCAGCTCCCCCAACTGCACAGACATGAACAATGTCTGCCAGCCCACAGAATTCATCTCCCGACACAACACCGAAGGAATTTTCACCTTCATCGACCACCGGTGCGTGGCCACCGTGGGTTACCAGCCCCAGGTGAGGAACTTCAGGAGCTTTTTAAGAAGAAAATGCTCTTTAAATTTACTTTTCTTTCTACATCATGGCTCTGCTTGTCCAACAGAGCTGGTGAACCATGCCCAGGGCTTAACCCAGACATGTGTTTCTTCTCCACTGGTTGCTTTTCCATGTGTTTTTCCAAGTGCTTTGATCATGGCAAGGCTGGGTGTCTCTGGATTATGTCAAATGTCAATTAAAGCCATTTTTGCCTCAAATTGAGTTAAAGATCAAACATGAATCAACAGCTGTTGTGCTTTTCTTTTTAAAAACAGCACACCAGCTCTTGTGTTTGGGTTGTGTAACAGGGATTTGGGGGGAAGGAGCAGGAACTACCTGTCCAAAGACAAATTAATTATGGAATCTGCCTGCCAGATGAACTGACTCAATCTCTCCCAATTCCTTGAAAAATAGGAACTTTTGGGGAAAGACATTGTGGATTTCTGCCACCCAGAAGACCAACAGCTTTTACGGGACAGTTTTCAGCAGGTAAAAGCATCACAGCTGCCCTTTGCATGCAGGGTGGAATTCAGATTGGAGCTCATTCCGAGACTGGAATGTCTTGGTGCTTGCAAAACAACAAAATTGACTGGAAAACCAAGAAGAAAAACAAAGCTTAGATAATTCTCTTGTGCAAACAGTTGCAGATTTAGTCATATCATTGAATGCAAAAATGAAACAGAAGCATCTGATGTCTTAACTCCTGAATCCAGTCTTAACTCCAGCTCTGGCTGCTGGTCCAGTTGGCTTTTAGGGCCAGGGATGTGGCTCCCAAGTGCCTGCTTGACTTGGCTGAAACCCTGGTTCGTCTCTAGGGCCCAGAACCCGCAGTGGAGGTGGTTTTCTTGCCCTGTTGTCGTTACTGTTATTTCTGAGGGCCTTGGACTGGTGGCAGGGCAGGTAAGGCTGCCCCTGTGGTTTCATGACTCCAAAAACCAGCTGCTCATATCCATTGCTCCAAACCGTTGGAATGGGAAGCTACAGCATGTGTTTCATTTCTTGGAGGCTTTTCCATACATCTCACCAGTGCAAAAGAGATAAGAGAAGTGAAGCCAGAAAGCAAGGGGATTTTAGATTCCCCTCCTGGATCCTTTAGGAATCAAGCTGTCCCAAGGGAATAGTGCCATGTAGTTTGGGAAGGCTGAGATGTGGTGGTCCAGGTTTGAGGCAAAGGGCCATCACAGGGGTCTGGGGGAGGAACTGGTGCTCAGGTTACTCTTCCTCACCTTTGATCAGGTGCTACTGGTGTGATTCCATTTTGGTTTTAGGTGGTGAAGTTAAAAGGGCAGGTGCTGTCAGTCATGTTCCGCTTCCGATCCAAGAGCCGCGAGTGGCTGTGGATGAGAACGAGCTCGTTCACCTTCCAGAACCCCTACTCGGATGAGATCGAGTACATCATCTGCACCAACACCAACGTCAAGTGAGTGGTGCAGAGGGGATGCAATAACCCAGAGCTGGGCAGCCTCAGCCTCTCCATCAATTTCCACAACCCTGGAGAAGTTCCTGAGTCCCTCCGGCTCCCATTCTCTGCTGGGCTGTGCCAGGCAGTGAAGGGCTGCAAAGTGCAGGAATTGCCTTGTTGTGTGGCTTAGCAAGCTGCCAAAATGTGGCTCCAGCAGTGCCTGAAATGAGTGAAATCTGCATTAGAATGCTCTTGGATTCCTGTCACAGCCTTCCCATCTTTGGGAATGGTCAGCGCTGCTCCCTCTTTCCATGAGGGAGCTCCACACCCATTGCAAGGACCGAGAGATTGTGCCTGTGTGTGATCTGGAGCTGCAGGCTTGGCAGCTCCAGCAGACAACCAGAAGGCTGGATTGCCTGGGGAAGGGAAATCCGGGATTTTTTTGCCATGAGGCAAAGTAGCACTGCTTCCCTGCAGAGCTGAAATCTGCTGCAAGCCTGATTTCCTGCCCCATGTCAGGGCTCTCTCTTTGAACTTCTTCATTCCACACACAGCCCTTCCCACATCCAAAACCCAAAAATCCCTGTGGAAGTCCAGAGCAGAGCAGCAGTGTCTGTGTGGTTGTGTTTGAGGTGTGCAGGGTCTGAGTGTGGAGGAGGGAGCCTCCTATTCCATGGCACCACCTTTCAAGGAACCCAGGTGGAAACTCACTCAAAAACCCTTCACTCAAATGGGGTTTTGCATCTTGTCCCAGCCAGCCACACCCTGCTACACACAGGACCCAGCTTTGCTACCAGTTGGGACTTGTTAAATCTCTTTTTTCTGTGTTTGATTTGCAGGAACTCGAGCCAGGAGTCCCGGCCTGCCCTGGCAAACTCCATGCCAAGGCCTCAGCTGGGGCAGAGCGTCAGCCTTCCCCTGGACATGGGCACAGCCCCACTGCCCTCAAGGTCAGGAGGAGCTCAGCTCATTTTTTTCCATTTCCTCCTTCTCCTCACACACCCTTCATTCCCAAATTCCCCTCTCTGCAGCCAGGAACTCCAGGCTGACAAATCCCTGGTGTAACCACCCAGGGCTGTTCCCTTGGGAATTATCTTGTGTTCCCCTGTCACAGACACTTTCTATTTTAGGCAGCAGCAGCCACCTCAGGCAGAGCTGGAAGTGGGCCCAGGAAGGGAGAGCTTGGCTGGCTATGAGCACTCACAGGTGAGTCCAGAGGGATTTGGGCACTCCCTGTTCATTGTCCTGCTCTGTTTAATTCACACTTTTGCTGGGGGTTTAAAGGTGGTGGCACCAGGTTGAGGTGAGGTTTGAAGGGAAGGTGTTTGTTGGGTGTTGCTCAATTCCAGTATTTATCATGTGGAATCATGAAACATGGAATAATTTGGGTTGGAAGGAGCTGTAAAACCCATCCACTTCCGCCTCCTGCCATGAGCAGGGACACCTTCCACCAGCCCACGTTGCTCCAAGCCCTGTCCAGCCTGACCTTGGACACTTCCAGGGATGTGACTGGGATTCCTAAATGGCCCTGCTATCCCAAAAAACACATCAGAATCCCAGGAGTGGCTGGGCCTGTGCTCACCTCCTCTGTGCTGGGGTGTGAGCAGTTCCATGAGGTGTGAGCAGCCCCGTGTCCCTCCCCAGGTACCTGTCCAGCCCGTGAGTGCTGCTGGCCCCGAGCACAGCAAGCCCCTGGAGAAGGCTGAGAGCCTGTTCAGCCAGGAGAGGGACCCACGCTTCGGGGAGATCTTCCCTGGCCTCAGCACAGGTGGGTCAGCAGCTCAGGTCAGCTCCTCCTGCCTGCCCTGGTCACATTTTTCCTGCTTGTCCCCTGTGGAGCAGTTCTCCCTGCTCCCAGTCTGCAGTGGATGCTCTGACTCCAGAGAAAATCCATGAGAGTTCAGTAGAAAATGGAAAAGAAATCAAATTAAACAGGATTTAACAAAATTATCTGGAGGAGGAACCGAGGAGTGTTCCTTCAGGCAGATACATCTCTTCCAACTGCTTCTCTCCCCGTTCCTGAGGTGTCCCAGCCCAAAAGTGACTCGTGCTCTCTCCACAGATGAGAGCAAAGCCATCCCTGCCAGCACCATGCCAGCCAACCCTCCCCTCTTTGCCCAGGGCAACACCTTCACTGCTGCACGGCCTGCTGAGAACTTCAGGTGAGCCTTCACCTGCCCAGCTCCTGTTTCCTCTGCTGTGCCTTGGGCATGCCCAGGATCTGGGTCCCCACAACCCTCTCAGTTGTTTCCCAGTGTGGAATCATGAATCATTTAGGTTGGAAAGGCCCTCTGGGATCATCAAGCTGTTAACCCTGTGTTTGCCACTAACCCCTGTCCCCAGGTGCCACATCCTTGGGACGCTCAGGGGTGACCACTGGGCAGTTTCCCATCAATTATTGGGCTCATTTCCCTTCACCAGTGACTTGAGGAGAAAGGTTTGGTGCCTTTTCCTCCTGTGAGTGCCTCAGCCACGTGTTGTGTTGCAGGAGCAGCAGCATGGTGCCTCCAGTGAGCATCATCCAGCAGCAGCAGCCCTCGCCCTCCGGCCGGATCCTGTCCCAGATTTCCCGGCACTCCAGCCCAGCTCAGGTCAGCGGCACCACCTGGGCTCCAGGGACACGGCCGGTGTTCACAGCCCAGGTAGCACAGCCCAGACCCTCAGCTGCAGGCTCCCTGCTGCCTTCCAGCCCCTTCTCTCCACGGGCAGCCACCCTGCTTCCACTCTCTGGCGCTGCTTCCTCCTGCGGGGCTAATCCAGCAGCTCCTCCCTGAGCTGAGGGTCGGGGTGAAGCCGTGCCTCCTCTTCCTCTGCTGTGTTTTTCCTCTCTTACAGCAAGTGGCATCTCAGACAGTGAAGACACGACCTCCTTCCTTTGGCATGGGGACATTCCAGGGCACGCCGTCCTCCTTCAGCTCCATGGCAGCGCCGGGATCGACGGCGTCTCCCACCACGGCGCCGTACCCAGCCCTGGCCAGCCGTGGCACAGGCTTCAGTGAGTGGGGCTTGGGGGGCAAAACACTCCTGGGAGCATCCAGCTGTGGCGGGATGTGCTCTCCATCAGTTTTTGGTGGATTTTGGGAGTGTCTGAATGTGGGGAGCAGAGTTGAAGCTGATGTTGATCACCTTCAATCATCCTTCAACCGTAGAGTTGGACTCGGGGTCCTTGTGGATCCTTTCCAGCTTGGGATAATTGGGGTCCTCCCAGCAGATGAATTTTGAGCCGTTTTAAGGCTGACTATGAGGAAAAAACCCCTCTGGCAGTCTCTTTGTTCTATCCCATAGCAAACACCTGAATTCCTGTGGCAGGAATTCCTGCCCTACCACCAGCAGCAGCAGCACCACACAGAGCCCTGCCCTTCCCCATCCCACCAGAGCCCTGGAGCAGCCCCGTTCCCAGAGCAGGGCTGATTCACTGCCTGTGTTCTCTGTCCAGCAGCCACAGAGGCGGCCCAGAGCCCGGCCCCGTTCCAGCCCCGCGCCGCCGACGCCGTGGGAATGTGGCCCCAGTGGCAGGGACAGCACCACGGCCCAGCATCCGGGGAGCAGCACGTGCAGCAGCCCCAGCCCAGCCAGCCCGAGGTCTTCCCAGTAAGATGGGGCTTTTTAACCTCCCAATCTGGTGGGATCCACTGGTCTTGAAGCAGCCAGAGCTTGTCCCTCTGGTTCAGATCAACTGGGGAGGTCCCAAACTCCTGGATAACCTGATGGAGCTGGAAGTGGAGAGGGCAGGACTGGCTTTGTGTCTGATCTGTTGCAGGATCAGTGTGAAATTCTAGTTGGATTAACCCTTCTAATTCTAATTAATTAAAAAAAAAACCTACAGTCCAATGAAAATTTAAAAATTCCTGTGAATTCATAATCCTCTCACCCCAGCTTTCCCAGCAGTTGGTGATTATAGCTTAAATTTGCTGCTCTCCTTAAATTTGCCCTGCAGACCCTGTGTTCCCTTGGGAAAGGAACCAGTTTGGTTTGGTCCACAGCATCCATTCCAGCAAACCCATGATTAAATTACCCACATGATCATGAAGCCATGGAATTGTTGAGGTTGGAAAAGCCTCTGGGATGGAGTCCAGCCTTTCCCCCTAATTTCCAACCTAAACCTCCCTTGATATTCCAGTCTGGATCCTAAACCCTCTCCTTGTATCCTCACAGGACATGCTGACCATGTTGGGGGACCAAGGCCCCAACTACAACAACGAAGAATTCCCAGAGCTGAACATATTCCCTTCTTTTTCTGAATAAAAACAAGCCTTAGGGGAAACAACACAAAGCTCTCTACAATATCCACATGTAAAGGAAAAAAACAGCAGAGTCTTTTTCTCAAGGAACTGTCTGGACACTTCCCACCTTCTGGAAGCAGAGCTCCGAGGAGGGATGGCCTTGGAGGACGAGGTGGTTTGGGCACCTCCTCCATGTGGGATTGTTCTGGAAGCTTCAGGACCTGAGTGCCACGAGGCTGAAGGCCCCAGAGCTGCTCCCAAGTGGATTTTTTTTTGGGAAGGGATTCCTGTCTGGATCACAGACAGCCCTTCCAAACTTTTTAAGGTGGCTTTTGACTGTTTTTATTTCATTCTCTGCCGTGACTTTTTTCTATAAAACACAAAACTATTGGAATTTTTCAGTACTGGAAGGAACTCTTCCAAGTGTTATCCCTGTAAACACAATCCTGGAGGATGCTTGAGTAAGAATCCGTGTCCCAAGCCAGTGTTTTCCTCCTTTTTGGAGGAATTTTGGCTGTTTTTGGAGGGTTGTTACAGCGTCTCCAGTCCAGGGTGCTCCGCGTGGAGATTCCTGTGTTTTTCTGGAATCTTCTCTCTCCTGTGAACTGTGCAATGAAATCAGTGTGACCCATGACCCCCCCTCGTTACCCTGGGATAATTAACAAGCCATAAAAATATTACCCATGTAGCTTTCTTCTGGATGAATCCATTTTCCAGCTGATGGTTTCTGTGCTGCCACAATTTGATGTTCCAACAGGTTTTTTTTTTGGGATAAAACCTGCTCCATGGAATTTTATCACATGTAGGTGAGTTCCTTGTCCTCGTGTTGGAGCTGGATGGAGGAGAATCCCTGGATTTGAGAGATTTTCCAGGGAATTGCTGAGGAACTGTGTAATTTCACTACATTTGCTCACTCACCTCCTTAAAGAAGAATTCCTGCCATGGGATGATCCTGTTGCCAAATGACAAAGAGTAAGAGGAGAGCTGGAAAAGTAGGGAACAGAATGAATTTTTTTATATATATAAATATATCTATATATATAAATTTTTAATTTTTAAACATTGACTTGGAATCTTCTGGCTTTTTCCATGGAAAAAAAAAAAAAAAACAACAACTTATGGCCAACCCTGCTCTCCTCAGGGGCTGGAAGAACCATTTGATTCCCTCTTGCTTCAATTCCAACAGGAAAATTAATTTCAGAGTTGGACTTGGAAGGAAATTTGGCACAACAGCAGCTGGGGAAGGATCCCAAGTGTTCCTGGTTTTGTTTTGAATGGAATGTGGGTGTTCCCCCCTTTTCCCTGCATGTTGTGGGGGGCTCTGGGACCCCCAGGCTGGTTGTGAGTGTTCTCTCTGCTGCTTGAGGGCAAGAATGGGGAGATCCCCCCCTTTTTTCCAAGAGCTGATTCCAGAGCTGTCATTCCTGACTAAAATCTGAAACCTTTGTGTCACCAACCCAGAGAGATTCCTCTTGTAAGTGGAGCAGGAAGCTTTATTTTTCCCTCTCCTTTTCCCTCTGGAAAATTAAGACTTGAAGGTTTTGTTTTAATTGGTTTTTTTTTTTGTTTCTTTTATTTTATTTTAAATTTATGGATAAATGGGAACATCCCATTTGAAGACATCCTGGGAGTGTGTTCCCAGCAATAACCTCTCCAGCATCCATCACATCCTGGGCCCTTCAGTCCTTAAAGGGGGAGGAGGAAAATTCCCATTTCCCTGAGCCCTTCCAGGTCCTGTGGCTGAATCCCCCCCCAAATTTTCCAGTTCCTGGGAGCTGGAGCAGCCAGATCTGTTGGGAAGGAGGATGAGGAGTGGCTGAGGTTCCCAGGGGTTTGGGGGGACAGGTTGGGCCCTTTCCCCCTCTTTGGGAACTCCAGTGTTTGTCCTGGGGTGGAATTTTATCCTCCCCTCTCTGGAGGGGCAGGAGCTGAACCCCCTCAGGTGTGTCCCAGCCCCAGGTGCATTTTGGGCAGCAGAGATTTTCCAACAAAGAGATTTTTTCCCTTTTTCCAACCTTTGTCTCATTTCTGCCTCTTTCTTGGAGGAATGTCCCTAAATCCCCATCCCCTCCCTGTTCTGGCCCCCAAACTCCTGTTCCCTCCTTGTTTTGTCCCCCATTTTCTCCCCCTAAACCTCCTCCTCCCATTTTGCCCCCCAAACCCCTCGTGCCCCCCCGTTTGTCCCCGTTTGTCCCCTCGGTTCCCGGTCACTCAGTGCCACGTCAGGGCCTCGTGCTCCAGGGGATGATTGTGCCCTGGAGCCCCGGGGTGACTCAGCCCCCTCTGTGTCCCCTCTCTGTGTCCCCACAGAGGTCACAGGGGGGTGGCCCCTCTCCTGGGGACCCCCATGAGGAAGGGGAAGGGGTGACAGTGACCCATCCGCACCTTGGTGCTGCTCCATCCCCCCTGTCCCCTCGTGGGTCTGTCCTTGTTGCCACGGCTGGAGGGTGACGGTGACAGTGGTGGTGATGTCGCTGTCCCCAGTGTGACATGTCTGGGATGGCTCTGGTGCCACGTGGTGAGGTGACAGTCACTGCAGGAAGCTCCTCCCCCCGCCAGGGACCCCCAGACTGGGCACGGGGGGGGCAGCCCCGGCTTGGGGACACCTGGGGACAGAGGTGGGGTCCTGTCCTCCGTGCCTGCTGTCACAGGATGTCCCCAAGCTGCCGTGTCCGCCTGCTCCTGAGGGAAGTGGGTGCTCAACCCCGTGTGATTTGGACACGGGGAGGGCTTGGGGACAAGGTGGGTGTCCCCCGGGGCAGCAGGATGTCCCCAGGGTGGGTTGTTGGGACAAGAGAGTGTCCCCAGTGTGGGATTCTGGGACAAGAGAGTGTCCCCAGGGCAGCAGAATGTCCCCAGGGTGGGATGTTGGGACAAGAGAATGTCCCCAAAGCAGCAGGACATCCCCAAGTTTGGATGCCAGGGCAAGAGAATGTCCCCAGGGCAGGAGGACATCACCAAGATGGGATTCTGGGACAAGAGAGTGACCCCCAGGGCAGCAGAATGTCCCCAAGGTGGGATGTTGGGACAAAAGAATGTCCCCAGGGTAGGATGCCAGGACAAGAGAATGTCCCCAGGGCAGCAGGACATCCCCAAACTGGGATGCCAGGACAAGAGGGTGTCCCCAGGAACAGGATACTGGGATGGGGGGACATCCCAGGGACAGGAGAAGGTCCTGGGTACAGGAGAAGGTCCCAGGGACCGGAGCACGTCCCGGGCACCGGAGAATGTCCCGGGCAGGAGTCGCCGGCAGCCCCGCGCCGGTGCCGGTGCTGACTCAGCCGGTGCCGCCGCATCACGTGGAGCCGGGGCAGCCCCCTCGTCCCCCTCCCCGTCCCCTCCTTCCCTCCAGCCCATCCAAACCCGACGCTTGCCAAAATTTTCCGGCTGCCTCCAAACTTCCTCAATCCGGGAGCATAAAAAGCGCAGCGGCCGCGGCTCCCGCAGGCCCCGTCCCGGCGCTGCCACCGACGGCTCCGTGCTCGGTAAGCGGCGGGGAGGGATCCCCCGGGGGCGCTGGGTGGGTTTTATCCCAGGGAAACGGATCCCAGTGGGAATGGGGGACAAAAAGGGAAACTGAGGCACGGTACATCGAGCGGATCTGGGGGTTCCCAGCTCGGGGAGGTGTCCCGGGTCCTGCTCCATCACGGGGGGCTGGGGGCGGTGGGTGAAGCAGGGAGGGGCTGGGACATCCCCCCCCCTGCATCCTCTGCACCCCAAAATTCCCCCTCCCGGCCTGGGGCTGCTGAACGAGCCGGAGCGGTAACGGGAACCAGCTGTGCCGGCTCATGTGATGCCGGCGCCGGGCGAGCCCTGCCCGCTGGGTGTCCTGGCCCTAAATGGAGGGAGGAGGGGGTCCCAACTCCAAATCAGGGGGTACAGGGGGTCCCAACTCCAAATCAGGGTGTGCAGGGGGTCCTGGCCTCAAGGCAGAGTGTAGAGGGGGTCTCAACCCCAAATCAGGATGTACAGGGAATCTCAGCCCCAAGGCAGGGTGTGCAGGGGGTCCTGGCCCCAAATCGAGGGAGGAAGGGGTCCCAGATCCCAGCCAGGGTGTCCGAGCCCCACATCAGGGTGTACAGGGGGTCCCAACCCCAAATCGAGGGAGGAAGGGTTCCCAGTCCCCAGCCAGGGGGTCCCAGCCCCACATCAGGGTGCACAGGCGGTCCTGGCAGGGTGTCCTAGTCCAAAAAGAGGGTGAGCACAGGGTCCTGCCCCCCCCAGCCCCCCATGCTCACTCTGTGTCCCCTCCCAGCACCCAGGCTGTCCCCAGGATGTGGTGGCCCGTGCTGCTGGCCCTGCTGGTCCCTGCGGCTCCAGCCCAGCTGCACCCAGAGCAGGAACTGGACGCGCAGTGGGAGCTGTGGAAAAAAACCCACCACAAGCAATACAACGGTCAGGTATGGGGGGAATGCGGTTTGGGACATCGCCAGGGATGTCCCTAGGGTGGGAGATGTCCCCAGGGTGGGGGACACAAGCAGGACCCCTGTCCCAGCACCATCTCCCCCGGCGCAGGCGGACGAGGTGACGCGGAGGCTGATTTGGGAGAAGAACCTCAAATACATCAACACCCACAACCTGGAGCACTCCCTGGGCCTCCACACCTTCGAGCTGGCCATGAACCACCTGGGTGACATGGTGGGTGTCCCTGGCAGGTGACAGAGGGGGGGCTGAGCACCTCTGGGTGCTCCCACCCACCGGGGTTCCTTCCCCAGACCAGCGAGGAGGTGGTGAGGACAATGACAGGGCTGAAGGTGCCCCGAGGTCACCAACGCCACAACGAGACCCTCTTTGTCCCTGACTGGAGTGAGAGAGCCCCAGCTGCCATGGACTGGCGTAAGAAAGGCTACGTGACCCCTGTGAAGAACCAGGTGAGATGGGTGTGCCCTCAGTGTCACCTCAGTGTCACCTTGGTGTCACCCTGGTGTCACCCATTCTGTCCCCACAGGGCCAGTGTGGCTCGTGCTGGGCTTTCAGCTCGGTGGGTGCCCTGGAGGGGCAGCTGAAGAGGAAAACAGGCAAACTGCTGTCCCTCAGCCCCCAGAACCTGGTGGACTGCGTGGCCAACAACGACGGCTGCGGCGGCGGCTACATGACCAACGCCTTCGAGTACGTCCGCCAGAACCGCGGCATCGACTCCGAGGACTCCTACCCCTACATCGGCCAGGTGTGAGGGGTGCCAGCCCCAAATCCCCCTGCATCCCCCCCCATCCCCACCTCACCTGCCCTTCCTGGCCCCTCCCAGGACGAGAGCTGCATGTACAGCCCCACCGGGAAGGCGGCCAAGTGCCGCGGCTACCGCGAGATCCCCGAGGGCAACGAGAAGGCTTTGAAGAGAGCGGTGGCCAGGATTGGGCCCATCTCCGTGGGCATCGATGCCAGCCTGCCCTCCTTCCAGTTCTACAGCCGAGGTGAGGGGCTGGGGGAGCTCGGGGGGCTGCTCAGGGAGCTGAGGCACTCCTGGTGACACCGGCTGTGTCCCCAAGGCGTGTACTACGACGAGAGCTGCAACGCTGAGAACATCAACCACGCCATGCTGGCCGTGGGCTACGGGGCACAGAAAGGCACCAAGCACTGGATCATCAAGAACAGGTACAGGGTTTGGGATGGTTTGGGAATTGCAGGTGGTTTGGGATCTTCCAGAGGCTCAGGTTTTGCTTTTCCACCTGCAGCTGGGGCGAGGAATGGGGCAACAAGGGCTACGTCCTCCTGGCCCGCAACATGAACAATGCCTGCGGTGTGGCCAACCTGGCCAGCTTCCCCAAGATGTGACAACCCCACCCAGCCCTTCCCTACCCACTGCCCTGCCTCCAGCTTGGCCCCTTCCCTCCCAGCCCCAAAGGTGACGGTGCTCCCGGGGGGAATTCTTTGTCTCCGTGAGAAATTTCCCTGGAAAGGGGAAGTTCACCTGCAGGGAATGGAGGATGAGTCCCCTCAGCTCTGTTTTCCACACTTCTGCATTCCCATGATCTGTGGAGGCCAATGCACCCAGACATGCTTCAGGAACCAGGTTCCACACCAGCCTCTGCCTCTGGGGTGGAGGTGGAATATTCCCAATGGAGAACAAAAATCCCTCTCCCTCCACCCTGTATCCCAGTGGAGGCTGCTGAGAGTGATCTTGACTTTATTTTTCAACTAAAATTGGGAATAAGGCTTGGACTGGTTTGCTTTGTGCTGGGAAAAAGGCCACAAGGATGGGAAAAATTTTTCCTTTTCCCAAAGGTGCAAGGAATCCCATGTGAGGCAGAACAGGGTGAGAAGAAGCTGCTGGAGAATTTTGGGACAGATGGATGGATGGATGGAGTATCTGGGGAGGGGGTGGTTCTAGGAAGGACACAGGGAAGGACAGATGGATGGATGGACCCACAGGACACCCCCAGCCCCATCAGAGCCCCCCAAACCCTCCCCAGGGACTGTCAGCCATGGCCGGGGGGGCACCATGGGGAATTTGGGGCCCTCCTGTTATTGTGGCCATGCGGGGGGGACACAAGTGACAATGCCACTGTGGGAAGAGGTGCACAGAGACCCCTGGGGGGGGCACGAGGCCGTGTGTGCCTCGCGCGGCCGAGCGTGGTGACCACAGCACACCCCGAAGGCAAACACAGGAATCACAGCAGGCCTGACACACCCCAGGAGTGCAAACACCCCAATATCCACCCACACCCCGCCACACCCCGGAACGGGGCCCCCCTGAAACAATGGGGACAGTGAGGCATAAGGAAGTCCCCAAAGGCGGAAAAAAGGGACACTCAGGGGTGACACCGCAGCATCTTTATTGTTCCCTCCTGCCGGGAGGGATTCACTCCTCGTAGCCGTGGGGCGGGGGGGCCAGGGCGGCCCCCAGGGTCACCTGGCTCAGGTAGGCGTTGTCAAAGCAGCGGCGCCGCTCGGGCTCCTCCCACGAGCAGCAGCCCTGGGGGTCCCTCCAGGCGTCCCCAGGGGTGGCACAGAGCGTGGCGATGCCCTGGGACAGCTGTGGGTAATGGGGATGGGGGGTCAGGGCGGTTTTGGGGGCTCTCCCAGCGCCCCTGACCCCCTCGGTCACTCACCTGCTCCCGGGCACAGGCGCCGCGGTCCTCGGGGGGCAGCGGGCAGCACGCGGCCGTCATGGCCCCCAGCAGCTCCGGTACCGGGCGCCTGCGGGCACGGACACGGACAGGGGGTGAACACGGGGGTCACCTCCAAGCGGGGTTTAGGCGGGGGGAGTGAACTGATGAGTCCCCTCCCCATAAAGGTGCAACGGAGAGTGCCAGAGCCGGGGATGGGGATGATGGGACCCCCCAAAAGGACGGACTGTGCTGTCCCCCCTCAAAAGGAGAGACCGTGCTGCCCCCGAAAAAGCAGGGACCGCGCTGTCCCCTCGGGGTGCTCGGGGCTCACGCACCTCTGTGTGAAGAGCCGGGTGGGGCCGCACAGGGAGCGCAGCAGGGCCGGGCCGGGCCGGGCCAGGCTCACGTTGTGCAGCTCCCGGTCGTATTCGGGGTGGGGGGCGGCGGCGGCGAAGCAGCGACCCCGGGCCTTGGGACCCCCGCGCTGGCAGCAGCGGTGCTGCCCCGTCTTCACCGCGGATTCCTCCCGGCAGAAGCGATTGAGCCCCTTCATCCACTGCGGAGGAGGAGCTGGGGGTCAGGGGGCGCCCGGACATTGGGACCCCCAAGCCTGGAACAGCCGGGTCAGCCCTGGGACATTTCCGTGCCCTCCCCGGATGCCGGGGCCCCTCCCTGACACGTTTGTCACCTTCCCGGATACCTGGGAGCCTTCCCGGCCTCTGAGTGGCTGGGTCACGCTCCGGGCACATGGGTCATTGCCGGGACACCGGGGGCCCCTCCCCGGATACCGGAGTGCCGGCCCAAACACCTGAGTCCTTTCCCAAACACCTGAGTCCCTTTTCCAACCACCTGAATCCCTTTCCCAACTCTGTTCCTTTCCCAAACACCTAGATCCCTTTCCCAAACGCCTGGGTCCTTTTCCCAAACTCCTGTCTCCTTTTCGCGGATACCTGCACTCCCCCAATCCTTTGACACCTGAGACCCTCCCAAACACCTGGGACACCCCGAACCCTTCAGTACTGCCACCCTCCCTCCCAGCCGTGTCCCCCCGTCCCACCCTTGTCCCCCTGTCCCACCCTTGTCCCCCCGTCCCAGCCGTGTCCCCCCGCCCCGTGTCCCCACTCACGGCGCTGTGGGCGCAGCTCAGGCTCTCGTTGCGGCAGCACCGCCCGTACTCCCGTTCCAACCGGACGCGCAGGCGGACGCGGGGCCCGGAGCGGGCACCGGGGCCGGGGGGGCCGGGGCGCAGCGCCCGCAGCCCGCAGATGTTGCCCATGTTGGTGGCCGTGGGCTCGCCGGGAGGGAAGGGGGGCTCGCTGACCAGGTCCCAGGCGGCGTTGGGGTCCCAGGCGGTGTTGGGGTCCCGGCTGGGGGCCGGGGTCCCCTGGGCGAAGCAGCGGCGCCGCGCGGCCCCGTGGCGGCGGCAGCAGTGGAACTGCCGCGTCTTCACCCCGAACTCATCCGTGCAGAACCCGTCCAGCACGTCCGTCCACTGCGGGGCACAGTCCCCTCGGTGTCACCCCTGTCCCTCCCTGTGACACTGTCACAGTCCCCACTCCTGGTGTTGTCCCTGCGTTGTCCTCACTTTACACCTGCCCCAGCGTCTTCCCCTCCAGCAGGGTCCCCGTGTCCCTTACGGTGTCCCCATCACCACAGTGTCCCCTCTCCCCCCGGTGTCCCCCTTTCTCCACAGTGTCCCCATCCCCAGAGTGTCCCCTCTCCCCACAGTGTCCCCTCTCCCCACACTGTCCCCGTTCCCCCCGGTGTCCCCTCTCCCCACAGTGTCCCCGTTCCCCCCGGTGTCCCCGTTCCGCGGTGTCCCCACTCACGGCGCGCTGGGCGCAGGGCACCGGGCTGTGGTGGCGGCAGCAATCGTTCAGGCGGGGCCGGAGCGCGGCCAGCGCGGCCGCCTGGCGCCGGAGGTGCGCGAAGGCGTTCGGGGGCAGCGGCAGCGGCGGCGGCAGCGTGGGGGGGTCCCGGCAGTGCCGGGTGACGGTGTCGGCCTTGGGCCAGGCCGGGGGGAACCCGTCCAGGGCGGTGCCCCAAGTTGGGGGGTTGCTGGAGGGGCCCATGGCTCCCCCCACCAGGATGTCGGGGGGCACGTCCAGGACCTGCTCCTGCTGCAGCACTGCGAAAGGGAGCGGGGTGGGCACAGGGTGGGCACTTGTCCCTGTGTGCCACTTCTGTGCCCAACCTCACTGTCCCCATGTCGCTCCCACCCCGTGTCCCCCCCATCCAAGTCCCCCTTCTCCTCCATCACGGTGTCCCCATGTCCCTCCATGCCCAGCCCTGACCCTCTGTGTCCCCTCCATCCAAATCCCCATCCATGAGCATCCCCCTGTCCCCAGTCTTGGGTGTCCCTTTGTCCTTCACCCCTGGGTGTGTCCTCCTTTGTCCCCTCACCCCTGGGTGTCCCCCTTTGTCCCCTCACCCCTGGGTGTCCCCCTGTCCCCAGTCCTGCATGTTCCCCTTTGTTCCCCCACCCCTGGGTGTCGCTCCCCTCACCTTGTTTGATGTTGGGGGGCCGCAGGTCCAGGCTCTCCTGCACCACCTGCTGCAGATGCCCCGAGGCCAGCGCTGTCACCGATGGGGGACACAGGGAAGGTCAGCAGGGTCACCCCCTCTATCCCCCCACCCATGGAACAGCGAGCAGGGACCCCCCAGACATGTGGGCTTGGAAGCCCCATCATGGGGAGGGGTCCCAGGCATTCAGGAGGGGCCCCAGGAGCTGGAGAAGGGGATTTGAGCACCCAGAAGGGCTGCAGGTGTTCGGGACAGGCTCCTGCGGGCATTTGGGAGGGATCCAGGTGTGTGGGCAGCAGCCCCGACATCCGGGGTGGGGACCCAGCTGTCCCTGGAGGCGTCCCAAACACCTGGGCAGGAGCTCAGGTGGGACCCGGGAGCTCGGGAAGGGGATCCAGGTGTGCAGGGAAGGGACCCAGAGTTTGGGAAGGGGCCCCCAAATATCAGTGAGGGATCTCAGGTGTTCGGGAAGGGGACCCAGGGTTCAGGAAGGCACCCCCAGATCTCAGTGAGGGATTTCAGGTGTTTGGGAAGGGGACCTAGAGTTCGGGAAGGGGCCCCAAAATCTCTGGGGGGGGATCTCAGGTGTTTGGGAAGGGGACCCAGGTGTCCAGGGAAGGGACCCAGAATTCAGGAAGGCACCCCCAGATCTCAGTGGAGAATCTCAGGTGTCCAGGGAGGGACCCAGAGTTCAGGAAGGGGCCCCGGGTGTTCGGGGGGCCCCAGGCGTGCAGGGGGGCCCTGGGCGGGGGCCGCGGGGACTCACCGGCGGCGCTGAGGAGGAGGAAGAGGCCGAAGGCCGCCATGGCGTCGGGAGCTGTAGGGTCAGCGCCGGCTCCGCCGCCTTATGAAGGGCCGGCTCGGGCGTGGGGCCACATCCCGCGGGGCTGAGTCACGGCCCTGACGTCGCGGCAGAGCCGGGAGGGGTCCCCGGGGGGCTGCGCTGGATCTGCACCCCCAAACTGGGGCAGGGGGGAGCCCCCATGCCAGCCAGGCTGTCCCAGCCCTGTCCCCACCCTGGGGGTCGCGTCCCCACCCCGGGGGTCCCGTTCCCACCCCGGGGGTCCCGTCCCCACCCCGGTAGCCCCGGATCCCCCTCTGGTGGCCCCAGCGCCCCCCCCGCCCGACCCCTGCGTCAGCGGAGGGGGAAGCGGTCAAACCACATTTTTGTGGGTTTTACCCCGTTTTGGGGCCCCCACCCACTGAGTCACCCCCGGTGCTGAGTAGGGGAGCTGAATGGGCACCTCCAGAGGGACCCCCGGACGGGGGGGGGTCCCTCAGTTCATGTCCCCAAGGGTCACAGCCTTGGTCACCTGTGGACAGGGGGGGCTCCTGTGCTATCCCGGGATAACCAAACCCCCAGCCCGCCCGGGCAGGTGTTTGGGGTGGGGTTGGGGGGCACAGCCCCGTGTGCCCCCCCCCGATTGCCCAACGGGGCTGCGGCTCCGTGACTCGGCCCTTGCGCAACCCCCCCACTTTCCCCGACGCGTGGGCGGGGGGGAAATCCCGGCTGGAGGGACCCAGAAGCGCCGGGGGCACCTCGGGAGAGGGAAGGGAAGGTAGGAACGGAAAACCGGGAATGAAAACCCGGGAATCGCAACCCGGGCAGGTTGTGGGGAGGGAATCCAGGGGGCTGGGGGGGGTCCTGACCCCCAGGTGTCCCAGGTAGGACCCAGGAGTTCGGGAAGGGGCCCCCAAATCTCAGTGGGGGATCCAGGTGTTCAGGGGGTTTCAAGCACCCCAGCACTCAGAGGCGCCCCAGTCTCAGCTCCCACAACATCCAGCACATTTCCCAGAGTTTATTGAGTTGGGGGGTCCCGGGGCCCCCCGATAAGAGTGAGGGGGGGGGTCAGAAGCGCTGCTCGGCGTCGGGAACGCGGCCGTCCCTGAGCTCCTGCAGCCGCTGCAGCACCCGGGGCAGCTCCAGCTCGCCGAGCTGCCGGTTCTCCCGGCTCCGGACGCTGACGGTGCCGCGCTGCCGCTCCCGCCGCCCCACCACTGCGGGGGCACGGCCGTCAGGGGGGGAAAACGGGGGGTCCGAGCCCCCCGACCCGCACAGGCACCCCCCAAACACGGCACCCCCCCAGCGGGGTCCCAGGGCAGGGTTTTGGGGGTCCCAGAACAGTCCCGGGGGTTCAAAGGTGGTACCAAAGCGGGTGGGGGTCTCAGAGGGGTCCCTAAAACACCCCTAGCGGGGTCCTGAGTAGGTCTCAGGGGGTGCTGGTGAATTCCCAAAGGGGGATTGAGCTCCTGGAGGGTCTCAGCAGATTCCTGAGGGGGTCTCATAGCGGGGGCTCCCAGGGGGATTCAGGTTTGCTCCCCAGCAGCACCCAGGATGTGGATGGGGGTGTCCAGCCAGTCCTGGGGGGCTCCAAGGGGGTCCCAGGGGGTTCTGCCCCACCCTTACCCAACTGGAAGTTGTAGTGGGCGAGTTGGGCCCGGCGGATCTTCCGTGCCAGGGTGGTCCCGGGGTCCCCATCCAGGTCAGCCAGGAGGCCCCCCCTCCTCAGCACTGCCTGCACCTGCACCCCCAGAGTCAGTGCGGGGCACGGGGGGCATGGAGGGGTGGTTTGGGGGGTCACAGGGGATGGGGGTACATGATGGGGGGTCACATACTCACCTCCCGGGCATAGCCCTCGACCTCGGGGGTCTGTGGGATGACCATGGCCTGCAGTGGGGACAGCCAGAGCGGCCTGGGGGGCACCAGGGGTCACTGGGGGTGACACACAGGGAGGGGGTGCCCCAAGGGTTGCAGGGGTGCCCCCAGGATGGAGGGGCCCCAAAGATGGAGGTATCTCAGGGATCCAGAGAGTGTCCTGGGGATTGAGTGTCCCCAAAACCGGGCAGTGTCTGTCCCAGGATGGGGCAGGGGTGACACTGGGGATGAGGGGACCCAGACAACTGGGGGTGCTCCTGGGACCTGGGGGTTGTGTCCCAGGGACTGGGGGCTGTCTGAGGAACTGGGGGTGAGCTGTGGGGTGTTTTTGGGGTCCCCCCTCACCATCTCCCGCCGTAGCTCTCGGCCAGCACGGCCACCATGCGCTCCACGGAGCCCAGCACAGCCCGATGGATCAGCACCGGCCTCGCGGGGCTCCCGCTGGGGCTGGGGGGAAACGGGGGTCAGGGGGACCCCTTGAACCAGTCCTGATACCCCCAAATCCCCAATTCTGCCTTCCCCATCCCTGTCCTGACACTCCCCAAAATCCTGACCCCCCCCAGCGCCATTTCTGCCCCTCCACCCCAATCCTGACATTCCCCAATCCCAATCCTGCTCCCCCAGCCCAATCCTGATCCCCCCACAGAAATCCTGAACCCCAGCCCAATCCTGGCCCCCACAAATCCCCCCAATCCTCTCCCCTCCCAACACCTGGCATATTCCAGCTCGAATCTCTCAGGCATCTGGAAATCCAGCTGGATGGTGCCACACTGGTGGTGCCTCCCCAGAGCATCCCTGATCCGGATATCGATCTGGTGGGAATCAAGAAGTTCCAGAAGGATCCTCGTTTGTCCCCTTTGGGGATCCCCCCTCCCCAAACTCCTCACCTTGGGCCCATAAAAGGCTCCATCCCCCGGACTCAGCTCCCAGGGCTGCCCGAAATTCTTCAGGCTCCGCTCCAGCTGCTGCAGGGATGGGTTGGGAGGGTCAGGGGGGCACAGAGCAGGGGGCACCACACAGGGGGGGCATCATCCCACCTGCTCTGCACGATCCCAGGTCTCAGGGTCCCCCAGGAATCCATCGGGACGCGTGGCCAGGGCCAGGCGGAAGGAGAAGCCCAGGACGGCGTAAACGGCGCGGATGAAATCCAGGGAGGAATCGATCTCACTCTCCAGCTGGGAAAGAGGGGTCAGGGAGGGCAGGTGACACATTCTGGGGGGCACAGGGAGGGCTCAGGGGCACAGACACCTGCTCCAGGGTGCAGAAAATGTGAGCATCATCCTGCTGGAAGCGCCGGACCCGCGTCAGCCCCGTCAGGGTCCCGGGGGGCTCGTTGCGGTGCAGGACCCCGAAATCCGCCAGGCGCAGGGGCAGCTCCCGCCAGGAGCGCGGCCGGTGGGCGAACATCAGGCTGGGGACGGACGGACAGACAGACAGGCTGCCCCCAGGAGCCCCCCCAGGGCACCCCAGGGCCACCTGACTCACCAGTGGGCCGGGCAGTTCATGGGTTTGAGGGAGAGGGTCTCGGGGGTGGCAGGGACGGAGAAGATGTGGGGGCTGTAGTGCTGCCAGTGCCCCGAGAGCTCCCAGAGCCGGGGGCTGAACAGGTTGGGGGTCACCACCTCGCTGAAGCCCCTGGCCCGGTACTCGCTCTGTGGGGACAGGGACAGGGCAGGACATCAGCTCAGCCCCACAGCATCGGGCATGGGGGGCTGCAGGGACTGGGAGGGTGGGCAGAGGGGTCTGGGTATGAGGGGATGTGGTGCAGTGGGGTCTGTGGGGGCACAGCAGTGCCCAGCTATGGTGAGGATGGGGTGCAGTGGGATCGGGGGGGCACAGCTGTGATGGGGATGGGGGTGCAGTGGGGTCTATGGGGGCACAGCAGTGCCCAGTTGTGGTTGGGATGGGGTGACAAGGAGATGATGGGGGTCGTACCCGGATAAACTCCACCAGGGTGTTGTACACGTGGGCACCGCGGGGCAGGAAGAAGCAGCTGCCAGGGCTTAACTTGTGGAAGAAGAAGAGCTCCTGATCCTGCAGCAGGGAGGGCGTTACTGGGGTGACCCCCGTGGCTGTGAGGGACCCCCCCAGCCCCTGGCAGGGCTCCCACCTTGCCGATCCTGCGGTGATCCCGCTGAGCCGCCTCCTCCTGCGCCCGCTGCCACTGCTCCAGCTCCTGGGCACTGGGGAAGGCCACGGCGGCCACACGCTGCAGGGACTGACCCCCAGCTCCCCCCCAGAGCGCAGCTGAGCTCTGTGGGCACAGGGGGACATCAGAGGGGCACCGGGGACCCCACCCAAGAGCAGGGCAGGGCACAGGGACCCTCAGCCGACACCCACCGTGAGCACCCGCAGGGCTCCGATCAGCCCCGTGTGCCGCAGCAGGGGCCCGGGGCACAGCTGGAGCAGGGGGCCACACCTGAGGGAGGAATAGACAGATGTGGAGACAGCTGTGGCGACACACGGCCACCCCACGTGTCCCTGTGCTCACCTGTACACCGTGGCCGTGGGGGATGTCACCTCCTCGAGCTGCTGCAGCTGGAAGGCGTTGTGCTGGGGAGGGACAGGGAGGTGGGTGATGGGGGCTTGGTGACATTAGAGGGGTGACACTGACGGTCCCAATGTCCCCAGAATGGCCTCCTGTGACACTCTGGGAGGGGGACACACCTTGAGCAGCTCAGCCAGCTGCTGGCGGGTGGCCTCGAGGCGCTCGAAGCGGTGCCGGGCACGGGCAAACGTGGCACAGGCCTCCTCCAGCAGGGGCAGCTCCGCGCTCTGCACCGTCCTGGGGACACGGGGACACGTTGGGGACACACTGGGGACACCCCAGGGACCCTGCAGCACCTGCCCAGCCCTACCTGCTGCCCATGTGCACGTCGCAGAAGAAGCCATCCTCGGTGGCTTGGCTGCTGCAAAGCGTGGCCCCGAAAATCTGCTCAGCCACCGCCCCCAGGACACAGGCACTGGAGCGCCAGAAAGCCTGGGGGGACATTGGGGACACGGGGGACATTGGGGACATGGGGGCTGTGAGGGGAGCCAGGTGCAGGTTCAGCCCCCCAGGACCCCGGGCTCACCTCCCGCCCCTCAGGTGTGGAGAAGTCGAGCAGCTCCAGGTCGGTGTCACCTTCCAGAGGCCGGTCCAGGTCCTGGAGAGTCCCGTTCACCCGGGCCACCAAGGCCACCTGGGCCAGGCCAGCCCTACAGGGACACCAGAGACACCGTGGAGACACTGTGGGGACCCCATAAACCCTGTGGGGATCATGGCAGGAACCCCACAAACCTCGTGGGGACTCTGTGGGGATCACGAGAGCACCACAGGGACACTGTGGGCCCGGCAGACGCTCTGGGAGCTCTGAGGGGACCGTGGGGACACAGTAGGAACCCCACGAACCTTGTGGAGACCACAGGGACATTGTGGAGACCCTGTGAACCTCGTGGGGACTCTGTGGGGACCACGGGGACACTGTGGGGACACTGCGGACCCTGCAGACCTTGTGGGGACTCTGAGGGGATCACGGGGACACTGCGGACCCTGCAGACACCCTGAGGGGCCCGGGAACCTTGCCAGGACATTTCGGGGACCCCCGGGGACAGCGTGGGAAGCCCTCGGGCCGTACCCGAGCTCCGTGGCCACCTGGAACGGGGTGGTTTGCAGGGCCCGGCCGGGCAGGCGGCGCCCGCCGGGCAGCGCGATGTGGATCGGGGCTCCCGGAGCGAGGCGGCCGCTGCCGGTGCCGCCGCCCGCCCCATTCCCGGGCCCGTCCCAGCGCTCCGCCGCCGCCGCCCGCAGCCGCTGGAAGAGCCGGAGGCGCTCGGGCTCCGGCCCGGACACCTGGGGACGGGAATCACGGCGGGGTCACCGGGCCGCCCTTGGGGCTCAGGGCCCGGGGGGAGCGGACAGGAGTGGGGCTGGGGGGGATGAGGGATCCCGGGGGTCCCGAGCGCACCCGGTGTCGCCGCGGGGCTCCCGCCAGCAGCAGCCGCCAACCGGCGCGTGTGGACATGGCCGAAGCTCCGCCCGTTCCGCCGGAACCGGGGACGGGCCTCCGCAACCCCCCCGCGGAAGCCGCGTTGGGTTCGCCCGCCAGAGTTGGAGCGCCGCAGCCTGGACGGAACCATGGAGGGCGCGGGGGGGGAAGGAGCCGCATGGATCACTCAAACCGGGGATGAACGCGAGAAAGAACGGACCCGCCAAGGGTTGTTTGGTAGTTTTTATGCAGATCCTGAAGCCCACACCGGTATCAAACAGGTACGATGGAGGCAACTAAAAACCAACAAAAAATAATTAAAATAAAATCAAGTAAAATCCCAACTTCATATAAAAGCCGCGGGGGCGGCTCTGGGTGTAAGGGGGGGACCCCTCTGAGCCCCCGCCGGGCTCCGGCTGCGTGTGGTGAACGATCCCGCAGGGAATTAAAAAGTGATTGCTATATACACACACGTAGAAAGTCAACAGTGATCCCGGGGGGAAAAACAAAACAAAACAAAAAATCCAAAGATCCCCAAATGAACCCAAACCCAACCAAAGTCTTCCCAAGCAGGGGGGAACAGGCTTGGGCCTTCTTGCTGCCAGTCCCGTGGAGCTCCAAGGTGGGTTTGGGTGGGTTCCTCGACCCTTTTTTTGCCTTGTTTTGGTGCTTTTGGCAGACAGGAGGAACAGGGAGGCTCTGTCCCCTCCCTGCAGCAGCAATTTGGGGATCGGCTGGAAACCAACACCCCAACACCACTCAGCGCTCCTCTCGAAGCTTTCAGAGTTTTTCCTTTTTTTTTAATTTTTTGTCTTAACTCTTTCAACTACTACTGAAGGTTTTATTTAACAGCAACGTGGCTTCTTCTCGTTAAAACATCAGTTTTGTGTCTTGTTTTCTTGTCTCACCCAATGCTGGGGGTGGGCGGGGAAGGGGGCTGGGGCTAGAACCAACCGAAAAGTACAGAACATTTAATTTAGGAGAAGGTTACAGGAATCGTTGAGGGGAGGAAAAAAGAAAAAAAAAAAAAGAAAAAAAGAAAAAAAAAAAAGGAGCTGCGTCAG